>JAMAKC010000008.1:349007-516979 GCA_023628735.1 Trichoderma sp. PF4103
AAAAAGAAGAAGAAAAAGAAGAAGAAAAAGAAGAAGAAAAAGAAGAAGAAAAAGAAGAAGAAAAAGAAGAAGAAAAAGAAGAAGAAAAATAAGAAGAAAAAGAAGAAGAAAAAGAAGAAGAAAAAGAAGAAGAAAAGGAGGAGAAGGAGAAGAAGGTATGTATGATCAAGTGGCAAGGGGAGACAAACCTATCTAAAAAGATGATAGCGGCCCAGCATAGATTCCGCATCGTGTCGTAAGGAGCCTCCCCTGTGAAAGGATTGCGCGAAGCAGACATGTCCATCTGCGTCACGAGGCCAAAGCACGTTGCCAAAGTCAAGCTAGCTTCGACAGCCATCCCGTGTCCACACTCATACGCCGTCAGCAGCAGGCCAGCCTGCAATTTCGCGAGTTGCTTGGGGTGGCCCGACGTCTCCACGAGAGAAAAGAGCCGCCTCTTCGTCCGGTAGAGCAGGGTGCTGGGGCCATGATGCGGGTGGCGACAGTGATGGTTCATCATGTCCATGCACAAGAGTAGCAATGCCATAGGGCTGTCCCTAGGTCCCGTGAAGCCCTTCAAAGATATCCTTTCCAGCTCGGACATGACCGTTGGCTCGTATACTATGGGCAGCCATTCGTGGACTTTGGCAAAGTAATCAGCTGTGACCTGTTCCACGGTAGTTCCGCCATAGGAGAAGATGTCCTTGACGAGGCCCATGACCGATATGGGATCAGGCTCGGGGTCCCATGGCCCTTTGCCATGACACACGGTCCACAAGAGCTGCTTCTCGCCTGCGGGAGTCAGCTCGAGGCCGCACAAGAAGCGCCTGATGGCAAGGGGCTCGCCCCAGTCGAGCTCCGTGTCTGGGTCGACCGTCTCCGTCGGGGTGTCGTCGTCATATTCGCATCTGGTCCATTTGCTTTGATGGATTAGACAAATCACAGTCAGCATGCTATCTGTGCCTTTTCGCCTGACCGGCGATGGCCTGTTCGTCAACCACTTGGTCACTTACGAGGAGCATGTCGAACAACGGGGCAGCTTCTTGTCGCATCTTCGCTTGTGGAGACGACAGTGACGACAAGCTTTGGGCGCCTTGTTCTCGAGCAATCTCTCCGGTGGCATCCTGGACAAATCTTTCCCTGCTAAGTAGGTACAATAGGTTGTGGTGATGTCGAGGCTGTCTGCATGCACAGTATGCAGGTATGTAGGTAGAGTAGGTACACGTAGGTTAGTAGGTAGGTGACGAGGACGAGGATGGGTTTGTCAAGTGAAGAGAGAGGGTCCTCTGGATGTCTGCATGGTACCTAAGGTAATGGTGTATCGACGGGAACCCTCTTCTCGTTCCTCTGCTTGCTAAGCTCAAATCGACTTAAACCTGACAAGCTGCGGCCGCCCCCCTGTTGTCTGCTGTACGACTATGCCTGATCCAGGAGGCCCGGCCACTGCGGATTGGCTACTATCCACGGCAGAGTGCAGAAGAGGTTGCGCCGTTCCCTTCAATGCATAAGCCATCGTCCGCCACCCTGCCGGGCGGCTGCATTTGTTCCCGTCAGCTTCTCCACGGCATCGGTGGATGAGGTAGATAGATGCAGCTTCGTGCTCTTCTCTCGGACACTCTCTGCACCCTTGTGTGCTTAGGGTGTCAACTAACGCAGCATTCGAAAGCAGCAGAATTCTGTGTAGTTGGTGTCTAGTATCGTGATTTCTAATGGCGTCTGTAGGGACAAGGGGTGCAATGGCTGGCCAGAGGGACGCCGAGATCAATCCCGATGCTTTGCATTATGCTATATAAAGGCATCGTGGCACCCGGTGCCATAGTTCTTCCAGCAGAAGACAAGAATAGAAATAGACAAAGCACGTTTGCTCTCACGTCTTTCAGCTACAGCAACTTTTGAATAACAGACGCCCACGATGCCAGAGTTTGGAGGCTTTCCCACCTATACCAAGCAGTATCACCATGCGCCCTATGCGGCCATCGCCCCTACTCGTCCGGAGCTCTCTACCGAGGGTAAGAGTGTTGTCATTACTTGTGGCGGAGGCGCAATAGGAGCTGCCATGGCTCTGAGCTTCGCCCAGTCTGGCGCTTCAAGCATCGCTCTGCTGGGACGGACAGAAGCCGCCCTGCTCAAGAGTAAACAGGCCGTGAACAACGCGTATCCTGCAACAGACGTCCGCATCATCACGGCCGACGTCGCCGACGAAGCATCTGTGCGAGCCGCACTGGAGAAGTTTGCGTCCGTGGCGGGAAAGAAGCTCGACATTCTCGTCGCCAACGCCAGCATGCTGCCTGATCCTGGGACGGTGCTGGCATCCGACGCGTCCCAGTGGTGGTCCGGATTCGAAGTCAACGTGAGAGGGCAGTTCAATCTCGTCCGAGCTTTTGTGCCTTTGGCCGAGAAGAAGAACGCGACGATCATCAACGTGACGAGCTCGGTTGCCCAGCTCCCCTTTGTTCCGGGCTCCAGCAGCTACCACGGCTCCAAGTTGGCTGCGGTCAAGGTCTTTGACTACCTGCATTTCGAGAGCCCGGAGCTGAGGGTGCTGCAGTTCCACCCCGGCGTGGTGCAGAGCAGCATGTCGCAGAAGTCGTTTGACTCGGGCATCCCACGGCCTACCATGGATGATGGTGAGTGTCTCGACCTTTGGACAGTGTTTTGAACAGCCTGGCCTCGAACTGACGCTTTGGAACAGCTTTTCTCCCCGGAAACTTTGCGGTCTGGTGTGCCAGCTCCGAGTCGGAGAGCCTTCGTGGCCGGTTTCTGTGGGCGAACTGGGACGTTGAGGAGCTCAAGGAAAAGGCAAAGGGGTTTGAAGGCGGTTCGCAGCTGACGATGGGTTTGATCGGGTGGCCGTAGATGCACGAGAAGGATGTGTGGAACTGTTGGATTCAATCTGATCAGTATCGACTCGAGCGAGGTTCTAATCATGTAAGTTGTTTCGATGGATTCGTGTTGTTGGTGCCTTGACCAGATACTAAAGACATGGAGTGATCGTGGAGCAATATGGATGCTCTCTACATGCCCTGCCCGTACATGTACATTGGCCGTGTCACCTCCACCAGCCCTCACGTTCATGTGAAATCGTCCAACCGCTGAAATCCAGCACTTGCACCAGCTGTAGCAGCAGCCCAACGCCCTGTAAAGATTCTATTGACGACCTGAAGCCGCCGGACGCCCTGAGGCTTAGGTAACTGGAGGATGCGCACCTCCAGCTCCTCCTGGGACAAATTGTGGTTCGAAAATCTCTGACCATCATCGCTCCCACCAGCGGTTCGAGTCCACCATCCACGCGCCCCTTTCGCAATTACTCCATCGAGCTGAACGAGCTCCGTTCCTCGCGCTCTGATTCGAGATTCACACATGCGGGGGTGCGGCCGCACCCCTGTCGAGATCCGTTCCGCCACTATTTCAAGCCTCTCCACCTCCACAGCGGCGGAGTTGCTGGTGGAGAGCATCCGACCCAAAAGGCCCAGCTGTTGCTATCACGAGGAGATGGACGAGATGCAGAAGAGAAATGAGAGGCGTCAAGCTCTGTGCCTGGACGTGAGCATTGCAATTATTAATGCTCTCTAACACCGCGATTTCAAAGCATGCTCGCGGAGATGTTCAGAGCCCACTGCAGATTACATGTATCCAGCTCCGACCATTCTATCAGCAAATTTACTCTCTTGTCGACATTTCTTCAGTGTTGAATAAAGCTCGACGTATGACAAACTCTCACACCAACTTCGAATTGGGCAGGCCAACGAAGACGAGCCGGCGCGGTACTGAAGGTTTGGGATTGATGCTTAGCAAGCAGCTCCTAAGTATGCATGCCTATCCATCCTGTCTGCTATATAGATGATCCCTCCCTTTGCTAATTCCTCGATGATTATTCCAGAATCTCGACAACCGACATATTCCCTTTCTACTCAGAGACTTTTGCTCAACTGCCGTATCGTCTCCCGACTCTCATTGAGCATGTCCGTCCAGAATATCCCACAGACGCGGAGAGCCCTGCGAAGACTCGGCCCTCGAGCAGCCGAGTTTGTCGACGAAGGCATCCCTTTGAGAGGCTCATCCGATGTACTGATCCGAGTCCGCGCTGTGTCGCTCAACTACAAGGATCTGGCCATGCTGAATGACAACTTCCCCTGGCCAGTTCCGTCCAACATCATCATGGGCGCGGATGTCGCAGGCGAGGTTGCCTGGGTCGGCGAAAAGGTCGCCAAGTTCACAGTAGGTTGCCTGGAGTAGATGCTCGGACGATGACAATCACTTATATATACTCTCCGCCTTATCCAGATCGGTGACAGAGTTGTTGCTATTCACAACTTGGATAACATCACTGGGCGTGAATCAACAGCTAGAGGTATGAGCACTGCCAGCAACCTCCAGCTTGAGAAGATGATTGTTAATTCCCGAAATGTTGCTGCTAGCCCCGGGTCAGGATGTCGACGGAACCCTGGCTACCTATGTGGTCTTCTCAGAGGTCGAACTTGTCAAGATTCCCGACACCTTGACATGGGCTGAGGTAACCTTACCTTTCTCTTCTATAAGAAAAGACAACTACTGACGCTTCTCGCGTGCGCAGGCCAGCATCTTGCCCTGCTCTGGCGTCACTGCTTGGTCAGCCTTGAATATGAAGACAAAGAACCTTTGGGGGAAGAAGGTACTTGTTCAAGGTAGGTCGAGCCTCTTGAAGCCACACATATACAGAATGCTGACTTGAGTTGCAGGCACCGGAGGCGTGAGCATGATAGCTCTCAGGCTTGCTGCCAAAGCCGGCGCCACTGTCATTGCTACGTCTTCGTCCGATGCCAAACTGACACGAGCGAGGGAGCTGGGCGCCCTCCATACCATCAACTACAAGCAGAATCCCAGCTGGGAGCAGCAAGTGTTGGACCTCACAGGAGGCCTCGGAGTCGACATTGTCGTCGAACAGGGCGGAGCTCAAACGCTGCTGCAGAGCGTACAGTCGGTGAAGCGAGAGGGTCAGGTTTCGCAAGTCGGGTTCCTATCGGGCCACGGCCAGGGGGACATGTTTCGCCTGGTTCAGCTGCTCATCATCAAGAAGTGCAGCATTGTGTAAGTTGAAATCGGGGCCTGTTGTTTACTTGCCCGACTTTTGATGTGAAGCTAACTGTTTCTACCCCTCCTCGACAGTGGCATTCAGGTCGGGTCAAAGGGCGATCTGGAAGACCTGTTGGACTTTGTTGAACAACCACACTTCAAGCTCGAGCCGTGCATTGATCAGGTCTTTAGCTTTGACGAGTCATTGGAAGCCTTCGACTATATGCGAAAAGGGGTTGCCGTCGGGAAGATTGTCATTGAGTTTTAACGCAGGACGACGGAATTTGCGCTCGATCAGGACGAACAGCTCTTGAGAGGCAAGGGGAAGAATCACGACCATGCTCGGGAGTCGCTTTGGAGATTCCTTCAAGATGAAAGCAGAATGGTATAGGTTGATGAGCGACAAGACAGGCTTGCTAAAGTGCAGTACATACATGGTGTGTCTGTGCAATGCAAATGTACAATATACTGCCAGCACACATAAACGGCGCAGTGTCAAGAATTCATCGCCTCGTCTTTTCTTCTCCTTCTTTGGCCAAGCCCAGATGTAAGCTGCCCCCCCCCCTTAATCCTTCTTGCAGGCAACAAAGTCGTCGCCGCTGGCGCCGGTGTGGGTGATGAGGGAATCGAAGTTGCCCTTGGAATCGAAAATGACTCGGTCGGGTCCGGGGCTGCCGCCGGTGTAGACCTTGAAGGAGGACAGAATGGGGAACTCGTACCAAGGGGCAGCGGTAGGGAAGCTGAAGCCCTCGTAGTCGTTGTACTGATGGGGGTAGGAGTCTGAGGGTGTCTTGTTAGCATGTGCCATACTCTACATCGGGGCATGTAACCTCCACATCAACGCCGTCACTGCAACATGGCTTGTGCAAGGGAGTAGAGTGAAGCGGACCTTCGTCGTCACCAGACTTGTACAGGCTGTATCCCTTGGCGAGAGCATCGTCGATGTCGGACTGCCAGTAGCACACGGAGCCGCAGGTGTACACGCAAGAAGCACGCTTCTCGACCAGGCTGCTGTCGATGGCCGCGGCAGAGGCGCTGGCCGCGAGGCCGAAGACGACGGCAATAGACTGCGTTAGCGACTAGTTAGCCAGCTGTGCGTGGAGAATTGGACTTTGGTGATCTGGAGATTGGATATGCTATACCTTGAAGCTGACCATTTTGGAGAAGGAGAGGTGTTCTGGATGGAAAGAGGGAGCGGAAGACGAGAGTCGGGCTGGGCTTGGCTTGGCTGAACGACGAGGACGAAGGACCACTGGCTGCCAGTAACCGCACAGACATGTTCCCATCTTTATATATCTGTCGATCTGGACTTTGATCGCCCGTTTGGTTTCATCAAGGGCGTCCACCAGATCCAGATCCCAAGCTCCGTCTTCCCCTGTTGGGCAGGTCCAAGCTCTCAAACCCTTCCCGCGCGCTCCTCCACGGCCCCTCGTCCTAAAAGACGATCCTCCGCAGCCCGCGGCTATCCACCACAGCTCCTCTCCACAACGTACGTACATACCTTACATACCGGCACCCTCTCGGGACACAATCACGCTCGGCGACTGGCCCCCGTGGCCTCGACGCCACGTTTTACCAGTCCATCGCTCTCCCTCCACGTGAAGACTTCAGTGGCTGGAAGAAACGTCCCCTCGAGGCCAGGGGGATCTTCTTGATGGGGTTCGGTGCCCTGATTCGGAGACCGACCGCTTTGATAGGCCTAGACGGGAGGGCAGTCTGCTCTGTGGACGGAATCCCGGCATCGTGAGGGTTCCAGTTTATTCTTCTCCCTTGTGGCCGTGATGGAAAGGGGCTTCTGTACTATGCTGCTAGTATTCGAACAGCGCGCAAATAATCAGTAAGTCAATCGGTGGTTGCCGGCAACTGTACGGAGCTCCCCGTCTGTAGTGATGATGGTGACACAAGTCCCTGCTGGATTTCGAGATTGCAAAAGGCCCGTCCAATTGGAGGAATTGCTTTGGATGCCTCGACCAAAGCCGCCCATCTCAGCTGCTTCACATCCGGAAGGCCATGGGCGCAACCTTTCGCTATCGGTGGGTGCCATTTGCCGGGTTGATGGCTGGCCGATCGTCCAGTGCTAGCCTGCCGCTACCGGACAATAACCATAACGAGAAGGTCCATAGTGATGGCCTTTGGCTGCGCTTTGCATGCGTGAAGCTGCTGCAACTGTGGGCTCTTTCGAGCGGCGCTTTTAACTTGTCTCGGGCAGGATTGCCGCCCGCAGAGGTCCGGGGTCTAGCGAATGGCTTGAGCCTTATCAATCTGCGACTCTGGAGCTGACGTAGCGATCTCGCTTAACATCGATACTCTGGGACTTGAGGACAAGACTTGGATAAGAAGGACAGCAAAAGGAGGAGAGACTCGTGTCCAAATATGATCGTTTTCTTAGCTTTGACATGGAAAGACAGAGAGAGGCCTTACTGGCGATGATAGTGTTGACCTACAGCTTGCCACTATTTTGAATTTCCAACAGGGCCTGAAGTTGAGGGGGGCATTGAACTAGGTACTACCTCCAAACTGGTGTGTCTACGTGAGGTGGATCACCCCCTGCTCTACTATGCTAGGGTGTGTGACAAGTTCCTGAACATCAATGCTGCTGATAAAAGGCTGCATTGAACATCGAAAGAAGGGGAGACAATGTGGAATGCAAACGCAGCCCTGTGAACAAATCTTGCGTTCCACCTTTCGAGATACCTACTTAGGGTAGGTATGGACACAGTCTGCTGATGTCTCTTGTCAGCCTGTAAACGCCTACCTACTCAAACGTTGATGAATCATGCACCTGCACCACATGGCAGGAAATGCCGGTTGAATCCTTGTATTCTCGCTTGCTAATCGATACACCATACCCTACTGCGTTTCATGAAGCAATGCCATCGCTCGTAATTCGTCGGTCAGCTTCCTAGTGATACCAATGTCTACAGCACTTCTCTTTACTCCATGACAATGACATACTTTTCCCTCGTCGTCTTCGTCAGCAGCTTCCCATACGCCTCCACCGCTTGATCAAGGGGCACCGGCGTCCACCTGCCATCGGGCCTCAGCTTTCCAGACTCGAACAACCTCGTGATGGCGTTCAACCGCCGCGCCATTTCCTTTGCCGAAGGGTTCAGCGAGTTGCACCCGAACAGACTCAAGTCAGAGCGGTAAAAGTCGCGCATGTCGATGTTGAGATCCCGAGCGCCTGTTTTGGGCGCGGAGATGAAGACAAGGCGGCCGCTTGTGGCCAGCTTCTTCAGTCCGTTGACAGTCAGGGTAGGGGATCCAACAGTATCGAAAACGACGTCCACCCCCTTGCCATCCGTCAAGGCGTCCAGAGTGCTCATCTCGGGGTCTCTGTCTGTGTTGACTTCGCCTGATTCGTCTCGTGTCGCCCTGATGACTCTCGCGCCCAGATTCTCGACGAGCTGGCTGGCAGCTGATCCCACGGCTCCGTTTGCGCCTACGACAAGAACAGTGTCCGACGCTGTGACTGCTGCCCTCTCGACCATTTGCAAGGCCGTCGTGAAGGGAACGCCCACCGTGGCCGCCTCGGCAAACGACAGGTTCTTTGGCTTCAAAGCGACCTCGTCTTCATGTATCAGACAATATTCTGCCTGAAATCCGTCTTTGGTAAAGGCGTACGAGTGCCCGCTGGTGCCGTACACCTCTTGGCCAACAAGCTCGCTGGGCCCTTCTTCGACAACTCCGGCATAGTCCCTCCCAACAACGCGAGGATATTGCGTGTACGGGAAAAACCCCAAGGCGTTGCCGACGTCGCTCGGGTGAATAGCTGAGGCGTGGACTCTGACGAGGACGTGATGGGGTATGAGGGCCGGTTTTGGTAGGTCGCTCAAGATGAGGCGCGGCGCTTCGCTGACGCTCTCACGGAGGAGCTGCAGAGCTTTCATTGTGGTTGAGGTATGGAATGTTATTGGTGGTCTCGTGGCTTCTCTCGCTGGTTCCTCGTTGCAGTGTCCCAAAGCTTGTCCTGGAGAAAGAGGTTGAAACCAATATAAGCTGACTCGCTGTCAATTTCCTAGTTCAGACCACGGATCAATTATGATTGATGGCTTGCGATAGCTCCCGACGACGCCCGCCCTATATAACAAGACACCCGTCTCATTGATTCTCATTCCGGCCGACATCCGCAGAATATATTCAATGGACCAAGGAAGCAACAGCTCACCAGAGGCAAAGGCGATGAAGCCGTCTTGCCCAAGGACCTCGATATGGCAGTCCTTTGCAACGGGTAGTGCGGATGCTGCGGCCGCTGCGGCTAGTGCGGTTCGTGCGGAAGAAATTCTTCAGGAGGCGATCATGTAAAGCGGGCCAAGCCAGCAGAGCGGATGGATTCCACTGATTCAATTGTTTGGTCAGCCATTTCTCAGCATGCATGACGAAAGGGTACGATAGTAGATAGCAGTATATCACCGCATGGGTCCTGTATTGTGTCTGCTGCTCCTGAAAACTCCATACCTGAAAAGCTCTGCTTTGCAATGCCTGACTCTGCAGCAATTGCCCCGGATTCTCCCTGTTTCGCCCTCGCCCGGCTTCACTGACCGACTTGTAACCTGCCGGAATGGCCTCCGATGCCAGACGCGCCGACGGCGATGATGGCGTCCTAGCCCCCTCTAGCTATGCACAGAATGCTGGCCAGGGCCGCCACCAGGCGGAAATGCTCGACGACAAAACCTCCCTAGACGGAGAAGGGCGGCGTGACGAGGAGGCAGACAGCGACCCGGAGCTGGAATCGCAGCTGTCAACCTCGCAGACGGCCACGTCCAACCATCTCGCGCTCGAGCTCACTCCCAGCAGCGTCCCGCACCCCCAGTCTCTCGCCGTCGAGATCCCCTTCATCGTCACTCTATGCCTGGCTCAGCTGCTGGCTCAGGCCGGACTGGCCCAATGCATCGCCCCGTTGCACATCATCGGGGACAGCTTCGGCACGCAAGACGCAGGGCAGCTGAGCTGGATGCCCGCGGCCTACAGTCTCACCGTCGGCACCTTTATCCTCATCGCAGGCCGGCTGGGTGACCTCTTTGGCCACAAGAGCATCTTCGTCATCGGCTTCTCCTGGTACGCCTTCTGGAGCCTGCTGGCCGGCGTCAGCGTCTGGTCCAGGTCCATCGTCTTCTTCGACGTGTGCAGAGCCCTGCAGGGCATGGGGCCTGCCTTTGCCGTGCCGTCGGCGGTGGCCATCATCGGCCGCACGTACCCTCCCGGCAGGAGAAAGGCCATGATATTCAGCATGTTTGGTGCCACGGCCCCTGGAGGATTCGTCCTCGGTGCCGTGTTTTCGTCGCTCTTTGCCCAGTTCGTCTGGTGGCCGTGGGCGTACTTTGTCATGGCCATGGTCTGCGTCCTTGTGGCGACTGCTGGCGTCTTCATCATTCCACACACTCCTGGTGCCGCAGGCCTACGCTCGCAGGCACCGCTATGGAAGATTATCGATGTCCCCGGTGCGGCTGCAGGTGTCACGGGATTGGTCCTGGTCAACTTTGCTTGGAACCAGGCCCCGGTGGCTGGATGGAGCACCCCGTACGTCTACGTGCTGCTCATCATCGGCTTCCTCTTCCTAGGTCTTTTTGCTTGGCTCGAAACTCGGGCGGCATACCCTCTACTGCCGACGAAGCTGTTCAGCGGCCATCTGGGCTTCGTGCTTGCCTGCATAGCAGCTGGATGGTCCAGCTTCGGCATCTGGCTGCTCTATCTGTGGCAGATCATCGAAGAGATCAGGGGCTACAGTCCCCTTCAGGGCAGTGCCCAGTTCAGCGCCGCAGCCATTTCAGGCGCCTGTGCCGCTTTCACGAGCGGCCTCATCCTCGGAAAGCTGCGGCCGAGCTTCGTCATGTTCATGGCGATGACGGCCTTCACTGTCGGGGGGATCCTGGTAGCGACGGTGCCTGCTCACCAGATATACTGGGCCCAAACTTTTGTCTCCGTCGTCGTCATGCCCTGGGGAATGTGTGTCATTCCACGCTCTTTTCGTTTTTGTGACGTCTGCACCCTTTCATTGCTAACCCGTATGCACCATAGGGACATGTCCTTCCCAGCCGCGACCATCATCCTCAGCGAGGCTCTGCCGAAGGAGCACCAAGGCCTCGCCGCCTCTCTTGTCAACACCGTCATCAACTACTCCATCTCGATAGGCCTCGGCATCGCAGGCACCGTACAGTCACAGATCAGCCCCGGAAAATCTGAGCAGGAGATCTTGAAGGGCTGCAGAAGCGCCTTCTACGTGGGCATTGGCCTCAGCAGCCTGGGCGTGGTGGTGGCGACGTTGTTCATCATCGACGAGAATAGGAGGCATGTGCGAGCGCGTCGGAGCGGAGAAAAGCAGAATCACGAAACTACGACTACGAACGAATAGATTGGGTCTTTTGCAAATCAAGATTGCGAGAGTCATAAATGGGTATCATGGGAATACATGGGAAAATTTGGGCATACATATATATCAAGCAGCATCTCTTCAAGACACGACTAGACTTCATTGTCATATATACTACAGTAATGTATCATGATTAGGTATATACTATGATTGTTATTATTTCGATCTCACTGGTCGATTCGTGACACTCTCACGTCTACAAGGTAAAGTACGAAACAAGGCCAAAGACTCCAGCGTAGCCTATCAAGTACAGAGCTCCCGTCTCGTGGTATCTCCCAATCGCGGCCGACGTCGTCGTTGCAGCCGCTTGAGAATCTGTGCCTGTTGCGGCGGCATCTTTCGTTCTTGTCCCCGTCGCCGTGGAGGAAGAAGAAGAGGAAGAGCTAGAGTCGGAGCCAGAGTCTGCCGTTGGGGTTGCCTCAGCGCTGCCAAAGGTAGCAGAACGAGCAGTATCGGAAGAGGCAGAGCCGGAAGGAGTCGATGCGGAAGCGTCGCTGGTGAGCGGCGGGCAGCCGACGGGTGTCGTCGAGGTCGAGGGGGAGGGAAACGTCGCGGCAAAGGAGATGACGGTCCGCTCGGGCGCCTTGAACGCGCCGCAGGAGAGGGCAAACATGAGAAAGTCGCCGCCCCAGCCCGCCTGGCACGAGCCGTTGCCGTAGTCGCCGTAGTTTGCGTTGGGGATCCAGTTGGCGACGCCGTCGGTGCAGGCGCAGTCCAGGAAGAAGAGCAGCGAGGGCCTGCTGCCGTCGGGGCAGTACGGCTTCTGGTCGACGCGGAAGCTCCTCGTCAGCCGGCCGAGCGGCGACGCCACCATGCAGACGTCGAGGGGGATGGGCGCCGTCTCGGCCTTGATGAGGTCCTGGCACTTGTCGTCGGAGAAGAAGTCGAGGCTACCGCCGCGGGAACCCGTCGCGGAGGCGCCGAGGCCAAGGCCGAGGACGAGGAGGGCGAGGGCCTTAGAGATGGAGTTCATTGCGGCCGTTGGTAACAGGAAATCTTGGATCTAGAAACAAAGAGTGACAGGAACAAGAGCTGAGCTGGAGCTGGAGCTGATGCTGCTGAGCGAGCTATCTCCCGAGTTCGTAAATGGCTGTACAAACGAGCGTTAAAGGGGGGAGGGCGTCGTTTCTATGTGATGTGAGAGACCAGGAACGCGTGAGACTCATCCAGCCGGGAAGAAATTTCGCGTCGTCTCACGATGCTCGCTGGGAGTAGCCGGGCATCTTCGTAAAAACGGAGCGGAAAGCGACCCTGCAGCCTGGTCATGTCAGGAACCAGTTGATGGGTCTGCCTAGGCCCTTGTGAGCTCAACCTCCTGACTACGAACGGAGAGTCCCCTGTCACGATTCGGTATTCTAGCCATTTCAAGGCTAGCCAGGTCCGCAGAGTCGGGAGCCAAGATGTGGAGGATTCCCCATCGGATTGGATCTGATCGAGCACTGGCTTGGCGGATGCGGAAACGACAAGTCAGTGCTCAAGTGGTTGGAGCGTTGTTTGTTGATTGAGAAGAGTTGAATCAATATGGGACTCATCCCTTTGGTGACAAGCATGTCTGCGGTCTAGACGCCGTAGGCTAGAGTGGTGCCTTCAATGGCATTTGCTGCCTCGCATCAAGAGGATCACCTCAAGAAGCTGACTGATTGATGTGTTATAAGACTCAGTTTCCGTGTATCTGGGACACATCATCCCAGTCTTGGTGGTAGAATCCCTAGAAGCATCATAGCCGGCACATTTCAAAAAGTCAGGGCTACGTTCCTCGTCCCCAAGAACGAGGGCCTCGGTGACGAGGAGTTCTGGCAGCATCACGCCGACATCTCCGCACCCACGGCTTTTGAGGTCTGCAAGCGGCACGGCGTTTGTGATTACTCGATTGTAAGCCTTGTATGTGTCGAGCTGTCCGTTGATGGATCAGAAGAAGGAACTTTGTTGAGATGGAGCGCTGCGGCTGACTCTCGCTAGCGTCTCAACACCGAGGCTGAGAAGGAAGCTGCCCGTTGGCCGTGAGCGATGAGAATCCACCGTTTGCAAATAGATAGAAATAGATCGATTGAGATGCCGAGCTCCTCGGATGAATCAAAAGCTGCATTTAATTTGTCGAGAATAATGTCTCACGCCGGCCGAGGTGGGTGGTTATGAGGAAGATGACATTCGGAGATTTCGGAGTATTACAACTAGAAAAAAAGGCCGTTTACAGAATCAGCAGCTCTGGTCAAGTGCTGACCGGTGTTGACTCTGCCAAAGAGCAGACCTGATAGGGACGTCGCTAGCGTCTCATCTAAGCAGTGTTGATGATCTACCTACGTTGTGTCAACCGGTCCGTTTTGCTTTACATTCTCCAGAGCTATCTCAACGTGGAAGCCTTGACCAACACGCCCTTCAGAATTGGCACCTGAGCTGAACTATAAAAGTGGGAAGTGTGCCGCGACTCTATCGTCATATCTCATAGATTCTCGATGCGTGTAAGCCTATCGAAAATCGTGTGGGAGTGAACGCGATCCTCGGATCCAAGAGTTCCTATCAATCTAGCCACGTCTGATATGCTTTTTCGTGATAGCAGATAAGCTACCTAGGTACATACGTAATCTTACTTGATGTGAGCTTAATAGCTGGCTACCGTTCAAACCGTTCATACAAGAGTGTCATTTTGGCCAGGTCTTACGGCTCGGCTTACCTCTGCCGAGGAACACTAGCAGCAGCATCGACTACGGTGATCTGACGGGAGGCTTAGTTGATGCTCGAAGCAAATAAGCTTCCGCCTGTAATTCCGTAAGATGTAGTAGGCGCCCTGAGCATCAGCGCGAGGCTTCAAGCTTTGGCCCTTCCGACCGGTCAATTGGGGTCGGAGTGATCGGTCTTATAGCCCTGCGTCGGTCTGTTGTGGAGGATTGGGACCTGGCTGTCCCGGACAGCCGTTGATGGCAGGAGTATCAAATAGTATATAAGTGAAAGCTGCGACGGATAGCAGAGTAGTCCTGGATATGATACTCTTGAACTGCTACGTACCATTAGATTGAACCGCTTCTTCACCTATCTACCTAAGTTTGGTGTCACCTGCTTACCTATCCACACGCTGCTTCCATCGTCACCAGCAATGGCCAATCCAGACTTGAAAGACCAAGGCACCATTGACCTTACAGAGTACATCTTCAGACGGCTGGTCCAGCTTGGCGTCGGAACCATTCACGGGGTTCCTGGAGATTACAACCTCACTGCCCTCGACTATATCAAACCCCTGGGCCTCACGTGGGCCGGCAATGGAAACGAGCTCAACTCTGGATACGCCGCCGACGGCTATGGAAGAATCAAGGGGATAGCAGCCGTCATCACCGCCTTTGGCGTGGGAGAGCTCTCTGCCATCAATGCCATCGGAGGTGCCTTTGCTGAGAAGTCTCCCGTCGTGCACCTTGTCGGAACGCCCCCCTTGCCGGCCCAAAAGACCAAGGCCTGTATGCATCACACTTTGGGCAATGGCGACTACAGGGCCTTTCCAGAGATGAACAAGTACGTGACTGTGGCTCAGGCAAATCTCACAGACGCCGAGACGGCCCCGGCTCTGGTCGACGCAGCTCTCAAGGCTTGCATCTTGCACAGTCAGCCCGTCTACATCCAGCTTCCGACCAATCTGGTCAAGGCTCAAGTACAACCTCCGACTGTGCCCATTGATCTTTCGCATCCCGGATACGACGAGGGCTACGAGAACAAAGTGCTGGAAACGCTTCTTGAGAAGATGCAGAGCTCCAAGAAGCCGGTGATCCTCATGGACGGATTGACCGCCCGCTTCCACATCAACGAGGAAATCAACGAGTTCGTGCGCCTGACCGGCTTTCCTACCCTTTCCACCCCCTTCGGCAAAGGCGTCGTCAACGAGAACCTGCCCAACTATTGCGGCGGCTATGAAGGAATCGTTGGAGACGAGTCCACCAAGCAGCAGATCGACGACTCGGACCTGATACTGAACTTTGGACCGTTGCACTCGGATGTCAATGCAATGGGCTTCAGCGCTATTCCCAAGCCAGATGTCACAGTCGCCTTTGAGAGCTATTCTGTCAGGTTTGGCCCTGAGGCGGCCGATCCCCAAGGCCGTGTCCTGCTGATCAAGTCTTTCATGACGAAGCTTATCAAGCGCCTCAAGAGCACGGAGCTGCCCAAGATTCAGCCATTCACCAGGGGTCCTTCTTTCTCGCCTACTGAGCTGGAGAATCTCAAGCCAGCTGCCGACGGCGATGCCATCAAGCAGGACGAGTTCTGGCTGCGGATGTCCGAGTACCTCAAGCCCGGAGACCTTCTCGTGACGGAGGCCGGGACGCCCTTTGCGGGCGGCAACACGCTCATCCTCCCGGAAAACACCATTCTGCTCAATTCCTGTCTGTGGCTTTCCATCGGCTTCACGCTTCCCGCTCTACAAGGAGCCGCTCTGGCTCAACGGGAACAGCGTCAAGAGGGCAACAGGGAGGGCGCTCGCACATCCGGCAGAGCCATCCTCTTCATAGGGGACGGCAGCCTGCAAATGTCCGTCCAGGCCATCGGCGACATCATCAGGAACAGGCTTGATGCCACCATTGTCGTCATCAACAACGACGGCTACACAGTGGAGCGAGTTCTTCACGGCTTCATGAAGAGCTACAACGAAATCCAGCCGTGGAGGAACACCCTGGCCCCGAGCTTCTTCGGCGCGCCAGAGAATGATCCCGAGTACCCCGTGATGACAGCACAGGCAAGGAACTGGGGGGAGCTGCGGGACGTTTGGGGGCGCAAGGATATCCAGGCGGGCAAAGGCCTGGCTGTGATCGAGGTCTTTATGCACTATGCGGATGCTCCCAAGTTGCTCAAGAAGCTGGCTGCCTATGTCACCGATAAAAACAAGGCCAACGAGGCGTAGATGAATGTCTATGGCGAGATGACTAGGTGCTGGATGAGGCTGGATGAGGCTGATCGGTATCACAACGGCCTTCCGTGTCTTTTTGGTCGACTTTCAGGTTCGGATGCTTTGAATGGTTGCGATACAGTACTTCAACGAGTAGCCAGCCAATGCCCTGGTGTCATGCATAATGCAACGTAATAATTGGTTGACTATTAACCACTGCGTTTGATCCAAAAAGAATGTATGCCCTCACAGAAGCGGTTAATTGACCAGGGTGGGATGCTCGGCCAAACTAGCCCAAAAGTCCATCTCAAGCTCCCAAGACTGCGAGTTGATATACGGATCCCAATTATCGGTGCCATCGGAGCCGAGAAGCTGTTGCGCGTCGCTGGTCCCCGAAGGCACTTTCAATGCTGTGAGCGAGTCGAGCAAGCTCTGAATCGTCCTCGTCGCCTGCGAGAAGAGCGCGAAATTCGGCTCGCCAGGCTGGATCCACGATCCGATGGTGATTTCGGCAACGAGGACGCTGAGGGCTTGGATCATCTTGGATCGAGAGAATTGCCGCGAGTCAGGGGCTGTCGAGTTGAGAAGGGCCAGGGAGATAATCCCGGCGGCTGGCAGTCCATATTGAGCCACCTGTCATGCACAGTTCTCTGGTTAGAATCGGGAAACATGCGGTAGGTGGTGTGGCGGAACAGTATGTTTTCCTTACCTTCCAAATCAGACACGTTCCCGAATTTGCCATCCGATCCCGCAGGATAATCGTCTCAACCACAATGGAGAGCATCTCGCTCGCAGTCCTCAACAGTGCTTCATCGGGTTCGGCCACTTTGCGCTGGGATAGAAAGCCAAGGAGAAAGTGCGTGTGGAGGTATTCCAGACGAGCTCCGGCGAGGAAATCTCGTGCAAAGGGCCCAAGCGGGCAATCTTTGAGGCTGGTGGTGAGGCGGTAATGGGGAGGGAAGTCCTGCCATTGCCGGTCAATTTTCAGACGAAGCTCACTGTAATACCCACTGATTAGTACACGTAAGGAGGGAGCTGGAAGAGATACTCGGCAGTAACCAACCTGATGATGCCGGTCTCGCTGAAAACGTGACGCTTGCGAAACAGCTGAAGTATCTCCTCCTTGATGACCGCAAAGAGGGCAGAGCAAAACGTGTCGGAAGTGTAGTTCAAGACTTGGTCATTGTTGCATTCTTCAGCATCTCCGCCTGTCATCATGGGAGACGACAGGGGGCTGTCGCTCGACTTCCTACTGCCGCTGCTGTCTTCCCAGAGGCTCGTAAACCTGGTGGGCAGCTGGAAATAGCAAAACTCCTTCATGATACGCGGGGGCCGTCCAAGGAATATGGCCAGGCTCTTGTCGGCTGCGTAGATGCGGGCAAAGCACGATCTCCGCAGCTCGGCGACGAACAGCGGAATGTCGGAAGAGTCTTCATCAATCTTTTCATGGTACCCAAGGGCAAACAGCGAGCTGGCAACATCTCCCATGCGCCGCCATGAGTGGTAGCCTGAATGTTGCGACGGTTAGTGGCTAGCGGATCTCGGACGATTCGAATGAGAGCAATCCAAGGCCATTACCGCCCACGACTTACTTTGGTCGCCATCAACCTGCGAGTGGACGATGAGATTCTCGTATTGTAGAACAAGCTGCAGATCGTTGAGACAGTCCAAGGCAAGGCACGTCTCCAAGCAGCAGTCTCCAATGTATGTCAAAGCTTTGATCAGCCCTCGCCGTCCCTCGTCGCTGTTGTAGAGGGGAGCAAATGAAGAGGTGTCAAGGGCCGCCCGGCTTGCCGCTGCGAGAAATATTCCCAGGCTCTCCCACCGCAAGTTCTTACCCGACATTTGCGACAGATATTCTGACGCGGTCGAATCTTTGTGAACCACCAGTGGTCTGTGGGTGTTTTCCAACAAGACCCTCGCTCTCTGGGTGATTCCAACGCTCGCATCATGAACCTTGGCCCCTCTAGGGGTTGACAGCTCTCTCCAGTTGACCGCAGCTTCGGCACATGTCTCGACAAAGGGCTCCGCTAGCGCAAGGTTCACCCCTTTCTTGAGCCAGAACCGGATCAACGACGCCAGCCCCGAGACCTGCAGCTGGTCCAGAAGACTCAACGCATGGTTGGCTCTGTCAAAGGTTGCCTGATCGATAAACGGATCGGGTGGAGGGCTGGAAATCGGCTGCTGCACGGACTCGTCGTGCTGGGCAGCGGCGACCCCTGAAGGGGCCCGTGAAGACACTTGATTAAAGATGGTGGCATGACTCACGTCGCCAAGATAGCCGGGATTGGGGTATCGACGGAGACGAGATGATGATGTGCCGATGACCTCTGCGATTGGCGAGCTCTCCAATGGGGGAGTGGTCAGAGCGTTTACACGGATCGATGGTCTGAGCATTCAAGCGGGCCCTGGTCAGCGGCCGAAGACTGACAAGCCCGATACCCGACGATTAGATTCATCAATGCTGCTCACCTCTGCTCTCTCATACGATCACTGGGACTCCTCCTCCGGAACGGCCGAGCTCGATAGACGCAGAGGTCGATCTGGTCACGGCTACGGCATCGGGCACAAGTGGGCCGTTCGTGGCCGCAAGCCAACTTGGCTCGTCGACAAGGTTCACACGCAGCGTGTCGGACGCTCATCTTTCTGAGAGCTTGCCGTGAGGTCTGCTGCTTGAAGGGATCAAGATGCTCGTGAAGATGGAGAGAGTCAGATGGGCAGATGCTGAGTTTACTCCGGTCCGTGTAGAAGGAGGTACCTTGACGAAGTACATCAACATGCGGATCGGAGCATCTCTCTCCGAGAGGCCGGAGCCCCGATTTCTCCGGTCAGCCCCCACCATACGCCGACTTGGACGCTGGCTGGACATTGAAGCTTCAACTCATCACATTCGAGATATGGCGTATCACACGATCGCCTCATTACACGTTTGATTTGAAAGTCGTGCTCAGCAGTTGGATGGACTTCAGAATCAGTGGCTCGGGCACTATCTGAGATTACTTTCTGCAGCATCTGTGGAGGATCGAAACTACCGCCAGCCAACATCCGTGCTATTGTTCCAACTGCCAACGCGAAACCGTTGGCCGCTCCACAGTGTTGCATTACAACTCCCGGGCGAAAGTGGCAGAGGCGCCTGGTCATGATCAAAAGGCCCATTGTCCTATTCATAGGCTTCGTTGGTGACTTGCGGCCATTTGCCTCTCAGTGGCTGCTCGCTGTCTGGCTATTTGTCAACACGCCTCCTTAATTCGAAATTCGAGCTGGCTCCTGGAGCAGGAGCCAGCACGATGGTGGCAATATGTACGGTACAGCTCTGCTGCGTTTGGCTAAGCTGTTCCATATGAGCCCCCTGGACAGGCTATAAAGTGTCAACTCCTCCTGGCTAATCAGACGGTTCGTAAGAACAATATCCATCATCTTCAGAATATCAGACGGATATTTCCAAACAAGAATCTGAAAAGATGGGCAGTCTCTCCAGAGAAGTCGACGAATGGCATCGGGTGCCCAACCTCCATCCCAAAAGAAGACCACTCACCGCTGCTCAACGAGGTGTGGCAGCAGCAAGCAGCAGCGATCAATTCAAGACCAAGAGCGTCAAGTACAAGCCAAAGGCCCGACGATGGCATCGTGAGTTCCCCAAGGCATGGTGTTCTTATCCATGGCCTCGAAGCTGACCCCTTTGTTCAATTTCCATAGCATATATGAGCGCCGAATCGGCCAGTCGAACTGGATCGTCCCTCAAAGCCTCTGTGAAGCATCTCTCGAATCCAAACGTCATCTCCCTTGGGGGTGGCATCCCCCTGAGTGACTTTATACCATTTGACGAGGTCATTCTGAGACCTCCTTCTCTCGATAACCTTCGGCAAGGAAAGAAGCGTTCCTCCACGTCGCGGACAACTCTGCATGCCACCAAGCACGACATTGCCGATGGAACCAGTGTTTACGACCTCTCCGTTGCGTTGAATTACGGCCAAGGCTATGGCTCGGCCCAGTTCATGCGATGGATTACGGAGCACACGGAAATGGTTCACGACCCGCCCTACGCTGACTGGCAATGCTCCATGACGATTGGCAACACGTCGGCTCTCGACATGTGCCTGAGGATGTTGACGGAACCTGGAGACTGTGTCTTGGCTGACAAGTACACCTTTTCCACCGCCGTTGAGACCGCTGTGCCAATAGGAATCGAGTTCGTCGGGGTGGACATGGACCGTGAGGGTATGCTTCCCGGCAGCCTCGACGAGATACTCGACAACTGGGATCCGGCGGCACACAGCGGGGCCAGGAAGCCATCTGTCTTGTACGCGATTCCCACCGGCCAGAATCCCACCGGCACCACCCAAAGCCTGCAACGCCGCAGGGCAATCTATAGAGTAGCTCAAAAGCACGACCTCATCATCCTGGAGGACGACCCTTACTACTTCCTGCAAATGGACGCCTACACCTCCCCCGAAGAGGACGGTCCGATCGCTCCCAAGATTCAGTCCCCTACGGAGTTCCTCAAGAGGCTCATCCCTTCATATCTCCGGATGGATATCGACGGACGAGTCATTCGCATGGACTCTTTCAGCAAAGTCATCAGCCCTGGGGCCCGCCTAGGCTGGATCACGGCACCAGAGCAGCTTATTGAGCGATACAAGCACCATACCGACGTTTCCACCCAAAGCCCTGCAGGCCTGAGCCAGCTGGCAATTTTCAAGCTCGTTGATGAGCATTGGGGCCACGAGGGCTACATCAAGTGGCTGATGCACCTGCGCAGCGAGTATATGATGAGAAGGGATTTTCTTGTCTCGGCATGCGAGCGTCATCTGCCGAAGCAAGTGGTCAGCTGGGAGCCAACCGAGGCTGGCATGTTTGTAAGTTGTAGTCCTACACCCCTTTGACGGATGAGCCCTTTTTTCCGCTGACAAGACATCTCACAGCAATGGCTCAAGGTCGACTGGAAGCAACATCCCAATGCGAAAGACAAGACGGCCGACGCCCTAGAGGAGGAGATTTGGCTGGAGAGCATCTCTACGGGAGCCTTGGTTGGCCGCGGCTGCTGGTTCCGCGCGTCATCGGATGTGGCCCGTGATGAAGTCTTCTATCGAACCACTTTTGCGGCCGCCCCGCTGCCCAAGATCGAAGAAGCCGTGAAGCGCTTTGGTGAAACCATACGAAAGATGTTTGAGCTCAAGGGAAAGCGACAGATGGCCCAGCCCGGGGTGAGCCCCCAGAAGTGAGCCATGGCCTGTGCGCGAAGCATAGAGGTGGACGTCTGTCGCTTGGTGCTGGATGGTCCCCTGTGTACATTATTTGAAATTGAGCGAAATTGAGCCTTTTCTTATCACCAACTGTCTGTTAGTGCATGATCAACTATCCTGCCTACGGAGTGCATACGTTCAGGGGCCGCTTGGGAATGCTAGATATCGTTTCCTTCTCCTTGTGTCCTCGCTCCTGTTCGCCACTGCAAATGCTCTGATGATCGCCTTGTGCCTGAAACTCACCAGTCATTGAGATCTCCTCACCCATCACCAACAGGACTACGCACCTCGACAACTGTGGCAAAACGGACGTCGATAGATCAGACCAGTCTGCCCGGTCGATTCTGTCCGAGCTTGTGATGGCTCTGGGATGGAGTTGAATACCCTTGTCAGTAGCCTGGACCAACGTTTTTCTGCAGCTTGGCTAATGACCCGTTGAATTGCCTTCTCCTCCTAAACAAGACGAAGGAAGCATGTGTCGAACTTGAGATGAAGATCGCATCACTACAATCACAAGTATGCGACAAGGGTTCAATCATGACCAATATGTGAATGGCACAGTCCACGAATGTGTGTAGAAAGAAAGTCATACATAGTTCACAATCTGCTGCCTCTACCAAATGCTGTTGAACATCTTGCTCCACCAAAGGCCGTCCTCAATGTTGGAGCCAAGCGCGGGCCTTCGGGAGAAAATCCGCTGCCCCTTTAGCAATTGCCGACTCTCCTCCCCTACTCTTTCATCAGCGAGCAGCATTCCGACAATCTCCTCGTGCTTCCATATGTCAGCTTGAAGAAGAGCTCTGGATCGTGGCATGATAGCCTTGTCAGGGTCAGTTTCTGGGTGGGAAAGCAAGATGCGTACGATTTCCGTGTGCCCTCGGGCGGCTGCTGTGGCGATGGGCACAATCTGGTTGTTATGCGCTCCGAGATTGGGGTCGATGTTGGGGTGCGACACAAGGAGCCGGGCAATGTCTGGGAGATTGTTCGTTGCGGCAGCGATGAGGGGCGTGAAACGGGAGACGGGATCGATGAAGTTGACATCAACTCTTGCGGTATCGATGAGCAGCTTGACGATTTCGGCATCGACTTGATGATCATCCGCAATGTAAAGCGGCGACCAGCCGCGGTTGGATCGAGAATCCGGGTCTACCAGAGGACCTTGGGCCAGCAGAAGGCGCACGATCTCTGCGTTCCCTCCGCTGACGGCGAGACTGAGGGGCGTCAGTCCGGTATCAGATCTCGCATCCACCAGGAGGCCCTCTTTGGCCAGAAGCAGGCTGACTGTCTCCACGTTCCTGGACATGATTGCGTGATGCAATGCCGTCTCTTGGAACGCGCATCTCACGTTGGCGTCGATTCCAGGAACACCGAGCAGTTGGCGCATGATCTCGGTACGTCCCTGTTCTGCTGCCATGGCCAAGGGGGTTAGCAGCCGCTTAGACTTACCGGCATTCTCTTGGAATAATTCGTTGACTGGCATGCCATAATCGATGAGCTTCATTGAGGTACCGGTGCAGTTCCTCGAAATTGCCCAGTTGAGGGCGGTGCAGATCTTGCTCTCGTGGTTGAAGCTCGCTTTGTAAAGAATGGCGTTTCCCATATCATACAGAGTTCCGCATGCTTGAGTCAGGAAGGATAGGGACTTGAGTTGATCTTTGCTCTCCAGGTTGCCCATGACCATGAGCCACAGCTCGGCTGGTAGCTTTCCGAGAGACATTCTGGGCGCTTGGTGGGAAAATGTGAGCGCCAAGGGATTGAGGGTGAAGTGAATGACTCGGAACCTCGATGTATGTTTGATCTTCTTCCCCGTCCCTCTATATAGCCAGAGCAGTGAGTCTCTTCTTGCACCTACTAGGAATCTCGATATATGTCGCTGACGAACAGCTTTTGGACGGAGATGAAGAAAAGCAAGCGAACAAGTGTGCACAGGCCTGCGAACATCTGAAGGTGATCACGTAGCCAGGTCGAATATTGAACCTCGAGGGTGAGCCTTGCACCAGATTTTGCAGAGCTGAGTCTGCTGCTGCGTCGTCTTTCTGGTCATCTTGTGGGACAAATTCTGACAACATCAGCAACGGTAAAGAACCGTGATATGGTCTCGACAGAATGCATGTCTTCTCAACTTGCTGTGGTGAGTGCAGTGCAACACTGCGTTCGAGCATTGCGTAGGTAGGTTCTTAGATGCTCTGAACGAGGCAAAGCGGCATGCCATGGGAAGTGGATAACCACTTCAACAGCCGGTTCCATGGTCTAACGGTTATGACTGCGGATTCTGATTCCGCCAGCGAGGGTTCGACTCCCTCTGGAACCTTTTTTTGGGCATTTGTGTTTATTTTCTTGCGTGGCTCCAGAACATCGGTTCCCATCGTATGATGTGACCTTTTTTTCTTTTTTTTCTTTCTTTTTTTTGCCTTTGGACTATGCATCAGTTGGAAGGGAATGAACGGCGTTATGACACGTTCATGAACTGTGGTAGTGGAACGCCAGACGGAACCAACAAGGTGACGGAAAGGGCGACAAATTTCACACCCGATGATGAACAATTTCATTTGGCATTGGTTCCTCATTTGTTTCACATTCTTGAATCTCCGTCCTACAACTGAGTGTGGGTGTTCCTCTCGGTATTGAGAAAACGCCCGCCATTCTGAATACTCTGCGTTCATCTCCTCCCAAGGATCCTCCTGTCCCAACATCCAGATCAGCTTGACCGAAATCTCGCTCCGCGGGATGCGCCTTCTGGAACAGTAGGTAGGGCGGCCAGTCGAGTCGGTGTGCTTGAGGACGGCCTCGGACGGCTTCCCACAAGCATCGACAGCTATGCTGATCGTGAAGAGTCAGGGTTCGCATTACAGAGATGAAAAGATATCCCAGCGCGAAGCACCGACCGCATATCCGACGTCTATGATGAAACATGTCGGTAAAGTCTGGCCCGAAAACGATATATTCCAGCTCGAATCGAGTCGCCAGATAATAACGGTCGCGATTGAACGGCTTCGGTTCGCGCAAATCTTTGGGCCCTGCAAGAAACATCAGTGACCGGCAACAGCACACATCCCATGAGTCTCCGACGTGCCTTTCCCTCAATGTAGTTCAATCAGAGAATAAGCATTACTCAAATGGACAAGGTTGCCGTGTTGGCGAAGTGCAATATGGGTAGTCTATGAACGAAAGCATGGTATCGTATCGGCACATGTCGGCGGACTTGAGAAGCGAGGGCGATGAAGCTTTCGCCGAGTCCTTCTCAAGGTATTCTTTCTCCTAGACAAATATCACGATCCTGACCAGCAGGACGGCGGAGTTGTCCTCTAATGTTGCCTATAACCGGGAAATGCTACTGATCAGGGAGCAAGATTGCCTCCATCTTTTACGGAAGCACAGCGACATCGCACATCTGATCATCTCACTATACGAGACGTGATTGCGTAGAAAGGAAGCAATTCTGAGCAAGCAACGCTCATCATTAGGCTACATGTAATGAGCTGCCACCGTCCAGGATCCGCCCTTCCATTCATTATGTGGCACAGCCTATGACAGATAGAAGAAAGACATCACTCACGTGGGATGCAAAGTTCGGACATTGCCTGCTTCAACTCCACGCGAGCATGACATATACGGTAAACAAGAAAGCCAAGTGCTCCAGAGGGAAACTGAGTTTGCTGGACCAGGGTATCACCATTACTACTGCCGTCTCGTCCACTCATGAATGGACAGCGCTGTCATCATAACCATGAGGTCAAAGTCGCGCCCCCTGTCGACTTCAATCTGAAGCCATCCCGCGACTCCAATGGCCGTCGCATGAGTGAATATCGCGAGGACGTTGTCTTGATCGTCGACGAGCTTTCTGTTTCGTAGGCTGGTGGCGCGGGACCTCTTGCCCGGGATACTGACGTGGCGGGTGCGCTTCCACGTAAACTCTTCCCGCTCGCCTTTGCCCGTCTCGACAATGTGCCCGTCGTCAGAGAAGGAGACGCAAATCTTTCGCTCAAGGCTGCCCATTGTCGGCTTGATGAAGTCTTCCCATACAATGGGCTCAGGGCCTGCGGGGTCGCCGAATCCAATCTTGAAGTGTCGTGAAAACTTTGGCATGTGGCATACGATTAGGACGGGAGCGGTCTCGTCGGGGCCGTCGAGCAGCGCGAGATCAGGCTTGTCACCCTTGTGGTACGGCAGATTTTTGACCTTGTAGAGGGGCTCCTCGCCATCTGGGATTATCTCGTAGGAGCTCTTGAAGGCTGGCCGGACAATCTGGAAGAGTCGGGACATTTTCCGTCTTCTGCTCTCTGTTGTAGGGTCAAGTGGTTCGATCGTTGGCGCAGCATATCACTGTGAGCATCATTAAGACGTCGAGAAAAGCCTGAGGCGGGCTTCCCTTTTATATATGCCATGCTGTCGCTGAGGTTGGACATGCTTGTTGCTTTCACGATAGCTGGGCCACAGGGCCTGAGGACTGAGAGTGACTAGCGACCACGCGAACAGGGCGGCGGCGCCACTTGGAGCTCTCGTACTCATCGCATTCTTCGGATTTCGGTGCCCCTATGCGGTAACGCAGCGAGCTAGCAGGGGTCAAGCTAGCATGATATGCATAGATACCGGGTAGCCGTCGGTCGATCAGTTGGAGAAGGTCTTTGGTTGTTTGGGTCGGGATTTCGTACGAGTAATGGGATTGCTGGTGAGAAAAACGTTCCAAGAGCTTCTAGGGGAGCTTCCTTGGCGCCTTTCGATGAAGGGGGCCATTTCTGGGAATTACTACTACTCGAGTGAGGTGCTTGGGCTGGCAAATGATGGCTAGAGTGGGAGGGAATGGCGTTCGTGATTTTGACCAGCCAGCTTCGCCACAGGACAGCACCTGGGTCACGAGAAGAAACTTCAAATATCATGGTTGAAAGAATGCCGCTGGATCATACTATTTGCCATTTCGAGTTCACTCATCTCCATGCTCACTCAGCTCTATAGCCTGTCGTTGACCTCGAGATTGTTGTTTGCCTGGACACCTCTTGCTACAGTAGCTGGATCGTGGACGCAACTGGTGATCCTCCTGGCGTAGGTATGGTATATCGAGGAACACCACCTTCAATAGGCAATCATCGAGCAGCAAGCAGTCAGCAAGAGTAATCCCTTTGTAATTACTCAGGGGCTTCGCCATCAGAATCAGCAGTCTCGTATTGTTACC
This sequence comes from Trichoderma sp. PF4103, assembly GCA_023628735.1. Taxonomy (NCBI): domain Eukaryota; kingdom Fungi; phylum Ascomycota; class Sordariomycetes; order Hypocreales; family Hypocreaceae; genus Trichoderma; species Trichoderma sp. PF4103. The sequence continues at coordinate 375,686 of JAMAKC010000008.1, forward strand.
GCATCTACGTATATTTACAGCCTCCAACGCTTCATCATCATCACCATCACCTTTTCCTCAGTCCCAGCCAGCTCTCCCACCCCCAGATCAAACGGACAACCGTCCAGCGCGTCCTCCAGGCTCCATCTCCTCCCCCCACCGCCCAATCGCGACGCGAGTCTCCCATACAGAACGCGAGGCCCTCACCCGGAGCTCGAGCTTCGCCGCCTTCCGGTCGATTCTGCCGGCCCGCGAGCCCTCACCGCTTTCACCCCCCTATATATTCTTCGCTCGCTCCCGGCAAAGCGAAGCTTTCTTCTTCTTCTTTTCTTCTTTAGCTCTCTTTGCCTTTTGGCTTAGATCAAGTGTAGTATCTGTTCTTTTCAGTTTAATCTCTGAAAGGTCCCTAAGGGGACCAATCGTGATTATTCTTATTTTTGCACCTCGAGCAGTTTCCTCTGCGCTTGCGCATGATTCTGCTCACTGTGTCCCTGGTATCACACTGCCTCCAGGCGACGCGACGTTTTCATTGTTGCTTGGGCTTGCCCAAGCAGTGAAGAAGAGACTTGACTGAGCTGCTCCATGAGTGAAGCCATGGTGTTGTCCTATGGTGAAGCTATGACTGGGAGACACCAAGTCCCTGCCTGGACCTGCAGAGCAAAAAAGAGAAGCCTGGTCAAGGCATTCGTGATGGTGCTCACGATGGTGCATGCAAAACGTACGCAGAAGGAGATCAAAATACGGCTGACTTGTGCGTGCACGCTCATGACGCTGCTGATATCAACAGCTCTTTTATTTCACCATTACAGCATATCTCTTCTCAGTATGTCGAAGTCGCGATACTCAACCGACCACCGTCCGTCAGCAGCACGCTTCCATCCATGTATCCTCCCGCCTTGCTCGTCAGAAACAGCATCGCCCCAGCAAACTCTTCCTCAGTGCCCATCCTCGCCAGCGGAATAAACGACCCTGGCAAGCTGCCCTCCTCGCGAATATCCGTAGTCGAAGCTTTGATGTCTCGTTCAGTTATTTGGCTCGGATACAGCCCGGGCGCGATGGAGTTGACTCTGATCTTGTGCGGCGCCAGCAGTGTCGCGAGCTGCTTGGCCAACTGCACTGCTGCTGCCTTGCTGCTGCCGTGGGCAAATCCAGCCTTGGGAAGACGAGCAAAGGTCGCGACAGAGCCCGTGACGATGACCTGAGACTTCTGGGGTACCACGGCCCTCTTGTTTCCCTCGTCGAGCAGCTGCAGAAACGCAAGGGTAGTGTAGAAAACAGCCGTGGCGTTAACGTGAAAAGACTGCGTGAACTCTTCCATGCTGTACTCCCAGAGACTCTCCTGGATAGCCTCGAGATCGAGGCCGTCTACGTTCTTGACCATCTCTGAATTATCCGCCGTGATGATGCCGCTGTTTGCAAACACGACATCGCAGTAGCCCAGCTCTGCCTGAACTCGATCAGCGGCCGCCTTGAGCGCGTCCTTGCTCGTAACGTCGCAGACGATAGGCCGTACGATCTCTGGCTTCGGACAGGTATCTCTTGTGGCTATCAGGGCATCTTCTCGTCGTCCGAGCACGTAGACTGCCGCGGCTCCGTTGACGGCGAGGGCGTGGGCTGTGATTCTGCCCAGGCCAGAGCCTCCGCCGGTGATGACGGCAACGAGACCATCAACTCTGAAGAGAGACTCGACGCTGTATGGACTTGGATTCATCTTGGGTTTCTTTGAATATTTTTGAGGGAGATAATGAGGACTTCTGTGAACTCTACTGTTGAAAGCACTCTGCGCTTGCTTCCATCGGTCTGTAATCTATGGGCATCGACAGGCTGAGCAAAGCGGCCCATGGGGTATGACAACAATTCGATTTTTGGTTCTTGAATATCACGCTCAACTATGGACCACTTGGTGAGATGCATGTAAGCACGCCGCCCTCTGCGGAATAATATCATCCTCGCCTCTCTTTCGAGTGCTGACAGACCGGCCGGGGCCAAAAAGTCGAGGTTCCAGCGCATTGCCACTTTGATCAGCGTGTAGGTGGTCACTACTGGACGCTGACTCGAGTCTCTCAGAGGCAGTTTCAGCGCAGCTGGGGCATCACGGCTGACCTCAACCCTCTGTAGGCGGATCTTCAGTGGACGCTGAGCGCTGAGACAGGTCGCTACGAGTCGCCCCGAACCTTCAGTTCAATACATGTCGGGTCGCAGGCAAGGGCTGACGGTGTCCCTTCCTGCCCATGATGTACTGCGTAAGTCTCCTGTCTGCATCTTCACAGCCATGATGCCCTCGGCTTCCTCTCTTCTTCCTGACTGGAATCCATCGATAACTCTTTTTTGTTGATGTCTCACCATCCCTCGTCCGCATTTTCGGGCCTCCATCTCGACCATCAACGTTGTCACATCTGCAGACCATTCTTCGACACCTCATTTCGCTCCATTCCAGCTGCCTCGGCCAGCATGTCATGCATGAACAGCACTGCAAGAAAACGCACGCTTGATGGCGTGTCGCCCCCTGCTTGATACGATAACAACCATCGATTCGATCTAGCTTCGCGATGGAGCCGTCGAACTGGACGTGTGATGCTCCTATTGGTGGTTGATATGGACCGGCCAAGGGGGCCTGAAGAGCCGTAATCACATGTGAAACTCGATGGGCACCAACTCGATCAACATTGGCCTCGTCACACCATGGATGGCGACGTTGGGCCTGCATGTGTTTTCTAAATAACAGACTCGCTTCTCCCTGCAGCTCCTTCGACGGCACCATTTCCAGTGCTGCGGCCGTTGAAATGTTGACGTCCCGCAACCTGCCTTGTCCCACCACCTGAATTGACTCTTCAATCTCTCCAGGGAAAAAAATCACCATGGCGGGAGATGATGCTGCCGCAGCCTCGAAGCAGGCCCAGCAGAAACAAGGCCCAACACTTCTCCCATCGCCTGTCGCCCATGCCGTGAGTCTCGCCGCTCGATCGACGTCGCTTGCCATACGCATTGGGTCGGTGGTCAGCAATGCCAGCCTCGATGCTGCCAGACTCACAACCCTGGGTGGCCTCGAGCTGGCCCGGGGCTTGCTCGAAGGCGTAATGAGCCGAGCTGCCAAGGATACTATCGAACAATCGCGAACCGACCTCGCCATTCAGGATGCAGAGACGGTCCTGGAGCGCAGCCTCGAGAACCTTCATTACGCCGTCACTCAGGCAGTTTTCTGGACGTCTGTCAGCTTTCGACTCACAGGGACGACCATATCCACGGCTTCTGCAGGCTCGCAGCTCCTCCTGTCGTCCTTCGATCAGCTCTTCGGCTCGACTGATTCTTCTCGGGCCGTTGCCAGCATTGTGACGCTTATCCGCCGCGAGTTTGACAATCCCGCAACCGGTCTCCAAGGAGAAAAAGTTGGCGTCGTTGACCTGACCCTTGCCCTCAGTACGCTGGCCTATCTGCAACGAGCATGCCGTAAGACGGCCGAAGAAGAGCGCCGGAGACAGTCCTACGAAGAAGTGATCTGGGATGTGGTGGTCCTAGAAGACGGGGACAGAGTGGATATTGATGAAAAGGTGTTGAGCGAGATCCGCGGCGGCTACGGGAATACGGACAAGGACGACATTCTATCATCGCCCTCCAATGACCCCTGGGCCGGCTCGGAAGACGACGAGGCTGTTGTATCTCGCCTCAAAAGCCAGATCATGGCCTCTCTAACCCCGGGCACAACGGTATCCGTCTCCAACTCTGTATCATCAGTGCAGACAATTACTGTCGACGTTCATGGGCCTCGGCTCCTCTCCCTACCAACACCGCCAGGCGCTGAAATCGTGGAAACGAAGACCCTCCCTGCCTCCGGAAGCCACCTGCCATACACATCGTCGAGCCAAAGAGATCAATCCTCCACGTCGTCCTACCGAGTGGTTTATAAGCTGCACCGTCAAAAGAAGGAGACTTCATCTTTCTCAGGCGATGAAGAATACAAAGACGAGGCGCTCGAGATCATGACTGACAACCAGAGCTGCAGCAGCGAAGAAACTCTTGCTCCAGGGACACCTACGATCACTCTGCCCGAATACCAATCTCCTCCTGTTTCGCCGGCCTTGCTGCCGTCCTCGACCTTTGCGTTGCACTCACGGTCATCCACATCCACTGGAACCAAACGGCGTCATAAATCACATTCTCATGATTTCTCGAAGCCAACGAAGTCGAGCTCCCGCAAAAACAACTCCGAGGCAGTTACTTCTCGAACATCCACGATTGCCTCGAAAGAGCCAATATACCTTGAAGACCTGGAGGCCTTGGCCAACCAAAAGAGGCAACGCACGCCAGTTCACAGCACAAAATCTCATGATGCATCACATAAGCCAGCACACTCTGGGAGAAGGACTGAAGGAGGGGCTTCTTCCAGATCATCGGATAAGAAGACGGGCTTGAGGCATGTCCTCCGAGGAAGCGGCCCGTCCATCGCATCCATCTGGACAAAGGAGTCCAGCCCGATGGACTTCATCGGTGCCAAAGACAAATCAAAGCTTCACGTCAAATCGTCCCACAGAGATGCGAAAGAGTTACGGCCTGGATCTCCCAACAGCGACTTGGCAATACGCTCGCCTCCTGAGCACCACAGCATCTACCTGGTGCCGCCCTCTGTTGGTCACCACCGAAATCGATCGTATGCCACCAGCATCTATAGCGTGGGAACCAACGACTCACAGTCGTCTCTGATGCTGTCCTCGTACTATCAAAAGAGCGCCTATAACACGGCAGACGCTCTCCGCGCTCTCCGGGAAGAAGGATTCGTCGACGGCACCTTTCCCGAGGGCCACCTGCTGCCCAACATCACCCGATACATGCGCTTCTCATCGGCGTGCTACGGCTCCCACTTCCTGAAACTCACTGGTATATCCAACGAAGTACCCAATGTCGGCGCTTGGGACGGCACCCACCACGATATACGGCATTTCCTTCATCACACCGAGTCACAAGCTGACAATATTCTGCTCGCTTCCTTTGTTGACCCCAATGGAGGCAGCGATTCTTCTGGCGCCACGGGGTCCGGTGTTCCCCTTGTCCATTATATCTCGCTCGACCACGCAGCCAAAGCCGTCGTGCTTGCCTGCAGAGGGACATTGGGCTTCGAAGATGTCTTGGCTGATTTGACCTGTGACTATGACCGGCTCGTCTGGAGAGGCAAGGGCTACAGGGTCCACAAGGGCATACACGCGTCTGCCAGGAGACTGCTTTACGGTGGCGATGGTCGCGTTCTGATGACGCTCAAAGAGGCTCTGCGCGAGTTTCCCGATTATGGGCTTGTTCTATGCGGGCATTCTCTGGGAGCCGGCGTCACATCTTTGCTGGGGATCATGCTGTCCGAGCCCAACCCCCTTGGCCCTGGCTTCGTCACTTCTGCCGAGCCATATACTCTCAGGCCTCCACCAAACGAGGCTCTCGTTAACGTCAGGCTGAGCGACATCCGGCCTCCGTCCGGCCGCCGCATACATGTGTATGCGTATGGCCCCCCGGCCGTCATGTCGTCGTCTCTCCGCAAGATTACGCGAGGCCTCATCACTACAGTTGTTCACGGCAATGACTTGGTGCCTCACCTGTCCTTGGGCCTGCTCCACGACTTTCAAGGCGTTTCTCTTGCGTTCAAGCAGGACGAGAATAACACCAAGTCCGAGATTCGCCAGCGAATCTGGAATGCTCTCCAAGACAATGTCTCGGAGCGATGGTATTCCTCTCGCAGCGCAAGCAAGGTCGCGAGTTCCGGAGGCGTCAGTGATGAGGAGAGATGGATGCTTCCGGCGCTGGAGAACCTGAGGGCGGCTATGAAGGGGAAGAAGCTGCTTCCACCGGGCGAGGTCTTTACCATTGAGACGCAGCGAGTCCTTCGCAGAGACGCGTTCCTCATGTTGGACGAGGAGCACTTCGGTCGGCCGGCGCAGAGGATCGTGCTAAAGTACATCAAAGATGTCGAGGGTCGCTTTGGAGAGGTGCGGTTTGGTACGAGCATGTTGACGGATCACAGTCCGGCAAAGTACGAGGATGCTTTGAACAAGCTGAGGGTGGGAGTCCAGACTTAGGTGACAATGATCGTCTTTCGCTTACGGTGTCTCTGACCATTGCAAAACATGTTTTCCTTGAATCGCCGTCACAGGAGCAAGGCGGACTTCTGGCCAAAGGCAAAATTTACAAATTGACTTGCGAGTATAGCTGTTTTCTTTCTGCTCTATGATACACTTACTATGATATGATACCTGTCTACCTACCTAATGTAACATTCCCTCATGAGATTAATTTCGCCGTTGAGTGATAACAGCACCTTGATCGAATATGCGCAGTAACGGAGAATCAAGTCCGTCCACGACTTCAGTCACTAGCTACTCGCCGTACTAACCTGAGCAGCCTGTTCCTAACAGTGTCATACTCGGGGTCGTGCGGCTCGAATCTGGCTATATCTGCGTGAGTTCGAGGTACTGCGCATGTGAGCCCGCCGTGATCCTCACACGGATGACAATGAGTAGCCGAAGCCTTCGAAACAACGACTCCATTTCTAGAGCTTCCGTCCTTTTGCGGATTAGCAACACGTTCACGCAATGAATGATATAATCTCGTACTTGCTGCGCGATCGGAGACTCCAGCGTCTCATAGAAACTGAAGATCTCGGTCTCATGCTTCTGCGTGAATACTCGCATGAACTCACTGTGCATCTGTTTCAGGATCTCAGACCCTTCTTGACGCAGCGACTCTATGAGTTGGCGATCAGATCCGTCGCTTCCGCTGAAGCTGAGAGATGCTATGTCCATGCCATCGTGAGGAACGCCGAAGAACATGACTCCGCGGATCGCACCGAGAATATTCATATCCGACTCTTTTTGTGACTGAGACAAGCTTACCAAGGCCTGTGTATCCCTTCAGTGATGGGGTACCTTGTGAGATTCGAGGGAACGCTTTACCTGTTTGATAAGCAGACCTCCAACACCATGACCAACGAGTATGGTAGGTTTAGCATCAGAGGAATTGCCCAGTGTCGCGAGATTCTTGAGAAAAGCTTTCCCGAGAGCTTCGAATGTCACCGAGCCGCAGTTAGTGTCCATCAAAGAGTGAAAGCCATATGTCATGACTCTCGCCATTGGCCGCCGAGTTGTCACGTCGAGAAGCTGAGCGGGCAGGGTGTCTCTGAGCCAGACGTGATTGCTTGCCTCATCTTCGAAAGAGTCCAAGGGGCATCCGCTGAGGCTGCCTATGGCGATAATGCTATGCACTTGAGCGGGTGATTGTGATGAAATCGGATTGCGTATACACGTACTCTGCTTTGTGATTCTCGGCCGACGGCAGATATAGAGTGGTGATGCCGAGCAGGTCGTCATCAATTGTGATGTAGTCGGAGTTGAGGGAGTCGTCCTCTCCCGACTCGCTCAATGGAATGTCCCACGGCTTTGGGCCCCGGGTCACCAGTGGCCGGCTTTTGAATACCACGGTGGCCGTATAGGAGCGACGGTCGACTTCAAGAGCGAAGGATCGTATGACTGGGCTCGATGAAGGGTCATGTCGTTCCAAACAGGCCCGTAGACGAGTCACACGCCAGTCCAGAGGTACCCTTTGGACGCGAAATGTAGTGCGCAGGCCCATATTATGCTCCATTTGAAGGGTTCAAGAAGTTAGGGATGAGAATATCAGTAGATAAATTCCGAGGATGATGTCTCAAGGTAGGGCCGGCAAAATGACCAGAACAGGTTCTTTTATAATTCTGAACCATCTCTCCGGGGCTTGCATTCTTTACTATATCTCTAGTCTAAATAGTAGCAGACTTAATTATATGATATAAAAGTGTTCATGAGAACCTTTGCTTTTATGCTAGCGAGGAGCGTGGTGTTTCGGCCGATGAGTTGCAGTAGTGTTTATGCTACAGGGGACTTTCAACCAAAAGATTCCGCCACTTTTTCCCGCAACTCCATGTATGCCACTGGATCTCTTCCGATAAGCGCGGCAGATGGTGTTTAGCTCGTTTTAGGCTACTACCGGCGAAGGATCTGGTGATATCGCTGATGCAGTCTGCCGCAGCCCCGCTGTAGCCCGCAGAGATGAGGGTCGGCGGCTATCTGCATGCTGCCAAAGGCCGCTATCCGGGGCTCCAATGCGCATGGAATCTCATACGACGAGACCTGAAGCAAAGGAGAGGATTGAGTGAAGAACGTTCGCCGCTTGTGTCTGTCATGTATTAGCGCTTGTATCAACCATCTTCAACGGGGCTGGGGACATCGACATACAGGTCGGAAGTCGACACGGCTCTCAATAAGCCAGTGAATGCACTTTTACAGATCTATACAATAAGTTCATCCCTCGAGTGGGCAAATCGAGCTGCGGTAAAGAGCACAGCCCCAGTCATGAGGACAGCACCGCTGAAGATGATGCCTTGAGAATAACCGCCATACGTATCGATGAGGGCGCCAGTGATTGGAGTGCCGCCTAAAGCGCCAAATCCGATGAGGAACGTGGCCATGCCCAAGTGTGTTCCAATCTATAGATGCGTCAGGCTGCTGATTCCTCGATATCTTTGAGTGACTAGGCGCTTACCTTGCTGGGATGATCTGCCGTATGAGCGATGGTGGTGAACATGAGGGCAATGATGATGCCGCTGGTCGCGCCAAACAAGATGGACAATACAATGAGCCCTGCTGACGAGGTGATTCTGAGCCAGCAGAACATGAGGAGTCCGGAAGCATAACAGGCCACAGTGATGACATTGAACTGGCCGAGACGCCTGGCAACTGTACCAGCAAATACCCGACCCAAGAACGATCCTGCATTGATCAAGGCGAAGAGATAGGATGCGAGACCTGCAGACATTCCATGGACTGTGCCGTAGTCGGCGAGATAAAAGTAAGGAGTCCAGAGTCCCAATATGACCATGAACAATGCTGCAACCTGGAGGGAGAAGGCAGGGATCTTGAACGCCTCTGGCAGAATGAAAGCGCCACTTCTCTTCAAGGAAGTCGGACGAATGGTTATGGCTGCAATCGCCAGCAAGAACAGGGTCAAGAAGCCACAGACGCGCTGGCCCCAGGCAAAACCGACGCTGTTGTGTTGGAGCAGATTGGTCATGATGACCGGATAGATGATTCCTCCAATGGGAGAACCGGTAGTGGCAAATGCCATCGCTATTGGCCGTCTCTTGAAGAAGTAATGACCGACGATGGATATTGAAGGAGTAAAAATGAGACCGGACGTGATGCCGATGAAGATGCCCTGGCAGAGAATGAACTGGTAGAGCTTGGTGCAAAGGCTTGTGAGCATCATGGCGACGACCAGGAGTAGAGAAAACGGCCTAATGATGATCTACGGCATTCAACGTCAGTAGCTTTGTAGAAAGAGGAGGTTTTGGACTCATTTTACCATTGCTCCGTATCGATCTGCCAGCGGACCGGCGACCAATGCTGCCGAGAACTGGGCAAAGGACTGAATAGCTCCAATCCAGGCCACATCAGATGGAGAGTGGTCGGACAAAAGCGTCTTGAGATAATACGTTTCGTAGACTCTGGATGGCGAGAGTGGATGTGACTGATGTTAGCGGTGGTTCCGTCATCAGGATATGTAAAGTGGATGGCCAAGTACGAACCCGAAGGAGTTCACGTAGCCAAACGATGTGAACAATATGCACCAGCATCCCAAAACAACCAGCCAGGCCCGTAGACCTCCTTCTGGAAACTCATGCGGAACCGATTGTTTCTTTGGTTCGTCAGACTCTCCAACAGCCACAGCCTTCTCACCCCCTGAGAAGATGGCCGACTCGATCTCGGTGATGCTATCCGATGACATGATGATGATAGAAGGGGCCTGCCACGAAGATGTAGACTTTTGGTTCACAGGTCAGGGTTGCAACACTACCACGATAGCCGAGCGTACATGTAGATCGATCTGCAATCCTTCATTTATACCTACCCATGGGCTACAGGTTGTATGTATACCTCGGTGTGTGAGCTTAAGCTTAAACATGGCCATCACGCCGCATACAGGCACCTCTCCATCTCCGTATTGACCGAACCGGCGATCCACAGATGAGCTGATTGGAAGCCTTACAAAGTTAAGCATCTCCAACTGATGGATCTGTCCCCACCCTCCCGTGCTCGATCTACGAGGCGACTCCAGGCGGTGTTTCTCGATGTAAAAGAGCGAGCCGAAGCTGTGGGCGACGAACAGCAGACGCTTGCTCCAAGGGAGGAATGGTCTCGGAGAAAGTGGAAAGAATTTTCCGCAGCTGAGCGGGTGGAGAAGAAGCGGATGACGGAGATGGTCGGTCATTCGGACAGCCACCCAATCATAGCACCCCGGGAATATATAGACTATCTCCTGGCAATCCAGGGACGATCCTCTGCAACCCTTGATTTGGCGATCGAGGCGCGAGCCTGACACCAAAGGACCCAAGGCCCCCTCCTGCCACCGGCCAAGAATGACTGAGGACCCGGATCGCGCGTGTCCGGCTCCGACAATCGCCGAGGACGCGGTCGAGCCGAGCGCGATCTCGCAGGCGGCCGGCGTCGAGGCTCCGGCTCCAGCTACAGCTCCAGCTCCAGCTCTAGGACCAGCTCCAGCCGAGGGCGCGGGTGCCGAGCCTCAGGAAGCGCGCTCCAGGAAGAAGCGGCTGCAGCTGAGCTGCGGCGAGTGTCGCAGGAAAAAGGTAACGGTCACGCGGTGAGGAGAGAAGAGACCGAGGCGGTCGCGTTCTGGCATGTTCGTGTTCTAACCAGCAACCCATCGCCAGCTCTCCTGCGACAGAGGCCGGCCGTGCCGCAGATGCGTCAGGACGGGCAGGGCAGACCAGTGCGAATTCGAGACCAACCCGCGCTCGGCGCTGTTGCCCATCGACCAGGGCGCGCAGCTGGAGCAGATCAAGTCGGACCAGGCCGAGCTTCAGAGCCTGCGAGCTGAGATTTTTCAGCTCAAGGAGCTGCTCTCACGGCCTCTGGCGCCTCCGCCGCCGACTCACCCTCAGTCTCAGTCTCAGCCTCAGCCTCCTCCTCTTCTTCCTCCTCAGCATGGCAGAGGCTCCTTCACAGACGACGTGCGCGTCAGCGACTTCTCCTCGAGGAGAAGCGGCGAGATGGAGTCCAAGGACATCGTGACCATTAGCCGGATTCCTAACAACTCTTGCGACGGCCCGCCTGATCCAAGGGAGAAATCACCACGAGGATACTACCGACGGCACGCACTGCTGCGGTTCTTTGCAGAGGTAATTTTGCGCTGGTTCTACCGTGCCACCTTACCGTCGATTGAGTTAACCCGGGACAACAGATTCCACAGCTGTTTCCATTCATCAAGGAGATTGCCGATCAGTGGCTGAAGCCCTATGGCATCTACATCAAGAAGAACAAGGTCGCGAAAGATGACGGCTGGAGGATGAAGATGGCAGTCAATGAGCAGCCGCTGATTGAAGGCCTCTTGCCGCCAAAGCATGACACGGACGTTCTCATCGCGATTTATCTCGACCGTTTCGAGCAGCTGCATCGCATTGTCCACATCCCGACCTTCAACAGGGAATACATCAACTTCTGGACACCAGGCAGACCGCGGTACCAGACTATGGCAGCAATGATACTTGCCATGATCTCCGTCTCCATCTCTGCCTCTGCCCACCTTGTTGGCTCTTCGCCCGTCTCTACCAGCTATCGGAAGATGGCTGAGACATGGATTGCGTCCATCGACGACTGGCTGCGGCTGCAGAGCACAAAGCACCGCAAGCTTGTGCATTACCAGGTGGCCAGCTTGACGTACATTGCCAAGCGGATGAACATGGTTGGCAAGAAGAGGTTCTGGAAAGACACGGGCTCCATGATACAGGACGCGATCATGGATGGCTTAAATCGCGACCCTTCACTGGCCGATACCTTCTTCATCAGGGAGATGAAGCGACGGCTGTGGTACACTGTCCGCGAGCTGGAGCTCCAGAACTCGTTCGAATGCGGCTTGCCCACTCTCCTTCACACGATTGAGTCCAACGTCACAGCGCCGCTCAACCTTGCCGATGAAGACTTTGACGACACAACGAAGCTGACGCCCATGTCGAGACCTTCCAATTCCTACACGGAGTCTTCGTACCAGTTCCACAGCTTCCGAAGCTGGGAGCTGCGCCTCGAGCTGTCACGACGGCAGTTTGGTTCTGGGGTCTTCAGGCCTCTCGACTATGACGACGTTTTGCGGTATACACACGAGATCACACGAGCGTTGAACGATCTCCCTCCTTGGGGCAATCACAGAACCGACGGCAAAAGCGATGGGAGGGTTCTTTTGTCGTATTCGATGCTGGAGTTTCAGCTCAAGGAGTGTCTTCTGGCCATACACCGGCCGTATGTAGACAGGGATGGCGGCAGATATCCAATCTCAGAAACTGTCTGCTATCAAACAGCGCGAGAAATACTGCTTTCCAACATCCAGCTCGCAAAATTGGGGGTGCAGAGTCTGACGCAGCTTCGGGAAGATCTTGCGATTGCTTCGCTGCACATGACTCGCCTTACTCTGATACAACCAGAAGGTTAGTTTCTTCTTCTCTTTCTTCAACGGCGTCTTTATCTCGCGACCACGGCCAAACTGTCGAGCCGAGCATCGTGGCTGACTTGCAATAGGTTGCAACAGCATCATCATGGCCAACGCCTTGTCGACTATCGATCTGCTGGAGCAGTGCCTCCCGGCAATCGAGGATAAATATCTGCGTTTCTCCGATCCTTGGACATTCTTCATCATGGCTACAGCCATCATGCTGATCAAGATACACCTCGGAAAAGAAACTCGCCAGACTGCCAAGGCGGCTTGTGCTCGCAGATTTCTGGATCTGTATTACAAGAACGTGTGGATGCATCACCCCTCTGATCTCGCCCAGCAGCAGGCAATTACTCGGGATATTGCCAATCAAACAAGCGTGAGTCCCTCAGCGATTGTCAATGATCTTCCTCTCTCTGCTCGTACCGCGTTTGAATATCGATCCAAGCTTACTTTTACGTTTGTCCCAGACTCCCGCTGCCTGTCCTCCAGCTGCGTCTCCCGATGGAAGTGTCCTTCCCACCTCGGTGTGGCTTGATAACAGCTATCCCGATGTATGTTCAGAGCCTTGATAATGACGTTACAGGTACTGACCAGCCCATAGATTGGAAACGACCCGTTTGATCTCTCCGCCGGAATGGACGTGTGGGACGAGGCGGGATTCCCTCTGCCGGGATTTCCCAACTGCTAGCCAGAAGCCGATGCCTCCTCTCCTCCCAGTTATTCCCGAACGATTGTTTGCATATACGATAATGAGCCCACCGCTGCCATTGTGAATTTGTTCAGCCCGTTTATCCGCACCTATAATATCATTCAATCATCCGCGGGGGGCTAGTCTTGGGTTACAGCAATCCACATATCGAGTGCCACATGATTTTTCTCCGCACTCGACTTCGATACCCACCAGGCGTGATTGACTTTGAGAAGCCTCTTCTCAGTCTGTTCCTTCTGAAGGATTCTAAAGGAAGACAAAAGATTTACGACATCAGATGGCAGGACTCACGCGATACTCTTCCCGTGCCTTTGAACCTTTTACCAATGGCATCGATGACGCCTTTCTCTGTTTCTGGAAAAACCGCCATCATCACTGGCGCGGGCTCTGGTGCGCATCTCACAACTTGTTCAAGCTGGGGTGGAAGAATCGACAAACTTACATGTCCAGGTATCAATCTGGCCTTTGCGGAGCTTCTTCTCTCTCGCAACTGCAATGTCGTCTTTGCCGATCTGGAGCTGCGGCCAGAGGCAAAAGATGTCGTGTCGAAATATCAGGGCGACCGCGGAGCTCGCGCTGCATACGTCCGGACAGACGTGACCTCGTGGTCCGACCTTTCCACAATGTTCAATTTCGCCCTCGAGACCTTTGGGGACTTTGACATTCTCTGTCCAGGAGCCGGAGTATACGAGCCCACCTGGTCTAACTTCTGGCACCCTCCCGGTTCGAGCCAGAGCAGAGACGCGGTCGACAAAGACCACTATGCGCTGCTCGATATCAATCTGACGCATCCCATTCGCGCAACCCAGATGGCCATATCACACTGGCTGTATCCCCGTCCTCCGGCGGAAGGATCCAAGTTCGACAAGGCTCCTCCCAAAGTATCTTTCAACAATCCCAAGAGAGTGGTCAACATCACTTCGGTGGCTGCCCAGATCCCTACCTTTAGAGCCCCCCTTTACGGCGCCTCCAAATTCGGCCTTCAAGGCTTCATCCGCTGCCTCGCGCCGCTGGAGCCGCGATTCGGCGTGCGAGTGAACGGTGTCGCGCCTGGAATAGTCCGCACGCCCCTATGGACGGAGCATCCAGAAAAGCTGCTGAACGTCAACGATGCGCAAGACGCATGGGTCACTCCGCAAGAGGTAGCTCAAGCAATGCTACAGTGCGTTGAGGACAATGTAAACGTTGGAGGGACGATTCTGGAGGTTGGCGCGGGAAACACTAGGAGAGTCCAAGTTTTCAACGATGAAGGCCCCGATCGGGATCCCGCAAAGGGCCTGATTACCAGCAACAATGAGCTTGGTGATGGAGAAGTCGTTGGGTGGCTTCAGCAAGAGGCTATTTGGGGACCTCATGCATAGGATGCTTCAGGTTCTTACGCATTACGTGCTGATTACACATCTTTCATCGTGCAGCATCTCCAACTGGATCAATTTCAGCCTTGTGGGGGGACAGGACTGCATAAGACGCAGGCACATGGCCTCAGCACCCAATCCCTTCACGGCGCAAAGATAGAACGAGCCGTGCCCAGCCAGGCATCGTGAATCAAAGTATGGATGTCTTGTGTTGTCCAGTGCGAATGACAGATTGAGAAAGGATCCAGTTCAGCATCACAGGGTCCACCAGGCAGGATCCTGTGCATGATTCCAAAGCCAGCAACACCAAGCGCTTACAGCTGAAGCAGGCCCCACGGGCTTGCAGATAGTATGACCAGCGACCATCAACAGCAGAAGCCAATCAATATGCCTCCTATCATGTGCGATGCCAGGGCGCACCCACCCTGGTCAGCGTATCCGCCTGCTTATCCTCGAACCTCGCAACCAACCGGGACCAGGGTCGCTGTGGCGCAGGGCACTTATACCGAGAAGTCATGATGCTATAGCCTGGAATCAGGAGTTGAAGTATTTGGCATTCCTTGAGGAAAAGTGCAAGAAGGTCACTGTGAGTCGCGCCAAGGAACCAGTACCGGCAAGATGTGATGCAGGGCATAAATAGGACGAGCATTTCCGCCTCTTAATCGGAAGAGGAACGTTCACACCACATTGAGATTTCTCCTTGATCGACTTGGTCTTGCAAACCCATCACAAGTAATCAACTTCTCCGAGCGGAACAAGTATTCAATCTACTGCTGAAGAACATCCTCATCGTCAACACGCGACACAACAACCACCCTTTTCGTTTCACCGCACAATGGCTTCCATCCTCCGCAGACTCTTCCGAAGGCAGAAGCAGCCCCCGCTGATCTGTGCCGTGAACCTAGATGCCGACGGGAACCCTGTTGGCGAGCACCCGGACCATGTGCACACGGATGCCTGCTTCATCAACTTCGAGCCCCTCGCCGTCGCGGAGCTCTTTCAGTCGCAGTCGTGCCAATCGTGCCCTCCAGCGCTGCCCGGCATCCACGCCGCAACGGCAGACCCCAACGTGCTCCTCCTGACGTACCCCGTCACCCTCTTCGACCACACGGGCTGGAAGGACACCTTCTCGAGCCTCGCCAACGACGCCCGGCAGCGCGCCTACGCCAACGACGCCCGGCAGCGCGCCTACGCCAAGCGGTGGGCTCGCACGAGCCTGTTCACGCCCCAGATCGTCGTCAACGGCGTGGCCGACGGCACCGGCCGGACCAAGGAGGAGATTCAGCAGATCATCCAGCAGGGCAGAGACGTTGTCAAGGCCCGTGACTGGCACATATACGTGGACGCAAACGACACCGAGGTCCGCGTCGACACGGACAGGCAGGAGGCGCCTCCCCACGAAGTGTCGCTCGTCGTCTACGCCAACATTGACCAGACGGTCAAGGTGGGCAAGGGCGTCAACAAGGGCAAGAAGATCAACCACCGCAACGTCGTCACGTCGGTGACCAAGATTGGCGACTGGGTTGGCGGCAACGCGATCTGGAGTCTGCCCACGCCGAGAAGTGCCTTGGCTCCTGATCAGGGCGCCGCGGTCATCATCACGGAGGGAGGCGTTGGAGGGCCGATTATTGCAGCGGCCAAGATTTGATAAGGATATGAAGATGGACCGTTTTCAAGAGAAGCGAGGAGTTGGAGTCTGGATGGGATGTACTGTATGTTGTTCTTGAGAGATACCAGAAGAGCGCGTGGCTCCTATTTGTATTTGCTGCTGCTCCCTTTTTATGCGAGATTGCTGGAGCCCGTCCTTCCCCTGTGTCTTGCATTGGAGTGTCTCCTGCATCTTCCTTGGGACTGGTGTGCAATTGTGTGATTGACTCTGACGACGTGATGCTGCGCAGGAGACCGATCAGCCGAACGGACAGGACGCGGATTTGTCACGTTTGCAGCTGGATATGCAGTGCTAGGAGGTAAAGAGAAGCTGCAGAGAGCAGCAAGTGCTTCTTTACGGAGTCATTGGTTTCAGGTATTGCTTCAGTTAGCTACCTATACGAAGGCGATTTCCGAAGGTTTTCTTGATGGTGATTGTGAGCAGGTTCTGAGAATGTATCGCGAGATTCCTCAGAATGTAGCCATCGTGAACCATGGCGGTTGCCATCCACATGTCGAAAAGAAGGCATGAGTCGACAGCATGAGCGACCATGGCGGTACAAAAGCGAACAATCGATTCACAACCGCAGTGTTCTCTATCGCTGGTTGAAAGAGAAACTTGTCCAGGGGCCATGTGGAACAATGATGATCCCATTGTACCTAACAAGCGCTTATTCCTCGACCCTTAGGCATTTATTACTCAGGATTTGTAACCGACCATCTTCGGCGGGAACTGGAAGAACGTTTCCATCAATAAGAGCTGCTTGAATGTGTCGCTTCCGACTGGTGATGGATCGTCGAAGATGGCTAACCTTAGGAAGCACGTGTCTCCTCGTATTTATTGCTAGAGAACCTGCCTGTCGCCAACCAGATGCCTGCCGAGAACAACTGCTGGGGACATTTCAAAACGGCGCCAAGTAGGAAAGATGTCTGGATATCGCCATACCAAAAGAGCTGTAAGCGAGTTCGATGAGGGCGGCAATCAGTTCCGTGATGTGGTGAGCAATTCCCTGTAGCTTATGGAATCAAGACGGGGCCAATCTGCCGACAAGGTAAGGTACCTAGTCTATCGACCTAGGTGAAGGGTCACTCTGTTGATCTCTCGTTCGAATCGCCCGCCCCGCAGAAGAGCATGGTGATTGTATCTATTGTCTGGGCTTTCAATGACGCAGCCGGCCTCGAAGACAGTGAGGAGATGGTGAGACAATCATTTGGATAACCTCTTTATTTTCCTGTAGAAGTGAACCTTTTCTGAATGCCGTCATGCGCCCTCTGCCTCTATAAATCCTTCAAGGCGATCCTAGGTATGCATCACCAACTTGGAACTTACAAGAGCAGACTTCTCTCCGCCAGAGCTCATCCAAGCGATGCATCCCAACATGCGTTACATAAAGGAAAAAAAAGAAGAAGAGCAGAAAGGAGCAAAAAAGAGGAGAAAAGAAGCGACCAAGATGATGCATCACATTTACCGAGCTCGAAAAGTATCATCTCGCTGCATCGCATCTCCAGCCCGTCTATCCAACCTTCAGCAGCTCCTGCATCTCAAGCACCGTCCATCTGGAAAGAACCAAAAAGCCCAGATGCCGATTCAACAATCGGGGTGCATGATTCTTCTACCAGGAAAAAGATGCAGGTAAGCCATACAAGGCTTTCCACTAACGGGGACGCAGTTGCTTCTAGCGCGGTGGCCGATGCTTTTACTGGGTGGCAGCCGCCAAAACCTGGACCAGCCCAGGCCCGAGTCCCAGGGAATTGCAGTCTCATCAAGCCGAAATTGGACCATTGCGTTCCCAGATGGAGGAAAACCATCACGACTTGCCTCCCGACTTGAGGGTTGGTGATGCTGAACGTGGTGGTTAACCCTCGGGCACCTCCAATTCCAAGGACGCGATCCAGGGTTAACGAGTCCAAATCGACCCAGCCATCTCGAATTCGACCACCTCATCAGGCCGATTTCGGCTCATCACGATGCCTTTTGGGTCTGAAACTCGCCAAGATGAAGCCGGAAATCGAGGGTTGGTGATGACTTCTGGCGATTTCAACCATCATAATCCTCGAGTCCGGGACAGATTCTGGTCGAGTCAGGACCATCTCGGGCCCCTTTGAGTTGTTTTTGGCCACCTCATGAAGCTGGTTTTGCTTCATCACGATGCTTTTCGAGTCCGATTCTGGCCAACATGAAGCTCGAAATCTTGGTTTCGTGATAATTTCTGGCGATTTCAGCTCGTGAACCTTCCACCTCCAGGACAGATTCGGGTCAGATCATGATGGTCTTGGGTCCCGTTGACTCGATTTCGGCCACCCCATCAAGGCGATTTGCATCCATCATGAGATGGTTTGCCTCTTGAATTCGCCAACTCATTGCCAACATGAAGCTTGAAATTGGCTTTTCGTGATGGTTCTTGGCGATTTCATCCTCTTCTTCGGCCAACTTCTCGACGGCTCTGGTCAAAACCATCATCAACTTGGACCTTTGGACTTGTTTTGGGCCACCTCATGAAGGCGATTCTTGTCCATCATGAGATGATTTGCCTCTCGATTTCGCCAGATTGCTACCAACTTGAAGCTGGAAAACTGAGTTGGCGATAATTTCTGGTGTTCTCATCGAACTCTTGTTGCCATTTTGTCCAGCTCTCGAGGCAAAATCATCACCAACTTGAAGCTGTTGACTAGGTTTTGGTGTCTTCATCAAGCCCATCTGCCTCCATCACCATCCTTTGCAATCACTTTCCCCTCCCAAATGACTCCAGTCGTGATCATGTCGTGATGCTTCTTGGTGTTTGTCACCTTTCTGGTCTGCATTTGCTCGCCTCGTGAGCCGGATGCCTGGTGTTTTCATCGGCCACCCGCAGCCACCTGGCACAGCTTTTGCGCAGCCTATGAAGCCCGTTTTCTGCCATTGCACCCCCATCTCTTGGTGTTTCCGCCCAACTGCACCTGATTGATCATCACGATCGCCCGTGCACCTGATTCTTGGTGTTTGCCCACCTCATGCCTCCCACCCGCCCCGCCAAAATGCCCCGACAGTGCCCCGTCACCTGAAGCCCAGCATCACCACATCTCGACCAATTGCTGGTGTTTTTCATGATGCATGCAAGATCATCGCATCGTGCACTTTGGAGATGTCGTGCATATTCAAGTTATTCCTTTCTGACTGCATTACATACCTAGGTTTGTATTTCTGCAGACTTTTGCTGCTCTGCTCTTCTCCATGCTCGAGCTGCGACTGCTGCTGCTGCTACATGGTATTTTTCTTGTGCACGAAGGAGGGTGCACGTAGATGAAGCTATTCCCAGTGCACGCGATCTGCTTCACGATGCAGCAGCTGACAGTGCACATTAAGCTGCACAGCCTTAGTCACCGAAGGATACGATCCAGCTCGCAGCTATATTCATGGGAATTTCTAGCAATTGTTTACTTACAGCTACATGTTATCTGCATGGCTGTGCAGCGCTTCCAGTGCCCCGAAATGGCTTGGGGGAGGATGGATGCGACCAGAGTCTGCCACCCGCACACGGTCGCTGCATCCGAACCAGGTGTCGTGGAAGGCGTACAGATATCAGCCGCCATTGAAGCCATCCTGCATCTCTGATGCTCGATCAGAACGGACTGATGGTCGATGCGCTGCCGTACATTCCGTATCCAAAGAGTAGACGCGATTCAGAGCGCCAATTCCAGCCTTTCTCGCCAGGTATTGCGTTCACCTCCCCGGTGTACGTGCGTCGCAGATTGTTTCCCACCACTGGCCTTTGCAGTCAGATCATAATCTCCCATGCGCCAGAGGCACCATGCCCTCTCGAGCGCACCGATGATCAAGGTCGTCAAGCATGCGGCCCATACTGGCATAGCGACGAGAAGAGCTGAGATGGTCTATCCGAAGACTCTATCGTGGGTATCGTATCGCATCGTCGTACCACTAGGATGAAACTTGAATCAGTTTGTGATGCCCAAACTGCTGCAATACCGGCAGTCCAGTCAAACGTACGCTCATCAAATCAATGTCTAGACCTCACTCCATCACCTCGGACCGTGATGCCTCCATCCAAACTGCCTGATGGCCGTAACCGCGACCCAGGCAAACGCAACGATGGCGACGGTGATGCGGACCTCTCGCGCCAGCTGCGCCGTCGACTGCGGAAGCAAGAACGTGTGCGCGTGGTTAATCGCCCCGGAGTGCTGCGCCTGGAGGATGAATTGCTCCATTGCGCGGGCTGTTTAAGGTACAATGTCGTCGATCGAGCCAAGGTTGAAGATGGAGGTGTGCCTCTAAAATTTCCGGTCGAGGTGGTGGTTCACCTTAGCTCGCGATCAGTGATGATCTGCCCGATAAGATTGTGGGAGCTAAGCCTATCGCGGACACCAAGCGTCATGATGGTGCAGACCTCGTTTTTTTTGGTGTCGCCTGCTGTCTGTCCTCGTACCTGATGTACCTGTACGAAGTACCAGATGATAGAATTCCTTGGAGACGAATGAATCGGCTATTGATGTGAATACAAGTGCAGAGGAACAGATGCAAGTCTGATAGCTAAGCTAGATAAACAAGAGAATACATCAATTCGCAAGCATCGCTGCTCATAATGAGCGAGCAATGGCCATTCAGACCGAGACCATGGGATATTCTGTCTCTGCTGTAGGTATTCCGCGACAGCTTCAGCTCTCGTGATAGCATCAACGCTCTCTCACACAAAGTACACGAGACTCTCCCACTCCACGTGGCTGACCCAGACATCCTCGAGTAACCGAGACCAAACCCTTGAACTTTCACCGGATGCATCTCCTCTCTTCCCCGTCAACAAACCTCGTCGGCGCGCCATAATTCTGCAGGGCTTCTACCAATCCAAGACACCAGAACCCGCCAGGTCATGACTCCTCAGGTTACACGGACAGGGAAAGCCCGCCTCATGCAATGCACAGGAACAGCATCCGGTTGGAAGAAGTCGTCCGGAATACCGGCCCGGGCTTCCGTTGAAAAAATTGAACTTCAGCAAGGATAACGGTCCCTTTGTCTCGAAAAGTGTTTCGTTGATGCTCAAATGTCTTGCATGTTGATCGAGCGTGCTTCGAGGTGGCAACTGGAGAGACCTGCAGAGGGCATGCCCTGCTGGTTGGCTCGAGCCGGGGATCGCCAGGCTTGGAGGGGTTACATTCCTTGCATGCAGACGCTGAATTGCTTCTGCGACTGTGCATGCTGCAAATCGCATCCACGCTCGTAGATGCGTATGAAATATTACTGGGTTATTTGTATGCATCTGCGGTCCTGTCTGGAACCCAGATCTTGCCAGGTCGGGAGCCTTGCCCTCTCGTCTCCTCTGGCTCGCCAACTTACACGGCCCTCAAACGACTTGGTGTCTGTCAATAGAATCATATGCAAATACTACCAGTCTGACCTCTCCACTACTCCTCCGGCCAGTGGATTCTGTTACGTCTCGAATTCATCTCGAATTGCCTCTTTTGCTGCCATCACGAGCTTAGTCAAGGCGTCCTCCGGGCCTCGTCGGCCGGCTCCGACAACCAGCCCCGGCCTCCCATCTCCACACAGAAGCCTCTTGCCGCCTTTTTAGCCTTGGTGCCCCTCCCCCTCATGCCATTTCCGGCCTCGTGAAGAACACGATCCTCGGGATTCGGGTTCCCTTGAGTTCTTCGATTCGTGATTTGCATCTTGCCGTGCCCTAGCACCACCTTGGATGCATGGGAAACAAGGTAGTAATAGCAGACGATACCCGAGTTGAGCCTCGCTAGCTCTCTTCCAGAAACAAGGGAAGAAAACTTTTTCTTCCTCTCCATGATCCCAGCCTTGTTCAACTCTCGAATCCCTCTTCTCTTCCCTTCTCTTCTCCCTCCTTGTATTACCATCTCGTCCTTGTTTTTCCCACATCTTACAACCTTTGCGTGAAATAATTCCTCCCACGAGAACAAACCACCAAAAAACCATGGCGACCGAACCGCAACCCCCGTCCCTCCCCATGGACCTCCCCATCATCGACCTCGACATCTACCTCAACAACCCGCCCTCGTCCCCCGCCGTCCAGGCCGAATGCGCCCGCGCCGCCTCCGCCCTCATCACCTACGGCGCCCTCCTGCTGCACGACTCCCGCGTCTCCGAGGCCGACAACGACACCTTCCTCGACCTGCTCGAGGACTACTTCGCCCAGCCCGAGGCCGCCCTCCGCCGCGACGAGCGGCCCGACCTCAGCTACCAGGTCGGCGTCACGCTCGAGAACACGGAGAAGCCAAAGTGCGCCGTCGACGAGCCCTGCCTGGCCGTCATCCGGCGCCTCGACCCCAGCCAGCGCCCGCTCGACATCTCGGCGCACTCCCCCGACCCAAAGTGCCGCTTCTTCTGGCGCATGGTCGAGCTGCCGCCCTACGAGACGCAGTTCCCGGGGCTCAACGCCGAAAACGTCACGCCCCAGGCGCCGCACATCAGGGACAGATGGGCGCCCGCCATGGACCAGTGGGGGACCTCCATGAAGAATGCGTCCGTCTTCCCGCGCGTATCACGTCAAGTTTTAATAATCAACACAGCTAACACAACAATGACAGCGTCTCCAAACTGTCTGAAATGACGGCCCTCGGCCTCGGCCTCGAAGCAGACCACTTCAGCTCCGCCGCCCGCTACGGGTCCGTTCCCCCCCCCCATTCCCATCGTCTTTCCCCCCTCGACCCCTTCTTTGAACAAAGTCGATCCGCAAGCTAACGTCTACCTACACGCGGGCACAAACGCAATAGCCCCCATCTCCTCGCCCCGACAGCCTCCGACCTGACCAAGTACGGCGCAAAGGACACCATCCTCGCCGGCTTCCACACCGACCTCAACTTCCTCACCATCCACGGCCGCTCACGCTACCCGGGCCTCAACATCTGGGCCCGCAACACGGGCGCCCGCATCCCCGTCAAGATCCCGCCCGGCAACTACCTCCTCGTCCAGGCCGGCAAGCAGATCGAGTACATCACCGGCGGCCTCATCAAGGCCGGCTACCACGAGGTCGTCGTCAACGAGCGCACCCTCGACGCCGTCGCCGCCCGCAAGGCCCGCTTCCCCGACCGGCCCCTCATCCGCATCTCCAGCACCCTGTTCTGGCACCTCAACTCCGACTACGATCTGGCCCCCATCCCCGCGCTGGCCGACAGGGCCAGGAAGGTCCGCGACGAACAGGCCAGGCTGGGCCGAGACGAGGGCGAGGAGGTGCAGTATCCCGCCACCAAGGTGGGATACCAGGTGCAAGAGTGAGTTACCATTCGGCGTGGCCGCTGCCGGTTGTCATGACTGGCTTCCTCCCAAGACAATCAAATCTATTGCAGATTGACTAACTTTGGCAGTGAGCTGAAACACATTGCTTTGATGGCATAAAGGGCGTCCTGAGCGTTGGTTGCTCTTCTGGCTTTTTGGGTATATCCAAAGATATCAGTTATGATGACACGAAGATACGAGAATACACATGATGACCAAGCAAGCCTCTGTTCTTTCGTCAATCATTTGGTACCGATGCTCGTCGGCTTCATCACAATGATCGCTGCATCTAGCAAGCAGAGTCGATGCTCAAGGGGGCTCACGACTTGAGAAAAAGGTTGATTCTTGTGCGAAACAAAGCATAGGTATCATGACATGCTAACTCCGACCTCTTCTCCAGGTGTATCTCCGTTCGATGCTCCCTCTAGATTTTATACCCATCATTCATTATATCCGAAACATTTCATCATCCGGAACCACCATCAGACAAAACAAGAAATCGACTTCGGAATTCTTACACCACCATTGCGGACAAAGCTTCCTCCAGACTCGGCTCACATCTTGACTTCGGCCGTCTCTGAGGCACGGCTCACGTCGGTGTTGCCATGATCTTCAGAGTTGGCGTCTTGCTCCTTATGCGCCACATGCTCCTCGACAAGAGTGTTGTCCTCCTGCCAAAAGTCCCTCTTACCGCGGGACAAGCGAACCAGCCACGGAGGGAAGAAGCCGCCGGGAATGCGGTATGTCCAGGGCTCCCTGTCGCCGTGGTTGGGGGGTACGATGCGGCCGCGAGAGACAAAGTTGATGATTCCCACGGTGGAGTTGATCACGATGTACGAAATGACACCGGCAATCAGGCCGTTTGCAATCGAGTATGTAAAGGGCATGACGGCGATGGCGAGGAAGGCGGGGACGGCATCGCCCGAATACTTCCAGTTGATCTCGGTGACGGACGTGGCCATCATGGATCCGACGAGAATCAGGACACTGCCAGTGGCCCACGGCGGGATGGAGGCAAAGATGGGGGCGAAGAAGACGCTGATGAAGAAGCAGAGGCCCGTCACGACGGACGTGAGGCCGGTCTTGCCACCTTCCGAGATGCCAGCACCAGACTCGACAAAGGCCGTGACGGGCGGGACGCCGAAGAGAGCGCCAATGGAGATGCTGATGGCGTCGACCATGTAGGCCACCGCGGAGCCCTCAAAGTCCTGGGTGACGGGGTCGATGAGGTTGGCGAAACGGGCCATACCGTAAAGCGTTCCCGTGCAGTCGAGGATGTCGGTGTACAAGAAGGTGATGAGCGCAAGGCCAAACTGGCCACCGTACTCGCTGACCTTCCACTCCTGCACGTTGAGCGTGTTCTCGATGCGGTGGAAGTCAACAACCTTTTTGAAGAAGTTGAACGAGTCGTCGCCAACGGCGGTGTGAGGGAAGTAGGTGATGGGCGTGGTTCGAGGCCAGGAGATGATGCTGACGAGGATGATGCCGGCAATCACGGCGCCCTTGACGCGGTAGATCATGAGCAGCACGGTGAACATGCCGCCGCAGAAGATGCCGATCCACATGGCCGGATGGCGCATCTTGTCCCAGCTGGGGCAAGTGCCGTCGTCTTGCAGGTTGCCGGGCGAGCATCCGGCAAGGGCAAGAGGAGTTTCGGTGGCGCCGGTAATGATACCGAGGCCCTCGCTGTAGGTGAAGCCGATGAGGGTCAGGAAAAGGCCAATGCCCACGCCCGTCGCGACCTTGATGGAGTGAGGAATCGCTCGAGCGAGCCATTGTCGCATGCCACAGATGGTCAGGCCCAGGAAGATGAAGCCCTCGACGAAGATGGCGGTCAAGGCCACTCGATAAGGAACAGGACCGGATCCGTGGAAGCCAACTGCGCAGGAGAGTTAGACAACAGGCTCTCGATGTGGGTGCAGCAAAGAATGAGATGTCTTCCGGACCGACTTACCGACAGTATAAGCAAAGTAGGCATTCAGACCTGCGCGATCAGGATGCGTCAGTACGAGGTTCGGCTGAGGTACGAGTGGTTGTCACCCGATCCGAGATGCAGTAACGAAAGACGAGACATACCCATTCCAGGAGCGAGACCGACGGGGCTATGACAAAGAGAGTCAGTATTTGGAAAGTTCCAATGAAGTTGATGACAACATGAACGGGGGGGTTTCTTACAGGTTAGCCAAGAGACCCATGAAGAAGGTGGACAGAGCAGAGATGGCAGCAGTCGCGGTGACGGCATCGCGCTTGATGGCCTGAACGCACAGGCTGTACTCGACGTTGTTGTTGCAGATGGGGTCGTCGGCGCCTCCGTTGCAGACGCAGGTACCGCCCGAGTCGGCGACGATGGACGAGTTGACGGCGATGATGTAGGCCATGGCGAAGAAGGTGGCCAGGCCGCCGCGGATCTCGGTGAAGAAGAGCGAACCCTTGCGCTCCTTGGGCTAAAGACGTGGAACAAGACATGGTGAGCAAATGCCATGGCGGGTATGAGACAGCTGCTTCAATTGTCTCGGAAGCTTCCCCGCGGTGTTGGTGGTGTGTTTGGCGAGAGCCACGAGGCAGCCTCGTGGCGTGGAGAAGCCAAGACACACGAGACCAGACAAACCGCGAAAGGAAACGAGAAGCAAACTGGAAGCCGACTTACATGGCCAGAGCCGTCCAACCGGAACCACCAGCCAACGGGACTGGTGGCAACCTTGTTGTTGATTCTCTCCGTCCACTTCATGGCTGCGATTGTCCTTGGAGGCGCGGGACGACTTCGAACGGCCAGAAAGGCTGAAGGACTGGATACGCCCTCTGAGAAGGAGAAAGAGAAAAGAGAAGACGAGAAATCGAAAGATTAAATGAAAAAAACCTCTTGTATTTTTTTCGCGTGTTCCTCGTGGTGGGGAAGCTAGCGATAGCGGTGGCGGCGAGCAGAGAGAAGGGAAAAAACCGACCAGGGGCGACAGCTGCGGGGTGGGAATCCGATTGGGATGCTGGGCCTTTTTGGGTGCTGATTGGCGTCGTCGGGAAGGGAGGCGCCTCTTTTTCTTGTGTTCTCTGGTACCTGTCGGCCGAGATGCTTCGTGCCGCGCTGTGCTGTGCTGTGCTGTGCTGTGCCGTCGATGCGGTGCTGGGTGGTGGCAGCAGCGTTTCGAGCGAGGCGTGGGCGCACGAGGCCAGATGCTGGCTTGATCCCGGTTGGGCTCAAGACGAGGGCGAGACGAGATCAATGGCTGGCGGAGCGTCGCACAGGTGCAAGCGTCAGATGCATGCAACACCCACGATCTGCAGAGGGAGCCGGATCGGATCGGTGCGTCTGGTCGGCTGGTCGGTGCGGTGGTATGCAGTATTTGAGGCGGGATGCCGGGGGAGGACGAAGACGAGGAAGAGTACCTAGTAGTATCAATGAAAGACGTTTGTATATATGTAACCAACCACCTTAGTAGGCGGATGAAGGCATCGAGCTCTTCTGTGTATGTATGGCTGTTGATAGCAAAGCGAGTCTGCCGGAGACGGCACAGCACAGGGCACAGGGAGCTGAAGCGGAGCTGGAGATTGTCGATGCCCCGGATATTAGACGGAAGGTGGCAGCGATTCCATTAATCGAGCAATGACTTAATCGATTGCGCGCGCTTGAGGCGAAGCGGGTGGGTGAGAAGGAGCGCAGGTGGTGGGCCGCAGCTGGAGAAGGGAAGGAACCATCGCGTATCTATGGAGTACCTATCTAGGTACATACATGAACCTGCCGGCGGATGACGGCGCCGCGCATGAACGAGGTATCTGTACTCGCCCGTACCTTACAAGCAATGATAACGAAATGCTCTTGCCGTTCTTTACATATAAGCCATTCTCCCATCAATGGATGACCTCATTCGCTCAACACCGTACCGACCGAGGGTGAACAATCTTCACTCCAATTCTCATGCACTCTTCATCAAAAGACCGTTCGTTCACTAGTAGATAGCCTAGCTGAACCTCGTCCACATCAAAAAAAAAGGAAAAGAAAAAAAAAAGCCACAGCCGCTAGCACAAAGACCCTTCTCCATCGTCCCTCGGTCCGTCCTGCTAGCGCCCACACTCGCACACGCTCACTCACATGCCCGCCTCGGATCGAGCCTGGATCTTCCGCTGCGATGAAGGACAAGAGATGATGCGAAGGGTGGTCAGACGTTACGTTGCTGTGCTCCGAACACTTCAAAGATGACAATAGTCCCTTCTCGTCGCGATTCACCAAAGCACATATTTTCATACACACTTCTCTCTCTCAGGCATACGAGTACCTAGCTACTCAGCTATATCACATACTTCAATCCACGATCTATTACTTCATGCAAGTCCTGGCAAGTACAGTAGGAGCCACAAAACAAGTAAAAGAAAACGGCGTCTAGAAGAATTCTCGGGTGGTCGGCAGCCCTCCTTATCTTCTGGTGCCCCCAATAATACCTAATCCTCTGGCGTCCCTCATTCTGCATCAACAAGCCCACGCACGAGTCAAAGACCTCAAAGAGGCAGCACAGCCGTCGCCTTGCCGCATCAGGCCTGGCGCTTGTTCGAGAATGCCATCAGAGAAAAATTGGCGTAGAAGAAAGAATGCGCCATGAAAGCGTCGTCCGACCAATCACATCACGCGGATAAGAAAATCAACAAGCCGGGCCCTGGTTCCGCACCTCGAGACATACTAGAACATGTCCGGTCCGGGGTCTCCGTGAAGCCGTACCCTCTCTTCTCCTCTCCGGGTCCGTTATCAGCATCCATGCGTGCCATGGGCATCGTTGCTCGATATAAAGTTCCTTATCTTCTCCGCGTAATCGAGATATCGAGATGATAGCATCCCTTCAGCATCTGATCCTGCATCGCTATCTGGAGTGGGAGTCACTCTTTGCATTATACGTAGACCATCCCGTTTCCCCAGATTCTCGGGAACCTGCGAGATGGAAAGCGGCGACTCCCGGCTCGTGCCTGGACGTTCCACTGGCAAGCTCAAGCAAGCCAAAACATGGAACCCAGCCAGTTGTTGATGCTGGTACGGTACCTGGGTTCTTCGTACAACTCAGGGATGCCAAGTGGAATGTTGATAACGTCTGATGTCCTCGGGAGCACTACCTTTGTGACGCCGTCTCATTCCTCTGTCTCATATCTGGTCAAACATGACAACACATCCCAATAACCAGTCATCTGTCTACTTACAACGACTCATTCTCGGCACAATTTCGCCTCGTGAGCTCAGCAGCCAGCTCCCGCATATATCTCCATCACTTCTTCCCCAACTCATTCTCGGTCGGCATGAACGGTCTCTTCCCAAGTCGATGACAGCTTCCAAGTTGAGCGCCGATCAACATGATCCAAAGCTGCCCCCTGCATGGTAAGACAACATGGTGCGGGCGCGCATCATTGAACTCTCACGTGTTTCGACTATTGATGCCGTACGACGAAGGCACAAACTAGAGAAAGGGGAGCACCATATATAATAACGTGATGCGACATGCAGGTCATGGACATCGTACTCAGAGCGCAGATCTTCTGAGTATGAGACACAGCAGGCATTATAGTCTCTGGGCTATCACTATCCTTCAAGATGCACACATAACATCTCCCAAAGGTTGCATCCACCCGCCGAGCCGTCAACCATAAGCACCCCTTTCCTCTGTATAGGTGTTCCTTAACTGTCCCTCATGTGTATGACTTGGCATCTCACCTGGTGTTGCTAGCCTCAGCCACAAGCCGAGGAGCAAGACCAAAAAGCTCACCCAGCTCACTCAAGTCCTCTTAGAAAGGGCTGACAGCACTAATCAAAGCCTACTGGCCTTCCCGTCCGTGCCGTACCCACGGGGATCGAAAGTGAATCTCGTGGCGCCGAGACAGAGGTGCCCGTTCACCTACACCTATACACTCTAAGTTATCTCATCCGGAATCGTGGTCTACAAATCCAAAATATTTGGCACCTGATGGTCTGGGGGGCCTTTGGTCGTACCATCATATAAGACAGCACGACACACTCATACGACACACTCAAGTGGCAAAACAAGATAACGTCAGCGCATCACCTCGCTTTGCAAAGGAAAAGAAAACAAATGAAACGTTCCCGCAAGACGATAGTCACACATATCGGGTGCCTTTGTATTCAAGCACGCTCACATCAGTTCAGTACCAGCACCGTATCCATATACAAGCACTCCATACAAGTTCAAGGACTTGCCCCAGCGCAGATGAATAAGACAGTGCTATACAACCACGAAAATCTCGGCCAGAAGCCGGGCTTCCGCCATCTTCCCTCACAGCGCACGAGACATCCATCCCGGCTGCTCAAGTTGCTGCTGACGCTGCTTGCGGATGGGAAAAAAAAACATATAAAAGACCTTGCGGGCTTATTCCCTCCCGTCAACCACGGGGCTTAGGTTCGGCGCCCTCCCCTCTGTCAGCTTTACTCACCTTCCCACTTTCGTTTTGTTTTCTCTCTTCTGGCCCGAGATCCCTGATACATACAGGCATAGTCTCTGCGAGCGGGGGAGGCGAGGGCTTTGATCGACTGTCTGGGGTTCCCGTTCATAGCGAGAAATGACCCTCTCAACGCGGAGGGTTCCCGGCTTGGTAGTAAGCACTATGTACGCGCCATGCAGATCGCCATGAGGAAGAGCGATGAGCTAGAAGGGGAGCCCAAAACGATGAACGATTCTTGAGGCGGGTTTCAAATGAGGAGAATCACTGAAATGATGTGACCCTTTTCCCGATGCTCGTTGCCATTCCTTCTATGTATGTCCCGAGATCGAGGCTCAATTGCGGTACAGAGTCGATCACGAAAGGCGCCCTTGGCTCATGCCAATTCCCAGTTGATCTCGAAAGTATTGCCGATGGAACGGCCCAAGGACAGTTGATTGTGTAATCGCCATCTGTCTTGAAAGAGGACTGGTATATTGCAGTAGAAACCCTTTCCCCCCAAAGCACAGTTGTGTCTGCCGTTCATGCAGAGGAAGGGACATCTGTTTCGTTCGTTTGCATCCGCCCAATGCAATATTCCTCCCTAGGTACCAGCATATAAGAACTATGCGCCCGACTTGCTAAACCTTGATAATACGGAAATGTAAAGGGAGCTGGGTAGACATGTAGAGCACAAGAGACAGAGAGCAAGAGGAAACGATGAATATAGATCAAGAACAAGAAACATGGCGATCAGGATTAGAGCGTCTCTTCGGATCGATTAGAGTGATGGCTCTCGGCGGCATTCGCCTTGATGTCATTCCCGATGCTGGACACCAAGCCTGTTTCGTCGTGGCCCAGCTCGAGGGCACTCTCGTCAACGCCCTTATCCGCGCGCGATCTGTCGACATGGTATGAACGCGTCAGCATGATCTCGCCACGTCCGGTGACGCTGGACTGGCCCGGGTTCTTGAAGTACGACGAGCCTCGCGTCCTCTGCACGTAGAGGGCGCTGACGGCCGGGAGGCAGGCACAGATGAGACCGATGCCAGCCTCGGCGTTGCTGGGAGTTGGAAAGTCACGTTAGCCTGGCGACCTTGAGTGCAACGACGGGATGCGTATAGTCGTGGGAGGGCCTTACCCGGACAGAATGACCTTGATGAAAACAATAGTCATGTTGGGAGAGTTGCGCTGGTCAACAATCATGGCCAGGCGGTAGATGCTAAAGCCTGTGGCAACTCCACCGGCACATAGCAGTCCGGTGACACGGAGGCGTTTCCGTCGGGGAAGCTGGAGCGACCAGGTAAGGGGCGTCGGGAGCAGCAGGATGGCCAAGTCGCTGATGACGCTGATGATGGAGTCGGCCGTGACAATGGCGCTCTGGTTCAAGCACTTGCCGGAGTCCCCCGTCCAATAGGCGCTGATGGGCCAGCAGATGAAGATTTTGATGAAGAGACCGGAGACGTAGTACGCCACAATCATGCCAATGAAGATGTAGATTCCGATGAGGGTTCGGCGGTGGACGGATCCAAAAACTCGGATAATGATGACAAGCAGGGCCAGCTTGACCGTCATGGCCATCGGGGCGTAGAAGATGGTGGCAGCATAGCAGGACTAGATTGACAGGTTCCAGACGTTAGTCTCCGTCGGGAGGCTGGAAAAGGGGGGTGGGTTGTAGATTGATTCGCACCTTGAAGTATTGCTCAACTTCTGCTGGTGACACTTCCCATATATTCAGGCCTCCGCCATGTGCACCGGCTATGAGGCCATTAGAACGACGAATTACAAAAGTTGTCAAGGGGCAGAGAACTTACCAAAAACTGCGGTGATGCAGTACCCCAACATGAGCACCTATGATCCGGGTCAGCCTTTTAGGTTCTGTTGACATCAGATCGAGCACTTTGTTGTCGCAAACATCACGGATCAGGACTCGAAACGTACATAAGCTGCATATGTTGCATCTGTTCCCCCTCGGATTAGCTTTCGTCAGTTCGTTTGGATAGAGCAAAACATACAGTCGTCTGGCGTAAATCCTCCGCCCAAGACCCTGGATTTGGCATAGAATCGGACGGCAACAAAGATGGTGACAAAGAAGACGGTCAGTCCTTGCGTGATGTAGTTAACGGTCCTCAGAACATCTTGCGGATGAGCCAGGTCAGGGACAACGCCGTCAGGAGGCGGAGCAGCACCGGGAAAGCTCATGGTAGGCAACTCTTCATGACTTTTGCGGCTGGACACAAACAAAGTTTGACATATGCGAGGAGTCTGCGTTGGAACGACACCCACTCTTCGCAGAAGGGGGGGAAGGAAACAGTTATCAGAAGAAAGGCTAATGCAGGTGTATGCCACGGCGAATCCTTTGAAATGGCCGGCAACTCGGCAATGGAGGGAACGGGGGAGAGGGAAGAAGGGAATGGAAACAACAGATGGGTTGAGCAGCATACAGAGACCCCTGTCTGACTCGGCTATCGCTCTCAGAGTGCTATCAACCACCCTCGCCGAGGCTGACCTGCGTCAGAATCTGCGTCTCGTCGTGGTCGTACTGTCAGGGCCCTCCAGACAGCCATTGGTCCCCATGCCTCCAGGCCGCGGTGTCAGTCTAAGAAAGAAGCTTCAAGGTGGTCCGAGCCAGGGGACCCGAGCCGTAGTGGGCCTGGCAGCCAACGGAGGATCAATTAGGATGGTCACGGCGCCGCTGAAGAACGGCCATAGCAGGGGGCCATGCCGGTGACGAAGTTTGCTAAAGAGAGCAGCTGTGCGAATCGGAAGCCGAATCCAACCGGCCGGGGAGGGGCGAACGCTGCCAACCAACAGCCATTTGGCAGTCGAAGTACTCGTACAACTACCTCGTATGTAGGTACTTGAGTCCATACCTACATGAACGGTGAACTCACATGCCAACAAAACCAACGCCATGAAGGCCGCGCCATTGTGCCCCTCCTCATTATCTGGCGATTGAGCCAAAGCCTCGCATCTTGCAGCGTTTCCTGCACGTAGCATATGCACAAACCACCAGTTGACAAGTCCACTCGACAAACCACGAGAGAGGTTCGCATAGGGTCCAAAGTCTGCCATGTTAGTAACTCGGACAGGGATCAAGCCATGACGACCGCTCAACGCTGTCATGGAGAAGAGGGCAGGGTCTAAAGCCACCGTCATGAAGATCACTTGCTCATTAAGCAGAAGATCGAGTGTCCGGCAAAGGACAGGGCCCGACGATGCCACTTGTGGAGTCGCCTCAACGCAGCTGGACGGGGTCCGGGTGGAGCAGCCTGCAACAAATTTCACTCAGATCCATGTCGAAGCGTGGCCACGCGTGGTCTCGACATTGAGCCGTCGGGTTCTGTCAGGGGTGCTCGGCCGTCTGGCGCTCTCGAAGAACCTTGTCGGGTTCTGTCGTATCGTGCGAAGAAACCGCCCTCTGACTATACATACAGCCACCCAGAGGACGATGCCAGGGTTGCATTCTCTTCTTTTTTGGAAAATCAGCGCCATCCTTCCCCTTTTCTTCTTTGCTTTGGAATACTAGTCCCCAAAGGCATTCAGTCAAAGCATCTCGTATCTTCTTGGATAGGTAGCAATTGCATGTCGTGCTGCTTGGCTTGGCTGCACACGTGAAGCGCGAAGAGACAACGAAAAGAAAAGGTTGATTCTCCCGGACACCACAGGCCAGGATGGGTTCCCAAGTCAAGGTCGGAAAGGAGTCGAAGCTGTTCGAGCCGCTTACGATTGGTAACGGCAAGATCACGCTCAAGCATCGAGTTGTGCTTGCGCCCCTGACGAGAAACCGCGGCACGCCGCTTCGGGAGACGTCGACGGCTGAGAACCCGAATCGCATCTGGCTGCCCAACGATGTCATGGCCGAATACTATGCGCAGCGGGCAACAGACGGCGGCCTGCTCATCAGCGAGGGCATCCCGCCTTCGCTAGAGGTATGTGACGTCCGAGGTGATTGTGCATGGCGTATATACAGCAGAGACTGACATATAGTTTGCTGGTCTCAGGGAAATGCCATGCCTGGCGTGCCGGGAATCTTCCTGGAGGAGCAGGCCAGAGGCTGGAAGAAGGTGGTCGACGCCGTCCATGCCAAGGGCGCCTTCATCTATGCACAGCTCTGGCACTCTGGCCGGGCCAACATCCCGCAGCTGACGGGAACGCCCATCGTGGCGCCGTCGAGCATACCCTGGGACGACCCCAACGAGTGCTTCATGTATCCGGCGCCTCACTCGACGACGCCCGTCAAGTACAGCGAGCAGCTGCCCCTGGAGCTGACGGTCGACCACATCCGCAAGACGATCCGCGACTACTGCGCGGCGGCCAAGACGGCCATGGAGCTGGGCTTTGACGGCGTCGAGCTCCATGGCGGAAACGGCTACCTGCCGGAGCAGTTCCTGAGCTCCAACATCAACAGGCGGACGGACGAGTACGGCGGCTCGCCGGAGAAGCGCTGCAAGTTTGTCCTGGACCTGATGGCGGAGCTGGCCTCGACGGTGGGCGAGGACAACCTGGCGATCCGGCTCAGCCCCTTTGGCCTCTTCAACCAGGCCCGCAGCGAGCAGCGCCTCGAGACCTGGGGCCACCTGTGCCGCGAGCTGAAGAAGCGTCACCCCGGGCTCTCGTACGTGAGCTTCATCGAGCCGCGGTACGAGCAGATCTTCTCCGAGGCCGAGAAGCAGAAGTTCCTCGACTCGTGGGGCCTCCCCGAGGTCGACCTGTCGCTCTTCCGCCAGATCTTTGGCGACACGCCCTTCTTCTCGGCCGGCGGCTTCGATGACACGAACTCGTGGGGCGTGCTGGAGAGCGGCCGATACGACGCGCTGTTGTACGGGCGATACTTTATCAGCAACCCGGACCTGGTGGAGAGGCTGCGCAACGGCTGGCCGCTGGCTGCGTATGACCGCTCTCGCTTCTATGGGCCGTTTGAGGACCCGACCATCGGCTATACGGACTACCCGACGTATGAGGAGGCCAGGAAGTGAGGTGAGGTGAGTTGAGCTGAGTGCCGGGCTCGAGTCAGCAGGGAATGAGACATGTGCCGGGGGGGTTTGGCGTTAGAAATACCTAATACTAGCTCAGTTGTTGTAAAATGACGGCAGATGTTCCATGACATGGAGCCATTTGTCGGGTTCAGCCTTTAGTCTGGTCCATACCGAGCGCCATCGCGAGTCATGGCTGAGGCTAGACCGGTCAAATCGCAGAGAGTGGCATCGGATCGCCCGTCAATCGGTGTCCGCACACCATTGGCATCACACGTGTTTGCCGACCCCTTGCAGCAGCCTGCTGGAAGGAAGCACATCCATGCCCCAAACAAGGCACTCGTACATACGTTTCGTTAGTAGACAGCTGCAAGATTGCGAGTGCCGATGATCTGCGGACGGCCGAGCTGGTGTCGAATTAACACCGCCGGTCTTCGAGCTGCCAAAAGTCGGGGGGATCTTGTTACCAGACTGGCGGTTGACTAGGGCAGAACCACGGCGGTTTGATGAACTGATGACAGGGGAAGTGTTCGAGTTTGCCTTGCTCGAGGCCGTGTTGAACTGAAGCTCGAGGAATCGCTTGTCAGTTTGTCTTGTCAGTTTGTCTGTGCCTTGAAAGGGCTCACGTGGTGACGCACACGCGGAAGTCTCTTCACGTCCTCCTCGTTTGTTCCACGGAAGGCACAGACCTGACGTCTTTCCCCGCGATTTCCTGGAGATGCAGCTCCAGCATCGACTGAAACACAATCGACGTCAGCCAAACCCTTGCCTGGTCACACAATATGGCAGAGCTTTCAGTCAAACAGACCACTTGCAGCGAGACTTGTCGGCACAGCCAAGAAGGAGGCGAGATCGGAAACCCAGTATGCACGCATCGCCGCGTTGTGAGACAACAGAATGGCGACCACTTTCAGGTTATTACAGGGTAGCTGCCAAGCACCCGGTTTCGCCCATCCACCAACCATCCGCCACATGTCAACTCGTCGAACTGTCAGACGCGCAGCCAACATGAACAGGGAACAGGCATGATGAAATGTGTAACAAACGTTGAGGCAGGGAGCAGAGATAGGAAAAAAAAAGGAAAAAACGTGTAGCTGCTGGACTGAGCGGCAACCCAGCTGCCTGCTTCAGCCTCGATCGAAATAGCACCAGCGACCTGGTATCCAAGTATGAACTGTAATAATAAACTCATGCGCAAACGCAGGCAGCAGCAGTGGCTGTTGTCTGGGATTCTCAATAAAACAGTCAGACCAACAGTTGCTCTCCGCCATCCTCATTGGTGGCATCGCATCAGGATCAATGGCCCATCTTCACATCGCATCAGAAGAAAATAGACGGATGTTTGCTGGCATGTCATGTCCTGCCATGCTGCCGTGTTACACACACACACATACAAGTGCAGACACGCACATCCGACGTCTATTACTGGATTTTATCTCCCCGAAGCCCTGATGATCTCCCCCCCTCGGATCGTTGATCCCTGCAAACCAAACAGCAAATTCAACGCTGGACCTGTTGGATATTTTGGAGAGTTTGCTTTCTTCTTCTCTCCTTTTCACTTTTTCCTTGCTCCGCCACCTGCAACAAGAAGCAATCAGGTACTTGTATCTGTGTCTTGACGTCAGGAGACTCTCGCTCCCATCAGGCGCTCCATCGCCAGTCGCCCGCTGGCCCGCGTGACGTCAGGAGGCCTGCAAACCCCTGCACGCCGCCGTCGTCGATTGCTGAGGTGCGCTGCGATGCTTGCCGTGATCCGCTGGAGGACTCGCTGGAACCTTGGAGGCCTGACCTCGAGCTCCCTCGAACGGCTCCATGTGCTCGCTGGGAGCCGCTGCCAGATGCTCTGTAGCACCGGAAGCTCCCCCTGCTGACCTGCAAAGCAAACCAAACATTCAGGTTGAAACCCCAGGCCTCTGTACATGGTGGTACAGTAGTATGTAGAATTGATCCCCGAGCCCGTCAATCCATGGTGGTCAGCGGGGCTTATCGCAGCACATGCAAGGCATCATCATCCATCTTCCTCTTTATACAAAAACCGGGCGTGATTCCTCCTCCTGCCTGATGCCCGTCCCTCGGCTCCAACCTGTAATGTCTGTCCTTTGCCCGTTGTGAGATAATTTCTTCCTTCTCTGCACATCTTGGTCGTCTTTTCTTCTTCTTGCAGATACAGCGAAGCTCAAGCTGCCCTTGGTACACACCATGCCTCACTTCCCCTCATCACGACGCGCCGACCCGGAGCCGCCGCAAGGCCTCAACCAGTCCTACTACTATCCCGACGAGCCTCTCGACTCATCACACTATCCCTCGTCGTCTCGCCGTTCAAAGTCGGAAAGAGGCCGGCGAAATGCCTCTCCGAGCTACTCGTCCTCCCCCGACGACCGTAAATCCCGCCGCAGCAGCCGCCGCGAGCCGTCGCCCGGCTATGCGAGCTCGAGGCCGTCCCACAGTCGACGCTTGTATCCGAGCCCGCCTCCCTTTGCGGCACCGACTCCTCCGCCTCAGCCCGACTATCGAACCTCTGGCCGCGACCGAGTCCGCGAACGCGATCGCGACGCCTTTTCGCCGCGAGACTCGCCGCGAGACTCACCGCGGGACTCGACCAGAGATCCGTACAGAGACGCCCCGAGGGACTCGCGCCATCGGGATGCTGACCGACGCCCACGAGACTATCCCCCTCCCCCGCTGGAGCCACGTGAGCGCCCTCACAGGTCCTCCCGCCTCGAGCCGTCTCCGGAGCACAGGGGCTCTTCCTCACGAGCCTACCCGACGCCCCCGTACGACGACCGCGCCGACAGGGACCCTCGCTCCTCTCGTCGGTCCCGCGGCGCGTCTGCCCCGTCCCCGCCGCCCCCTCAGCAGTCGTCACGCTCTCGCGGCGCTGTAGCTCTTGATCGCGACGGCGTAAGGGACGAGCGGGATCGACGGCACCGCTCAAGGCCTCGCGACACGGACCTCGTCCATGGCCCGAGTCGTGACCGGGACAGGACTCGCGACAGGGACCGCGACAGAGACCGCGACAGAGACCGCGACCGCACCCGGAACCAGCACCAGACCCGGGATCGCAACCACGGCGCGCCGCCGTCGCTCAAGCGCCGGAACACGATGCCCGCAGGCGGCAGCAACCCCTGGTGGAAGAACCCCATGATCCAGGCCGGCGCCCGCACCGCCCTGGCCGCCGGTGCCCAGGCCGTCATGCAGAACCGCAAGGAGTCCGGCCCCTGGCTGGGCGCAAAGGGGGCCAAGGTTG
Organism: Trichoderma sp. PF4103; assembly: GCA_023628735.1. Classification (NCBI taxonomy): domain Eukaryota; kingdom Fungi; phylum Ascomycota; class Sordariomycetes; order Hypocreales; family Hypocreaceae; genus Trichoderma; species Trichoderma sp. PF4103. Next base: position 413,742 of record JAMAKC010000008.1, read on the forward strand.
CGACGGCTGCCCTGACTGCTGCTCTGGCCGACGGCTTGGCCAACGGTGGCAAGAAGAAGCGATGATTGTGATGATGATGATGACGACAATTTGCCCGGGTCTTTGATGTGTCTTTTTTGTGTCCCCTCGCACGACATTGATGATTGACGACAATATGGCTGCCTTGTTTGATTTTCTTTCTTTTCCCCTTGGCTTCTTGCGGCGGTTGGTCATGCTTTTGTGTTGGTTTCCTTTCTGCTTCTCTTCTTGCTCGTCTAGACGTGGGAATGGTTGGCGCCGGAGGATGACTCTCAGCTGCCTTGCCTCATGCTGCGGAACTGCAGATCAATCCACGGCGTTCCTGAAGCGCTTGCAGTACTTGTCTTGCTTTTCTCTAAACCAATTTCCTTTCTTAATGGACTGCACGAGAACACGATTAGATGACGGTTCCATGGCCCCTACAATACAACAGCGCCCCATTTCAGGATATGTGTCCCCTTTCTCTCGTGACCTTTGATTCAGTCTCCTACCATTACAATATATTCATCAATCCAACTCTTTCTCCAGTCTCTCCTTCCTCTCCAAACCAATTTCATATCAGCCCACGTCAAAGGCGTCTCACACCCATTCTTACAACTCCTCGCTCCCCCTCCGCCACCACCCACTGTGCACCCCCCTCCCAAACATCGCCATCCTGCTTCCCATCGTCCTTGACCCTCAACAACACTCCATTCTACCATCAAATGGGCACTTTGGCCGAGCGGTCTAAGGCGCCGTGTTCAGGAATAGTTCACACTGTGAGCAGATTGCCTCTTCGCGGTCTAGAAATAGGCGAGGGTTCGAATCCCTCAGGTGTCAAGCGTTTCTTTTTTTGCTTCTTTTGGTCACCAGCATCTCCTACCACAGACTACACACTCATGGACTCACTTTGCCAACGTTGAAAGATTGTGGTGATATTGTCAATTCTCAAATCAGTTCGCTTATGCTCGTCTCGTTACCAGTCCAAACAAAGATTTTGCCCACAATATAAAATCGCCCTTCCAATAACCAGTCGAATACACCTGGAGATAGCAGTCCAGTCATGATTCAACCATGCTAGACTAAATCATCGCCAATGGGCCACAACTTGACAGCCCCCCTCAGGACTGCTGGCCAATGTTCCAGGGCCTGCAGCGGGTCGCAATGCAGAGACCGTTGCAGCAGGCGCCAACATACTGGCCGTTGGTGTCAAAGCAAGCACCTGCATTGCCCCGTTAGTATTACCAGACTCGTACGACTACCTCATCCCCTACACATCTCGCAGAGCACAGAAGATCTCACCATAAGTCTCGACGCAGGTTCCCTGGCAGCTGATGCTGGTAACCGCCTGCGGGGGGTCAATCACGACCTGCTGTGTCACACCGTCGGCCGCAATCGTGCTGCTGAGGTTCTTGGCGCCGGGGGTTTCGATCACGCAGGCCTGGAGGACGTTGAAGTCGGGGGCGTCAATCACCGCAATGGGGAGAGTGCTGTGAGTCAAGACGGGCTTGCCGTCGGCCGGGACGGTCAGAGGATAGGAGTGGTCGTCGCCCTCGGAGCGGAGAGTGACGTGAGCAGTCTGCACAGGAGCTTCCTGGGCCAGACACGCACCGGCAAAGAGGCCAATGGCAGAGATGGTGGCGAAGAACTTCATGTTGACGACGTTGGAGGGGAGGAGGAGATGTATTGGTCAATGCTCGAGAAGCTGATGCTGAGTCGTTTGAAACAAGATTCACTTTCAGAAAGCGTTTGCCTGTTCGCTGTTTGGTTGCTTGCTGGCTGCTGCTGGGCTTTCGAATCGTCTTCCAGAGCCGGCGGCATCACCTGCTTATATCCTCTTTCGAAGCTCTCAGCCCGTGCCGCCCAGTTCGGTAAGCAACCCGACGATCTTGCTCCCGCATCTCACCCCGTGTGTCAACTCGGAGCCCCCGACGTCATTCACCCCTTGGACCACAGTCGAATACGAGGGAGGAAGGGGAAAAAGGGAAAACCAAATGGAACCGACAAGCGGTCAATGCTGGCGTGCGTCTTCTTCGTTGCTGTCGCTGTAATAACCGTGATGCTGGATCCATCAGTGCCCGATGGTTGAAGCCCTTGCTTCCACCTATTTATATCGACCTCTCAGGGTCAACGTCCAGCAAACAAGGTTGCCAACAAGTCTAATGCAGGTAACGCCCGACTCCTGCTTCCGCTGAGGATCCGATGTGCATCTACCCTCTGCTGACACAGCAGAGACGACTGTGCCCTTTTGTCTCAACGTCTTTAGCGCCGTGGACGTCTCTGATGACCTGTTTGCAACCCAGGTGGCTCACTTGGCAAAGGGGGCATTCGGCACCATTTTCCGATCTAATGAGGCTTATATCGACAGCAGGTTGAAAGAGTTGCCACGGATCATAATTTGGTCATACGCCGCAGATCTGTCGCTTGGCAATGCATCCGAGTGCTTCTCCCTAGCAAGCCGGCGCCGACGAGCCGGATGTGAACAGTGCGCTCTCCGAGCACTGCGCCAATACGAAATGGACATCTCCGGTTGCAAGCCTATAATACACAGATGCTTCCAAATGGCTGCTCAACGAGGTGCCTGGCCTGTCTTCAAGTCGACAGAGGCGGAGTGTCATGGAGGGAAGCAGTCGAGTGTCTACAGCCAAGAGATTCCTGACGTCGGAATTTGTTGAGGGGTCGGGCGCTTTGTTCTCACCCATCAACCACCACACAGACACCACAGAATCATTTTCAACAACTTCCAGATCACCAACGGACAAGAGGGGAAGTTGTCTGACAAAAAGAAAAGTTCCATGGCACCAAGGAGAAAAAAATTGACCGAGACAGGGGTCGAACCTGCAACCTCCTGATGTACTTAATCGTAGTCAGACGCTCTGCCATTGAGCCACACGGCCGATCTAAGGAATTGATTGGTGGACTTTGAGAAATTCCAGCCTATGACGACGGACAAGACGGCAATTCTCCCACACGAGGCGCAGCTTTTCCACATCGTTCGACCGACTGTGGTCTTGTCAAACCGACAAGAAACAAGGGCCATTCTTCATGGAAGCGTTGAAATACAAGAGGCAGGGATGCGCTCAAGTCGGCTTTCAGACATTTCATAATCGTGTAGTCATGGTGCCGTAACATCGACACTTCTCAACTGACCAGATAGACTCTTCCTTCGTAAGGCCTCAAGGAACCGTCATCAACTTTGCCCTCATAGGAAGACATGAGGAGAACAAAATCGATATCGGCGCCGTCTTCGATGTCAAGCTCCCCAGTTGTGGGCCTCTCCCTTTCTTCTCCTCGCCAGTAGACTGCGCAACGACAGCCTTGGGCGGTCCACCAGACGGCGCCTCCTACACAAAAAGTAGATGTGCTTGTCCTCCTCTCGCAGGGTGAGGTGGTCGCCGTATACGAGCAGATCGGCATGCTGCTCTCGGAAGAGCACGGCCTTTTGTCAATAAGCCAAGACGTTGTGCGGGTCATCGAGCTGCGAAGCGACGTCAATTTGCTCGGCCAGGGGATGAGGCTTCATCCAGGGCTCTTTGACCTCCTTTCCCGATTTTTTCGTGATTCTCCAACAGACCGTCGTCCAAGCATCGGTGCCTTTAATCAGAGTTTGAGTCCGAGCAATGGCCTGCTTGAATTCAGGCAATTGCCAGTCCTCTGGTTTTGCGTCATACCGCAGCGGCTTGTTGAACCCAACATTGACGACGCCAAACTGGAACACCATGTCCAGCTGCTTGGCTTCCGCACTCACATACTGCAGCACGCGGGCCATGTCCGGCGTCGATGGAAGTTCTCTGACCGAGATGGCGCCGTATTCGCCCAGAATCTGGTTCGTCTCGCTGAGAAACTCGTAACTCGCCCGATTCTTCATCCCACTCCCTTACGCTGCCGCCGCCAAACTTGCAACGCTGGTTGTTGGGAGGAAGACGCTCTCCCGTGGGAGAATGCAGGCGGGCGGCCAGATGTACTAGTCGCGCTTGGAGCTGTCTTTGCTCGCGCGAGACTCCTGAATCCAGGGATGCTGGTCAGAGGTATGATTGATGACGGGATCTAACATGATCTTCAGGCCCCGAGCGTAAGCCTGGCGGATAAGAGTTTCCATGTCCTCTAGAGTGCCGTAGGGAGGGTAGATGTCCTCGTAGCTGGAGATGTCATAGCCCGTGTCCACCTGAGGGCTGTCATACATGGGCAGATCCAGACAACGTCGACCCCGAGGCGAGCTATGTAGTCAAGTTTGGAGGTGATGCCTGGAAGGTCTCCGACTCCGTCGCCATTGGAGTCACAAAATGACGCCGGGTAGATTTGGTAGATGATGGCATGCTTCCACCACTGTTTGAGGTGCCCATGGACAGTCGTCTTGCGTACCAAGAAAAAAATGACGGGGGTGGAAGATCAAGATGTGAACAGCAACGTTCTTGTGGAACACTGCAACAAAGCAAGATGTGTGCCCCGTCTGCGGAGGAGGATGCCTGCAAGTCTCCACGGATAGGAGCAGCAGATGTTTGCCGACTTCTCGCACAACTCATGCTGGGTGCCAAATCCAATCATGAATTGTGAATTTTCGATAGTTGGACGAAACCATCTCTTCGCGTTGCTGGCTAACTTGCCGCGTCTCCCATCACAGTTCCGAGTCAAGGCGGAGGAGAATCGTGGTGTTGGGCTGCTAGAGGACGCCAACTGATGCTCTTGTGTCCTGAAGTAGTTGTATGTCGGACCGACGAGAACGAAGCAAGAAGCGTATTGGACGACTGTCGGGCCGATGCTATGCCCTTTCGGTGTCCAGTCGTGAAACCACTTCGACACTTGACCCGCGGCTTGTTGTTGCCGTTTCCAAGCTTGCAAGGGGACTTTTGACTGCATTATTCCCTACCCTCGGGTCACTAGCGACGAGGTTGATGGCACGGTAAGTAGAGAAGTCCGTCGGCGTGCTATCAGAGAGAGGCAGCGGCCACCCCGGTGATGGCCCTTTTGTTCCTCGCGTTTGCTGCAGACTCTGGATGGCTGGGGCCTGGTATTATTGCGGTAAGTAGGTCTCTGTGGCGAGGATCAGAAATCTCGGCAAGTTGGTGGTCTGCCGGATTGCCACGGGGTATTACCGGCGAGCAAGGGAACGCAGAGGCATTGATCATGCCATCGGTGTCTTGGCTCTTGTTGACCCTTACAGGAAATGCAACGAAATGGACCGCTGATACCATGTGTGCTCCAGCCTTGCCCTCGAAGTCTGGGAATCGTGTATAGTATCGACCATTTCTCCGCTTTCTTGGCTTCCCAGCCCCTCTTCTTCTTCTCACCATCGACTGAGTCTAGGCGACCAATCCTATCATCCCTGGTGTCAATGTCTTGACGAGCCCTAGTCCTTGTAAAAGCCCTTCCTCGCCCCCGTTCCACTTCCTTTATTGTAATCTCTCAACGCCAGCATGATGGCAGAGGCCACAGACATGTCGCCGGACCATGTCTCGGCCCCGGTGCCTAGCAAGGTCGACGTTCAACTGTCCAGAAGGCCGCAGCAGCCACTGAAGCCGAACACAACATGGGCTTTGTCAAGTCCCTCAAGCTATATCGGAAGGCGTGTTCGTGGTCCATTTGCATCTCGACGTGCATCATAATGGACGGCTCTGACACGGCGCTGCTGCGGTCGCTCTCTGCCTACCCAGCCTCTCAACGCCAGTTTGGGATTCAGCAGGCCATCGGGACCTATTAGCTCACGGCTGCTTGGCAGTCGGGCCTCACGAATGGAGTTCTCTGCGGCTCAATCATAGGACTCTTCATGAACGACACCCTTGCCAACCGCTTCGGATATCGTAAGACGTCGACCGGGGCGCTGGCTGGAATCACGTTCTCATCTTCTTCTCGAAGACGCTGCCTCAGCTCCTCGTCGGGGAGATTCTGGCTGGTATTCCATGGGGTATCTTCCAAACGCTGATGACGACGTACGCCTCCGAAGTGTGCCCTACTCATCTTCGAGCCTACCTGACGACCTACAATAACCTCTGCTGGGTTATCGGCCAGTTCATCGCGTCTGATGTGCTCCGCGCCATGGCATCCAGGACCGACGACTGGGGCTGCAAGATTTCATGCGCGTTGCGGTCGATGTGGCCGGTTCCCCTGGCGATCGGCATCTACCTGTCCTGGTTTCTGATGACCTGGTTCGGTCGTAGAATGTTGTTCTTCACTGGCCAGGTACGTGCGTGCCTCATTCTCTTCCCCAATGGGTGCGCGTCCTTTGCCGGCTCAGCCAATGCCGGCGCGCAATGGGGCACCGGGTCCTTGCTGCTTATGTATACGTTTGTGTATGATTCCTCCGTTGGTGCGTCTCTCTGATTCCCAGACACCGAATACCTGCTCGTCCATCCTGAAAAGCATAGTGACACGCTGCATAGTGACACGCTTCGCCAGGCCCCATCTGCTACTCGCTTGTGGCCGAGCTCACATCGACTCGTCTGCGGGCAAAGTCGGTCGTGTTGGCCCGCAACATGTACAACATTGCCAGCATCATCGCCAACATCGTGACGCCGCGCATGCTCAACCCCACCGCATGGGGCTGGGGTGCAAAGACGGGCTTCTTCTGGGCCGGCACTGCCTTGTGCTGTGCAACATGGACCTTCTTCCGCCTCCCGGAGCCCAAGGGTAGGACGTACGGTGAGCTGGACACCTTGTTTGAGCAGGTAGTGAGCGCGCGCGCAAGTTTGCCACCAGGGTCGTGGGGAGGATCGATGCTGGCTTTGAGTCTGTTTCGATTAGAGAGGACGGAGGTTCCACTGCTGAGATTAAGCGTATCGCGACCAAGGCGTGAAGGGAACGATAGGGCAATCCAGACGTCGGCTGGGAGCTGTCGAGGACCTTGACTGTTGTTGATCTGATGAACTTGCGAATTCCGCCGACTTTGCCTTGATTCGCTTCTTCTCTTGAAATGATATAGCCAGATTGAATATCAACCAGTCGAAAGACATCCGGTCCAGAGGCTTCTCACATGCCTGCCGTATCGAGCACTTGCACTCGTGATGGCGCTCCGCCATGGTTGCCCAACCTGCTTTCTCCCCAATCCATATTCCGGACTCCGTTGCTCCGTAATGAAATCACCGCTCCAAAGTCAAAAGGAACCAGCCAGGCATGGGGATGTTGAATGAATGAGGGAGCAACACGTGGGGGCGAAAAGCCACGTTCTCGCCCAAAAGGTGGAAAGACGGCCGGCCATAAGTCGCGAGGCATGCCGCTGCATCTCTCTGCTCTCCCCCTCCCCACCTTTCTCTCCGCCATCCACAAGTTACGAGTACAGCCAGCCGGTGGGGAGAGGCCGATAAAATCGAGGTCTTGTGATTTTCTGATCGTCATTGTTTATTTCTTTCCCATCGTCTCTCCCCCTTGATTGACACTGCCCTGTGTGTTTGAGCGTGCGTCGGCCTTCACGATCCGTGCCATACTCTATCCGTAGTCTCTCTCCTTCTTCTTCTCCCCCCTGCACCGACAATCCCGGCCGGGGTGGCCAAAGCTGTTCCTTTTTTTCTTCCTTCTTTTTTTCCGTCGCCTTGTTTCTCCTCTTGCTTTCCTTTCCCCTCTCTCACTCGCATCCGGCCGCTGGACCCATTCCTAAGGCTCGGAGTAGTGACGCCATGAGCTAAAGACCCCGATTCAATCTCATGCGCATCCTCCATGAGTAACAGAGCGGCTCAAGCTTGCGATGGATGCCGGGTGCGCAAGGTGAAATGCAACAGCAACCAGCCTTGTTCTCAATGCTCACACCTGGGCCTTGGGTGCATCTACTCGCCTTCGACCAAGCGCAAGCCGAGCGTTCGAAATCGACTCGTGACACAGCTCCGCAACAAGTCGAACATAGCAGCGTCCTCGCCCGGCCATGGAAGCACCTCGCTGGCTGAACGCCGAGAGCGGCCGCCAGCTCCGGCGGTAACGTCCATTGCCGGAATCGTGAACCCGGTCAGCTCGGAGCATGATGTCCCTCCTCCCGCCAGCAGTGGTCTTGGTGCTGGAAGAGGCAGCATCAATCATGTCGGCGCGGTTGGAGCAGGCTACCGAGCTGGCTTTCCTGTAGAGCCCGCCTCGGGCACTCACGCCTTCACGGCCGGCTTCTTCATCGGCATGCTTCCCAAATATGAAGAGCAGGTGTATCCGGTCAGCCCCATCATCACGAGCCATGAGGTGCGCGAGTCCATTGACAACATGCACGTCAGCCTCGATGACGCCGCCTTTGTCTACGCAACGGGGGCGGTGACGATCAACCTGACGACTCCCACGGTGCATGGCGAGGCGGGAGCCAAGATGACGGAGCTGATCCGACTCGGCCTCAGCGCCTATCGACGGGCAGAGTCCGTGTCGGACGTCAAGAACGGGAGGTTGACCGAGGTGCGGACCACCTTCAAGCGCATCATGACGTGCATCTTCCTCGAGGTGTCCATGATGGCCTTCAACCGCTTCGACCGCAGCTTCGCCACGCTGCGCGAGGCCATGACCATGGTGCAGATGATTCACGTTCAGCAGTGCTCGCACAATGCAACGCCCCTCGAGCCGCCCGACCTGTCCAAGTTTCAACGCGTGTACTGGGAGGTCTTCATCCACGAACGCTTCCTGACCATCCTCTCCGGGTTTCCGTGCATCATGGCGCCGCTGCCTACGGGCTTACCGGTGCGGGACATGTCGATTCCGGCGCACATCGACGTTGGATTCAGCCGCCTCATCCGCCTCTTCCAAATCATGGATGGGCCATTTCTGCTGTATTGGAACGCGCAGCAGAACCCGGCGCAGCCCGTGCCGGGGGTGTCGCTGCAGTGGATCGAGAGCAAGCAGGCTCAGCTGGACGAGGACGAGGTCGGAGCTTCCGAGGCCGAGCAGGCGCTGATTGAGAGCGGCCGAGGGTCGTTTACGGAGCTGCAGCACGTCGACCTCTTTGTCACCAGGCTCTGGATGCGCACGCTTCTGTGGCAATTTGGCCTCACCCACGGCTTTGTTCGCTCGACGCCATCGCAGGACATCCACGAAGGCCCGTCCATCCACTTCCCGGTGCACAGGCTGTCTGTGCAGTTGCGAGCCCTGGTAAGCCAACTCGAGAACGTGTCCACCATTGTCACACATGGCACGGGGCTCCTGCAGAAGATCTTTGAGATCACGAGCACTGTGGCGGATGTGCTTGCGCTGCCGCTGGGCTGTGGCCAGACGCAAGAGGACGTGCGGAGCCGGATAGAGGACTTTGCCTTCCTCGTCAAGTTTCTGTTTAGCTTTGAGAGGGCTGAGAAGGACCAGCGAGACTATCTGCGACACAAGCTTGAGGTGCTCCAGCAGCAGTACACCATGGTGAACTTCGCGGGCATGGTCGGACTGAGCCCGACTGTGCACGCCCAATATCGAGCCTGAGTCTGAGTCTGCGTTGAGTATGAGTCTGATCGTGAGTAGTAGAAAATGGCTCGGCTGTCTCTGGGTGTACCTGTGGGAAAACGGGCATATGGTTAGCATGTTTCTCTTCTTCTTCTTTTGATCATCTTGCTGTGCACCATCCCCTTGCATGAGCTCGGAATACTGGCAGCACCTGGTGTCACTCGAGACTGCAACGTACAAAGTATGTATACGACAGCACATCTTCGAACTGACCACGTCGCTCCTTGCTGCGTTGATCCGAGGTTCCCCATGTTTGTGCGAGGCGTTGTGCCATGTCACCGCCGTGAGACAATCAGCCGCACCGCACCTTGCGGCCAGTCCATCTGAAATTGGCACGAAGAGAGGGCGTGTCGTACGTAACGGCTGGCTAGGCTGAGGATGCGGGAGTCTCGAGGCATCAGAAAAGCCCACAGGAGAGCAAGGCTGATGATGCAGGCGTATTTGCCCGTGGCTATCGAAGAGCGCTGCAGTGAACAAGGCTGTATCCGTTGGATAGGCGAGAACGCGTGCTGAAGTGATTGATATTTCCTTGATTTGACAGACACTTGAAAAGGACGCGAGTAGACCGAGTCCTCGGATCTTGCTGTATGTATCCAGGCAAACAGGCAAACAGACACACGACCTAGGATCGCCGGCAAGTCGTAGCCTAGCAATGGTGGAGGGCAAAGCGGGAGCGGCGTGGCGGGGCCGAGCGCTTAGAGGCTCCAGTTGCAGCTGATTGTGTTGGGCTTGTGCTCCCTTGCGTCCCACATGGAGATGGATGGTGGTGGAGTTGAGGTTGAAGGCACCCAAGGTAGAGAGGCCGGATATCAGAGAGCATCTGGCAGTCGTAAGATGGAACCTGGGTCAAAGTCGATGATGCTTCATTCGCGGCATCTGGTGTCTTTCCTCCTTTGTGTGCCTCGCGTTGGGTCACGGGACGTGACGTACAGTAATTGGAAGAGATTTTTTGGCAACTTGATGGAAGGCACCGCCATCGACAGGCGATCGCCAGGTTGGTGTAATCTGGAAGGAGGAGAGCTGCATCTTTCGAGGCGTCTCGGACTCAAACTCAAAGATCGTCGTCACAAAGCAGTTGCAGGGAGATTGATTATGTACAGGCAGGCAGGCACTCTCCACAGCTTCATGCAAGCAACCGCGAAAGTGCATAAGGTAAGTAGGTACGAGCTCAGACACATACAATCTGTCAGGTGGCACTAAGAGGCTCAGGAGTTCACCTGCCTTCCAGCCTTGCATGCAATCGGAGCTTTTGTCCCTCCGGGCTCGGTGATGTGTCTCGGGGAAAGGGCTGACACGGCGAGCAAGAAAGCACCTGCAGAAATAGTAGAAGGGAACCCCGTTGAGAGTGACGTGGTCCGGTGCTACTTGCTGCGAATAATCACGGTTTCCCCCTTGCATTCGCTGATGCATCATTCCATGTTGTGTTATCGCTCCGCCCTCGCGTCAGTCAGCTTCCTGTATGCAAAAGGTAACATGTAATACCTTACCTGGTGATGTGTTGGAAAAAGAGTCTTAGACTGGTATCGGTATTTGGGCAAGTAAGGAACTACCCAAGGCAAACGGGTGTTTCAAGGTTTCGTGTAAGTCTGATGCTGGGAAAGAACAGTCGAGTCCCTCACAGAAAAGAGGCAGCGAGTCTACGAAAAGAAACCGAAGGTGCCACCATTCGACGGCGGTCGAGGCCCTGCGAGGCTCTTGCTTAGCGCCCGTAGATGCCTCCTAGACAGTACACATTGAGTCCAGTCCCTGTTCGGACTTTGTAACTGGCAAATGCAAGTTCATCATAGTAGAAGTACTAGGTAATTAATGTACAGCATCTCCGGTAGGCATCTACCTAATACCGGCAATTCCTTCCTTGAACCTCTCACCGCCGTGAGCGATGGAGAGCACTGCCAAGCAACAGCTACGACTCGAGATGGCGATCGTCCTCGAGGTGTTTGATTTGGATCGCTGTGTCTCATCAGCCCAGCCTCATTCCCGGTTTCCCATCATCCCTTGTTTGCTTTGGGGTGGCAAATTGCAGAGGCCACCACCCTGTCAAATCAGCAAGTCCCTACAAGGCATGTACTCGCAGCTTACACCGGCCCGCGATGGCTTCAGCAGGGCGAGCCAATCGAGCCAGCCACTTTACGCACCGCCAGCCGGCGTCTGTATGCCTCTCTGTCTTGCTTGTCTCTGTACGAACCTGAATAGCATGCCAGGGGAATGGATGGTTGGGTTTCCTGGACTGTGCTCCCTTGCACGCACCGCTGCTTCTGTTCTTGTGATGGCTCTCTTTCTCGCCTCATTCTCGCCTCACCTTCTGCTGCCTCTGCTCCTTCTTGTGACAGCTCGACCGTAAATTGAGGTCTCACGGATACTTGCCCGTATCCTTCACAAGGCCACCAAGAGGGTCTCGCTGATTCGATATCCATGCGCTGTCATAAACCCAGAACCAAGGGCCTGCTCCTGTCTTACCCACATCAGCCTCGTTCAGGATCCGGTTCTCTGGCTCGCTTCCCGCCCGGGTCTTTTTTGGTGCCAAGTAGTGTGCTGCGTAGATCGGATGCTGGCTGGTTGTGCTTCGTCCTAGACTACATGTAGATTGGTAGTATTGCCTAAAATGTCTCTGTTGTGTGTCAAAGTCTCGGATTCTCAAGCCTCTCCCTGTCTCGGCTTCGGCTCGCCCTCACTTTGCTTCCCTTCCTTTTTTCAGGGTCCCCCTCCCAAAAGAGAGAAATCTAGCCGCCTCCACTCCCGACAGTGGCATGGTTGGACAAGGCACCAAAGCCACGATTCATCACTGCGGCTGGGATAAATGCACCCGTAACAGACGCTTGGCCGCCTCCTGCACCACTATTCTCCTGGTGCAGCTCGCTCTAGGCCCTCCCGGCCGCTAGAACCTCAGTCCAGGCCCTCTCCTCGACTTCCTTTCACCTCGTGCCCTTTTCCTCTGACCTGGTCTCCCATCCTCCTCATCCGACCAACCCCCCTCCACGCCTACAGTCAGACCCATGTCTCTCCAGTACCTCGATTCAAAAATCAAACCCGAGCTTTTCCCTGCTCAAGACTGACGCAAAGCTCTCCTTCGCCCGAGCTACTGTCCAGTTACTTTGCGGGACCACCCACGACCGCTGATCCCCTCGTACTGCAGTCCCTCAACCTCGCCTGACCCTGTGGTTCCGCCCTATCCAGTAACCCGTCGGGTCCCTGTGCCCTGCCCTGCATCATCTCATCTGTCATCAGCTTTCCCATCCTTCCCATCTTTCCGTCCTCCATCTCGTCTCCGACTGGTGCATTCGACTTCACTCTGGCGCACGCTCGAGAGCCTCAGGCCTGTCATCAAACCGTCGCTGGCCTGCAAGCAGCAGCAACTGGGCAGGTCGGGCGCTGTCGAGAGAGCAAAAACAAAAGCTTCCTATCTCTTCCCTCTGGTGTCGTGAATCCCGCCAATCGACGTAGCATTGCAGCTCCGTTTGCAAGGGGCCGTTGCATCTTTTTTTTCTTCTCTTTCCCCTCGGTGTGCGTCTGGCAACTCGGGAGCAGCGCCTGGCTGCACGCGCTCATTCGGCCAGCATCGCATCCTTGAGGGCGGACCCTCCTCAGTCTGTACGACCTCAGGATAAGAGGAGCGACGCTGCATCTTCCTCTTGATTTTCTCACAACGCCATTGGCACATCGAATACACGCAGCATCAGACGATGGATGGGCGCCCCTTGCCGCCTTACAGGGCCGTGTCCGAAGCAACGCGCCAGCGCGAGACGTTCAAGTCAGTTCATGCTGCCGTGACGGCTAATCATTCTGCCCGTCCCATGTTCATCCTGCTTGTCCTTGGCTACAGCGAGGGTTGATGCTCGAGTTGTTTGACACTCTCTGTAGCACTCGTTTGGACCCAAGACACGGAGCCCCCAATCACTTGTTGACAACTACGCTTTCCCCGAGAGTCGTGGGAGAACCCCCCCTGCTGACGCATTGGCTGAATCCAGATATGACCCAACTCTCTTGTCCACCACCAAGTTCAACAACAGCGGCGTCGCTCTGCCAAGTTCTGAGCTGATGCCCTCGCAAGACTTGGTCCTGACCGCCCTTGCCCAGCTAGCTGTTTTTCAGACGGGAACCGAGAGAGCCTTCATCTCGCTCTTTGACGTGGATCATCAGTATTTTGTCGCCGAGGCCACTAGGACGCTGCTTACCTCGCCAGATGATGTCGACCTGGGCCTCTGGATGGTTGGCACCGCCATCCCTCGCTCCCAGAGCACCTGCGAGTATACCCTTCTAGAGTCGGACCGCCTCGACAAAGCGCGGGAGAACGCTGCCGCCCCCGACTTGGGCCCAACCCAGTTTGACCTGTGCGAGAACGAGGGCGACGCGAACCAGCTGCCGTGCCTCGTGGTCCCGGATCTCTCCACTGACCCCCGTTTCAAGGCCAAGCCGTACTGCCGGCCTGGAGGCGGCCACCGGTTCTACGCATCCGTGCCCATCAGAACGCAGAGAGGCATCAACATCGGCGTGCTCTGTGTGGTCAGCCCCGAGCCTAAGCGAAGATGGAGCGACCACTATACGAATCTGATGCGCAGGCTCTCCATGGCCATCATGGACCATCTCGAAGCCAACTTTTCAAAGGTGGCATACCGCCGCAGCGAGCGCATGATCCGAGGCCTCGGCTTCTTCGTCGCGGGTAAGGCGACCGAGTCCTCCTGGGCTTCGGTGGCTGGCCGGGAGACGTTTACGGAAACCCCGGAGGCGCTGCTTCTGGCCCGGCAGGGTCTCATGGGTGACGCCGAGAGCGCCAACGCGCAGAGGCAGCCCGCTTCCGAAGCAACCGCTCGTTCGACGCCCGCCTCGGAACGATCTCTCTCGCCAGACGGGGAGCGGCTCGACCCCAACCGCAAACATGATCGCTCGGGGAAGCCGGCAGCAGAAACCAAGTGGGCTGACAGCTTCGTCCCTGGGCCGAACCCTGTCATCGACACCTTCTCCGAGGCTGCCAACATCATCCGCGAGTCTCTGGAAACGGACGGTTGCCTCTTCCTCGACGCAACCCCTGGATCGTTTGGCGAATACGACAGTCGTTCCGGAGGAGCCAGAAAGGGCCGCTCCACAGGTCACCCCTCGTTCCGGGACGTCGAGACCACTAGCGACGACGAAGACGACGAGAGCGGCGGTGACAGCGAAAACGACGACGGAGTCCCCGATCATCAGCCTGGAGATGCTGATGCTGACAGCGGCGCCGCGACCAAGGGCACTGCTGACGCCGAGCCAAAGGCTGACAAGTGGCCGTCCTGCCAGGTCCTGGGATACTCAGCCACGGAGAGCCGCCGCATGAAGTTCGAGGATGGCTCGCTGCGGAGGATCAGCATGCCGCACAAGTTCCTCGCCAAGCTGCTCCACCGATACCCCAAGGGGCACATCTTCAACTTTGGCGTCAACGGAGAGCTGCAGTCGAGCGACTCGTCCGACGACGACGGCTGGCTGACGGATCTTACCCAGGATGCCGCCTCGCCTCTTCAGCCGGAGCCACAGCAGCAGTCTCAGGACGATGCCTCTCAGACGAAGCGCCACAGGCGGCCCTGGGCACGCCACAACGAGGGCAAGATCATCCAGCAAGTCTTTCCCAAGGCCAGGAGCGTGGCCTTTGTCCCCGTCTGGGATCCCAGGAAGCAGAGATGGTGCGCGGGAGGCTTCGTCTACACCCTGACGCCGACTCGGATCTTCACCGTGGGAGGAGAGCTCAACTTCCTCCGGGCCGTGAGTATCCTGGCCATTGCGGAGACGCTCCGCCTGAAGACGTTTGCCGCCAACCAGGCCAAGTCGGATGCCCTGAGCTCTCTCTCGCACGAGCTGCGCTCCCCGCTGCACGGAGCCGTCCTGGGCATCGAGCTTCTTCGCGATACCGAACTGACCGTCTTCCAGGGCAACATTGCTCACACCATTGAGATCTGCTGCCGTACGCTCGTCGACACGGTCGACCACCTCCTCGACTACTCTAAGGTTAATAGGTTTATCCAGACGAGACGGAAGGGAGGACAGACGTCGGAACCCCGTGGGCTGCGACCAGGCACGGCCAGGTCGGTCGAGGAGGGCATGCTCAGTCTCTACAAGCACATTCGACTGGACGGCATCGTCGAGGAAGTCATGGACGGCGTCTATGCCGGCTTCAACTTCATGCACATGGCCCTGCAGCTGGCCAAGCACAAGACGTCGGCTCACTCGTCGGACTGGACGGCTATGCGCCGCCTGGACGCCATGCAGGCCATGGAGGAGCTTGGGTCCAACGGCAAGATTGCGCTGGGAGAGGTGACTGTCTTCCTGGAGATTGACCACGAGTTCAACTGGAGGTTCTACACACAGCCGGGTGCCATTCGACGCATCGTCATGAACCTGCTCGGCAACTCTCTCAAGTACACGCAAAGGGGGTCCATCAAGGTGCGCTTGACGCAGTCCAAGCCGAAGCGCAAGTCGTCGGCTGACGCCATCGTCCACATCATCGTCTCCGACACCGGCAAAGGCATAGGCGAGGACTATCTTCGCAACGACCTGTTCAAGCCCTTCTCCCAGGAGGACCATCTCGCGCCCGGGACCGGCCTGGGCCTCAGCTTCGTGAAGCAGATCACCTCGCAGCTCAGGGGCCGCGTCACTGTCGACAGCGAGGTCAACGTGGGAACCATTGTGCGCGTGTTGCTGCCGCTGATGCAGACGGTGACGCCTCCCGACGGCACCCCCTTGCTCGCTGAGAACGAGGGCGACGTTGACAAGCACGTTGCCGAGGCGTCGGGCCTCCGCGTTCGTCTGATGGGCTTCGATATTGGTAAAAGGGGTAAGCGGCGAATGCTGGACGGGAGCTCCACGGAGCTGCTCACCGAGGTCGAGCGCATCTGCCGCGACTGGCTGGGCCTCGACATCATCACCGAGGCCGAGGCGAAGGAAAAGGAGCCCGACTGCGTCATCTGGGTCGAGGATAGGCTCGCCGACTCTCCGCTCGAGAACCTCATGCAGGGACCCCCCTGCGTGGTGCTGTGCAAGAACACCTTGGTCGCATACAAGAGCGCAGCGCAGTTTGAGAGGGTTAAGGCGCACAGGATCTTTGAATTTGTTGCCCAGCCGTAAGTCGTTACAACCCCATCTGCAGTTACCTTGTTTCTTCCTTCTTCTCCTTTTCTCATCTACCCGTCATCATCTCCACCAGTCGCAGCCTGCGTTGAATCGCCTTGCTAACACCTCGTTTCTTTGCGCTTATCTAGTCTGGCACCTCGGAAAGTCGCCAAAGCCGTCGCAATGGCATTCAAGCGCGGCCGCGAGATGAAAACAGCGCCTCTATCACCCGTCAACCAGCGCCAGGAGTTCCTGCCCGTGGTCCCCGACATTTTGAGCACCGTGAAGACGCAGCTGCCAGCGCCGACGCCGCGTCTCCAGGCTCTGCAGGACCTCCTCTCCGAAAACACCCCCCCCAAGACTGCTCCCGCGAAGGCGGACAAGGTAGACGATGCCGACCTCGGCCTCGGCATCTTCGAAACGACAATCGCAGCGGCTGATGAGGTGGCGGCGGGACCCGAGTTCCTGCTCGTCGAGGACAACAGCATCAACCTCGACATTCTCTCCATCTACATGAAGAAGCTGGGGCGGCCCTACCACACAGCCACCAACGGTGCCGAGGCCCTGAGCGCGTACAAGACGAATCCCAAGCACTGCAAGTACATATTCATGGACGTGTCGATGCCCATCATGGACGGATTCGAGGCTACGCGCCGCATCCGAGCCTACGAGCGCGACAACCAGATCGAGCCGGCCATCATCTTTGCGCTGACGGGCCTGGCGTCGGAGAGCGCCCAGCAGGAGGCCTTTGGCAGCGGCGTCGACCTGTTCCTGACCAAGCCCGTCAAGCTTAAGGAGCTGGGCATGATTCTTCGGTCAAGGGGCTTGCTGCCCGAGGAGCCGCTGGTGGTGGTGACCAAGCATGGCACCCACGTTGCCTAAGGGGGGAAGGGGGGCATCCTTTCGTTTCCTTCTTTGTGTGCTTACGGCAAGATCGGGTCATGGCCGTCGGTTTTTTTCTTTGATTTCGTCAACTAATTTGCTTCACTTGTTCTCTAACGGCCTAATGCCCTTCGATTTCCATTTTTTCGTGGTTTGATTTTCACTTGACTTCTTGCCACCTTCATCGTGGGAGGAAGGGAAGACTCATTTCTCGACGGACAACAGTACAAAGGGGGGTTCACACGCAACGCAGGTCAAGGGGATATAGGTACTGGACCGGATCGTTTTCTCCTGTTACTTTTTTTTTTCTCGTTTCATTCTTTCGTACATCAGCTCTTTTATTCTTTTATTTTCCTTCTGTCTTTTCTCCTCTCGAGCATTGACAGGCGGTCCTTTTCCTCACTTGGACTTGTCCATCGAACAATCAACGCTGGAGAGACATAGCCAAGCAGCAACATGAAAAAGAGCGAGCGAGCGAGTAAGCGACATTCTCATCGGACATATATGGTCGGCATTTCCGTCACAATCACGGCTGGTTTCGTCAGAGCATAGCAGAGGTCCATCATTCATAGACGGACTGGGGGACGCGGCATTGGGAGGGAGTATACGGCATTTTCAAGACGGAACTATGACGACGGGAAGGGGATTCTATTATATAGTCTTGCCTCCTTTCCATCTCGGATTCCGTCTTCGGTTCGGTTCGATTCGGTAGGGCTCGGCAGGGCTCGGGTTACGCACATCTTGGACGTCGGTAATTGCTCTATTTACTTATCAACTCATCCAATGAATATACCGACGATTATGACACATGTTTTCTTGCTCAATGCATCGTTTGATGAGGGCGTGTTTGTATGTATGTACTAACTATGTATGTAACAACAGTAGCCCAGAGTGCTTGCTTGCTTGTATGTATCCTCCAAATACAGTCGACCTAAATCATCACGAAGACAGCAACACAATCGGCTGGCCGTTGGACACGTTGAGGCAAAGCTGCCCGTTGCCATCGGCCGAGTACGTCGGCCCGTTGCCCGCGTCAAAGACATTCTGCCAGCGCCCGTTGGGCACCTGCGTGCCGAAGCAGTGCTGCGCCGAGCTCCCGCCCCCGCTGTTGGTCGTCAGGGCCACCATCTTGCCGCCGGCGCGGCTGAAGGCGTAGGCCGTGTCGGCGACGTAGAGGTGCTTGTGGTCGTTGTCGGCGAGGCCGCCCACGGCGTGCTTGGCATAGGTGAGCTTGGAGATGGCGTCGTACATGTCGGACTGGGTGTTGTAGCCGCTGCGCCAGAGGTCCTCCCTGTTGGCGGGGTCGTTGCCCCCGGAAAAGGCCTGCTCAGTGCCGTAGTAGACGATGGGAATGCCGCGCGCGAGGATGGTGTAGGTCAGCGCGTTCTTGAGCAGGGCCGTGTCGTTCTTGATGCTGAGGAAGCGCGGGTTGTCGTGGTTGTCGACAAAGGTGCCGAGCGCGGTGGGGTCGGGGAACATGCTGCCGATCTGGTCGTGCATGTTGACCATGTCCTGCGAGGAGCCCTGCTGGAGGAAGAAGCGCGTCATCGGGTAGTAGATGGCGTAGTTGAGCAGGCCCGGCATGAGGCTGGCGTAGGGCAGCAGGTAGCTTGGGTCTCCGTCAAAGACCTCGCCGATGCAGTAGACGCCGGTGGCGTTGACGAAGCCGGGCCAGTAGTCCTGCTCGACGTGCTTGACGGTGTCGATGCGGACGCCGTCGAAGCCGTACGTGGACACGAGGTTGGAGACCCAGTCCTGGTAGAGGCTGCGGATGGTCGGGCTCTGCGTGTCGAGATCAGGGAGGCCGCTGATCCAGCAGTTCTGGACGCTGGTCTGGTTGTTGTAGTCAATGTCACACTCGGCGTGATACGAAGAGGCCTGGTTCAGAGGGGGAGGGCTGTCGTCCGAGATGTTGGCGTAGCCCATGTGGTTGGCCACGACGTCTACCATCATGTAGAAGCCCTGGTTTGCCTCGCGTTAGAACAGCACGAAAGAGTCAGAGCCGTTCAATGCCAGGAAGAAGTACCTTGCTATGTGCGGCACTGACGAGGCTCTTCAAGTCGTCCGCAGAGCCGTAATGAGAGTTGATGGAATCTAGATCCTCTGCCCAATAGCCATGGTAGCCACCATCACTGTCTATTCAGAGGTATCAGTATTAGCTATTCACTCCAGGAGCCCATGCATGACCCAAGACCCCAAGGCAAGGCAAGACAGGGCGAAGACTCACTCGTCACAACAGGCGTGATCCAGATGGCATCGAATCCCATGCCCTTGATGTAGTCCAACTTGCTCTCCAGGCCTTGGAACGTGCCACCGCAGTAGTCACCTAGGTTCCCACATGCGCTGCCCCCGGTGTCACCGCTTCCACGAGCGATGCGGTCGGTCAGGGCAAAGTAGATGGTGCGGGACCTCCAGGCGGCGGTGTCTGCGGAGAGGACCGGCAGAGATAGCTGCAAGAGCAGCGGGAGAGCTAGACGGAGCTTCATGGTTGAGATGCCGAGGTTGACCGGGTCCGTAGCGAAAACAAAGCTGCTCGAGCAGTTGTCGAGAGAGCACAGACGTCCCCCAACCCTGACCGCGTTGCCCTATATATACCTCTTTTTGTAGCAAAAGTGCTGAAACCTACTATCGTGCCATTCCTGCCCCCTTTCAAAACCGAAACTAGCAAGACTCTGCCCTCGGCGCATAGACAGACTCCAGTCACTCTGCAGAAGCATCAATATCCATATTATCCATGCCTGACGAAGGAGAGCCCGCACCACTTACAGACCTCCTGTTCTAGGCAATCCCATGCCGCCGATCACAGGTCTGCCGAGTCGCTCGCCAACCACGCGCCCCCGACAAAGGGCCGAAAGGGCCGACAGCCAGCGCGCGCGAGGCTATTCGCCAGAAGCCGTATGAAACGAGCCCTCCTGTGATATCAGCAGGATACGCGGCTGAAGGCCTCGCGCGAAGCCAAGAGCAAGGTCAAGGCGAGCGACGAAGCAGCGAAAGAGACGCCCGGGAGCCGGGTCTGCCTCTCCTTGATAAGCAAGCGGTGGAAATTGTCCCCTTCTCAGGCGCTACAGAGTCATGGAGTCAATGGGCGTCGCATCCCTGCCTGCCCTCGGTTTCGGCGTCCCTATTGGCGATGTCACACAGGCGCCATGCCAGAGTGGCGTCGAGCCGGGACTGCGGGGGGTGGTGCATCCAAGCTGGAGAAGCTTCGGCAGCTGAGTGGAGAGACGGCAAGATTGGCAGGATATAGCTGAGACAGGGGAGGGATGGGCACAGGGTCAGTGCAAGCAGACAGCGGGCCGACCGCCTAAAAGTTTCACAAACTGCCGGCAGAAACGGCCCGTCACCACCTACCGTAACCGATCCGGGCTCGCTGCTCCGTCCCGGGTCTCTCTGGTGTGGTACCTGGTGCTACTGACGGGGTAGGCCCGTGTATTACAGGCACAACACCTTACCAACTGACACCCAGCTACGTAAGGTACTACAGCTTGTATGTACCTTAGCTACAGCCTACAGCTCCCAAACCACCACATCCCGCCATCAACCACCTCCCTCGACAGCCTCCAGTCCTAGGTAGAGATCCTTTCTCCTCTCCCAACAATGTCCAAGCCGCCCATCCCCAACCTGCGCGACATCTCCGTCGCCGCCCCCTCC
Source organism: Trichoderma sp. PF4103 (assembly GCA_023628735.1). Taxonomy (NCBI): domain Eukaryota; kingdom Fungi; phylum Ascomycota; class Sordariomycetes; order Hypocreales; family Hypocreaceae; genus Trichoderma; species Trichoderma sp. PF4103. The sequence continues at coordinate 434,724 of JAMAKC010000008.1, forward strand.
ATCTTCCGCCCGCGCCTCGTCCTCCGCTCCGCCGCTCCCCCCACCGAGGCCTCTCCCGAGCTCGCCGCCCTCAACATCGACACCGTCTTCGACCTCCGCTCCGGCCTCGAAGTCGCCCACTCCCCCTCGTCCACGTCGTCCGACTACGGGTACCCCGAGCAGTGGCCCGGCGGCCCCCGCCGCGTCCACGCGCCCGTCTTCGCAGACACCGACTACGGCCCCGAGGCGGTCGCCCTGCGCTTCCGCCAGTACGCCTCGTCCCACCCCGTCCTCGGCTTCGTCAACGCGTACCGCTCCATCCTCAAGGCGGGGGCGCCGGCGTTTGCGACGGTCCTCGCCCACCTCGCGTCCGACGAGTGGGATCCCGCCGCCCAGAGGCCCATACTGGTGCACTGCACCGCGGGCAAGGACCGGACGGGCGTGCTGTGCGCCTTGATCCTGAGCCTGTGCGGCGTCCCGGACGAGGACGTGGCGAGGGAGTACGGGCTCACGACGGAGGGGCTCAAGGATGCGAAGCCGAGGCTTGTCCAGCGGTTGCTGTCCATGCCGGCCTTTGACGGTGATCCAGAGGGCGCCGAGAGGATGTTGAGTTCAACGTTAGCCTTTTTTCTTTATCTCTTTTGCCTCTTCCTTCCCCTTTGTTCCGTCACCACTGAACTGGCCTTTGGATGCTGACAATCGTGCGATAGACCAGAGAGCATGCTGGCTACGCTGGCCATGCTTCGCGAAGAATGGGGCTCTGTCGAACAGTATCTGATCGACGAGTGCAAACTCACGCCAGAGACCGTTGCTCGCATCCGACAGAAGCTCGTTGTTGCTAGTTAAGCCGATGCTTTAGTCCCCATCTCCCTTTGATAGATGCTTTAATGTGTGATGATTAGACGTAGCATGGCCAACAGCATGTTCTTTGATTTGGTGGTATATACTTGTATATATATTTACACAGCATATAGGTAGTATACATCCGTCGATATACACGGCTCCCCTGGTGTATGGCGATGCGTCTCCGTATGTGTTAGTGGTACAGGTTTGTTGGATCCTCTCTCTGCCAGAACCCAAATGGTGTCTTTGCCTCCCTCCCCGCTTCCCTTTGATACACGTCTGTGATCATGCCAGCAATCACGGCACAGACGTAGGAATCTTGACCAGCCCGCGCTTGCGATCATCAAACGGCGCTCCATACCTCCAGCCGGTGCCCTTCCTTGACCGGCCGTTGTAGCCCACATCATCCGCGTTGATCTCCTTGAACCGGAACTCGTAGCGGTCCGTCTTGACCCTCGTCGTCGCCTCCTCCTCCCTCCGCTGCTCGCCCGCGATGCGCCGCGCCACCCTGTCCTCCTCGTTTTGCGTCGCCTCCTTGAACTTGGCCAAGCTTTCTTGCCGGCTCTTGCCGTCGAGAATCTCCCGCTCCATCTTGATGAGCTCGGGCTGTGGTGACCGGGCATCGACGGACAGCATGCTGTCGTGGAAGGCCTTGGCGGCGTCTTCTCGGGTGAACTGCCGCGACTCCGACACCGGCACGAAGAGTTGCTGCATCGTCAGCTTGTGGACGTGGATCTCGTTGACCGGCTCGTGCGGCAGATTCTTCTCGCCCTCGCGGTACGACGTCTTGGGCAGCATGTTCATGACGGCCTTGGCATAGGGAGTTGCCAGCTTTTTGCCCTATTATTATGAGAGTGGTCAGCACACCCGCGTACTCCAGTGAATCGGTGCCTGCTAGGAGTGGCAGTAGAAAGAAGAGAAAAGGAACAGGGGACGTCGGTGTGCCATCAGAGAATATGAATCGTTTTTAACCATTGTAGTTAAGTCTTCAAGACTAATCGAATTTTTGAAATTTGTCTCATCACGCAAAGGCACACCACAAAGTCTCCCTGTCCCACTGGAGGACGAGGACATCGGGAGTTGGGGGATCTGACAACAGGGAATGGGAAGGAAAGAAAAAAAGCTCACCTCTCTCTGCCACTGCTTCTCTACCTCCTTCAGCCTCACCACGGCCGCCACCCTCCTCACGTCGACGCCCATCTCCGCCGACACCGCCTTGAGCGACTCGCCCCTCTTCATCACCTTGTCCCATATCAGCTCCCTCGTGTGCTCGTCCAGCACCGGCTGACTCCGGAACAGCGGGTTGAGGGGGAACGGCTGGTCCTGCAGCGGCCCCAGGTACTTTGGCCCTCGCGGCTCGGCAAACTCTGAGCCCTCCCGGCCATTGAGCCACTGGAACATCTGCTGCCGAGCCCGGCTCATCTTCTGGCGACACGGCGTCGAGCTGAAGGCCCGCGCAAACGGTGCCGACTGTGATTTGCAGGACTGCGCGAGACACGCATCGACCACGGGGGCCAGCGGCGAGCACGTCGCTGATAATCTGGGCGCCATGGCGGCTTTTTCTTCCTTTTTTTTCTCTTCTCCCCCTCTTGTTCTTCTTCTTCCGCTTTTCCTCTTCTTGACTGCTCCCTTTCCCGTCTGTTCCTTTCTGTTCCGGCCAATGGCGAGGGATCACTCGGCACTCTCGCTACTCAGAACGAAGTGACTCCTATCAATCGTTCGTGAGGTCGTCGAGGTGTTTTTTGTCGTATTTTGTCTTGTGAGCAGAAGCTGGACTAAAAGGGAAAATATCGAAAAAGGCAAGCTTGTCCACAAATTTTCCGCTTCGGCGCCTCATTCTTCCGCTCCCGATTCGCCAGAAAACGAGGGGTCAATTCATGCAAGCTTCAATGCAAGGGCAAGACACAAAACACCATTACCTAAGCATTAGTCCTCCTCAGCCGCAGCTCAAAATACTAGCTCTCAATAGCTCTCATAACAGTCCTTGGTCCTCCTCAGCGATTCAACCCGATTTTGCGAAAACGCACACTCCTGCATGGACCCAACATGTCACTAGAATCAAGGGACATGAGACTAGGTATGAGATAGGGCAGAGCCTGGGAGACAGATATCTCACGTTTATTAAACCCGCCGCCACTCGACTGGACCGGCGCCAAGAAGGAAGCGTACCTATATATATGTAGTGCTCTGCGTGCTCGCCGCCATACCTTGATGCCATGTATAGCACTTTTGCCGGGCCAGAATAACAAAGGAAAAGATGATGTGGTGAAAAAGAGAGAAGATATCATTATCCGTCCAAGAAACAAGCAAAGTTCGAACAGGGTCGGCAAATCAGCCAGCGCTAGATCCATCCGCCCTCGTGAACAATTCCTCTCATCTTCTTTTTTCCATGTATTTATATTCTCCTTTCCCCCCCCCCTCGACGTTGCGGGTTGCCCCTCGCCCAGTGTGAACAGCCGTTTTTTTTAAAAAAGAGAAAGGGGAAAAAAAGAAAGAGAAGACAGGCCTGGACTCCGGTAAAAAGACTCAACGGTTTCGTTTACGATGGCGACATTATTGCGCGGTTCTTTTTCGACTTGTTCTTGTATGCCTGCTGTTGCGCCCTCTTAGTAGCAGCTTGAATCGCTTCGGCCTTGGCTGAGTAGTCCTTCCACTTGCGCCAACCGTCAAAGTCGATGAGTGCCTGCATACACCCCCATTCCATCACCTTGCGCTCGAGCCAGACAAAGTTGACAGGCTTTGCGAAGAAGAGAGAGACAAAAGTTAGCGATTCTGGGGGTCGAGGTAGAATATGCAAATGCCGTGCTTTGTTCACATACCTTGGTCAGGAAATCGTTGCAACCCGAGGCCAGAGCTTCGTGGCGATCACTCTGCAGCGAGCTAGCCGTGAGAGCAACGATGATAACGGGACTCTTGAACTTAGCAACGTTCTCCAGTCGATCCTGCTCCGTGAGTTCCTCCTCGGCGGGTGCGGTCTCCGGGATGCTGCCCGGCGCCGCAGAAAAGACGCCAATGTTATTGAGCCTTTCCAGCCGGCGGATCTCTCTCGTGGCCTCCAGGCCGTTCATACCAGGCAGCTGAATATCCATGAGGACCAAGTGGAAGCCGCCGGTTCTCCACTTCTTGACGGCCTCGCTGCCGTTCATGGCCGTCTGCCACCGGACCTTGAGCCTCTTGACGAAGGCCTCCAGCAGCTTCAGGTTAATCGGGTTGTCCTCGACGATGAGAACGCTGATGGGGGGCACCGTGGCGGTCAGGACGGACGGCGACGGGCTGTGGTGGTATTCTTGCTGCTGGCCCCTCTTGCTCTTCTTTGGCCGTGAACTGGGCAGGCGAGGAGACGCCAGCCGCTGCGGCGGAGGCGTGCCCATGCGAGCCGACGTCATTTCGTGTCCCGGAGACTTGGGCATCGCGTTCGGATGTGACACAATGTGCTCTGACGAGCTCGAGTGGGTTCGCGAATGCGAGTGCCGCGAGCGATAATGCTGCCCGCCATGAACGTTGGAAGAAACAGCCGAGGCCGCCGACTTGGGCATGACGGCACCGCCACCAATGACTGCCCCATTGTGATAATTTGGCGAAGGGGTGTGGGTTCTTCCGGTTCGCGCGTAATCCTGGCGGTCGTGACGCTGGTCGCGTTCTCTGTGCGCGCGAGGCCTGGTGCCCCCGGGAGAGGGAATGGCGGGAAGGTGGCCAGAGTTGATGACCGTCATGGCATGGGGAATGGATCCGTTGGGCTGCGCGGGAACTGCCATGGCGAGGCGAGGCGACGACGCCTTTCCGGGGACGAGCTGGAAATAGCCCTCGCCCGTTTCGGATGGACGCCCATCGTCGACGTAGTAGCTGGCAGACGCAGAGCCGGGATGGGGCAGCGGCGCCCGCGGAGAGGGTCTGGGGGTTGTCGAGGCTCTGGGAATGTCGATGACGAGGGCCTCCTTGACGGTTTGGCCACCTGGGTAATACTCGTCGATGGTGTTTCCCATATGTTCCTCGGGACCCAGGATGCGACTGCGTTGACTGTACTCGGGTCCCTCGCGGGCCTGGATGCGAAGGCTGAGGTCGGGCGAGTCGAACGTCTTGCCCAGCGTGTTGCCGTACTTGCGCAGGATCATATCGCGTACATCGTCGACGAGGTCGTTGATATTGATGGTGACTCGGGTGGGGGAGGCCTTGGGCCTCGTGACCCAGATCTTGCGCGTGGTTTCAACCATGCTGCTGGCATCGAAGTCGACGAGGTCGGCGATGTCGGCGATCGATGGCGAATATTCCAAGTCGTCGCGATAGCGGGAGAGGGCGGATTGTGCGGCGATGGACGAGGAGAGATGAGGAGGAGCAGCGGCAGGGCCTTCGGAGGCGGTGTCGAGGCCCGGGACGCGGGTTCCGATCGCGTTTGACGAGGCAGTCGCGATGCGTGTGTCGCGGCTACCGTTCCTGGCGGACGAGGGTTTATCGGCGGATGCGTCAAAGGTGACAGTCTGGTTTGGATCGCGACTTGCTCGGCGAGGCGGCGCAGAAGGGCGCGTGGAGCTGAGGGAGGAGGTGGCGGCGACAGGGTTTTCGGGGGAGATGGACGAGGCACGAGGTGGCACGCCAGTCGGCAGTGGCTTGGTGGCCAGCTGTCCCGCCTCGGCTTCTGCAGGAGTGACGGCTGGGGAAGCAGGAAGTGCAGACGATGCGGCAGTCAGGCTCAGTGGGCCATGGCCGGCGCCGGGCGTGGGCGGAGCGTCGATGCCGCGGCCGGCGGTGGCGACGTGCTGCTGCTCAGCAGGTGCCGGCGAGGCGGAGGGGGCCTGCTGGAGCTGCTGCTGCTGCGGGTGTGGGTGCGACTGCGAGTGCGATTGCTGGTACGACGAGCGCGGCTGCGGGTGAGGGTGAGGGTGCGGGTGCGGGTGCGACTCTGACGGCGACTGCGACTCGTCCTCGTTGATGCTGTCGAGGCTCGAGATGCTGGGCAGGATGCTAGGACCGGGCGTTGGGGGACCGAGAGGTGGAAAAGTCAGCAGCGATGGCGTTGGCAAAGGAGGAGATGGAAGCGAAAACGGTGGCGCTGGCTGGCGTGGGCGTTTCTGCGCCTGTCTCTGCTGCTGTCTCTGTTTCTGCTGCAGATCGCCGCCAGGCATGGGGCCAGCAGAGGCCGCACCGGCGCCGCTTCCGCCTCCGCCTGTGCTCGTGCTTGTGCCCGCTGTATTACTTGTACCAGTACCGCCTGCAGCGGCGGCAGCACCAGCAATACGAGCGCCGGGGCTGGCGCTAGCAGCAGCGTCGGTGCCAACAATGGCTCCCTGGTCGTTGGTGATGCTAGCCGACCGGCCTGCTTCATCGAGCTGGCTCAGGTCCGGCTCCCTCTGGAGGCTCGCGTCTTGGCACATTGGGCTTCGGGGCGGGCTGTGGCCCTGAACGCGGGCCCCTGGCGTGGTCGGGCGCTGTGGCTGTCGCTGGTCTAGCGCTGGCGATGCCTGTACGAGTGCCTGGAGCTCCCCTGGCAGGGTGCTGGAGTCGTCAGCAGCAGCAGCAGCAGCATCGGCAGCATCAGCCACGTCTGGTTCTGCTTCCGGGCTGACGTCGACGTCCTCGTGCTGGCCCTGATGTTGCTCGCGGTCCTTGTCCTCGCCGTCGTCGTTGTCCTCGGGCTCGTGGCCATCGTCGACCCTCTTTGCTGCGTCGACGCTGCCGACAACCATGGCCTGGGTTTCATCCGGCAGCTGCGGTGCGGCGGTTGGCTCTGCTGGCGCCACTGGTGCTAGGGACGTTGGCGATACAGGAGAGACTGGCGAGAGGTGGTGGGAGACGACGCTGTCGGGGAGGCTGCTTCGCTTCTCAGCGTCGGCACCCTGCTTGGACCTCTGCCACATCCTCCAATGCTGCCTCGTGCTGCGTTGCTCGACGTCGTTGGCCGTCAGCGCAGATTCACCGGCGTCACTGTGTTCGTCGCCGCCGGCGCTGCCGCAGCCTCCTATTCCTACTTCTCCGTCCCCCGTCATCAGCTCCAGAGACGGTGTCGGCGTCTGGGTTGAGGGCTCACGTGGGAATGGAAACGAGGGTCTTCTCAGGCTGTTGCCGTTGCCGGGCGTCACTGGGGGCGACGAAGAATCAGGGCCATCAGTAAGTGTCGACGCCGAAGACTCACGCCGTCGCCGCCTGAACAGCGTGTTCTTGAGCTTGTTGGCGATATCCGGCGCCATCCTCCTTGAGCCTCGTTTGCTGCCCGGGAGCAGAAGCGAAAGCGGCAGCAGGAGCAGGCGCAAACAAGATGAGGGCCATGCAAAAGAGACCAGGGGGGCCACTCTCGAGAGGCAAAGAGGCTGCGAGGGGCGGAGATTAGAGAGTCGGGATCTGGCGAGTCCTGGAGATTATCCGAGAAACAGAGAGGGCAAGGGACCAGGAGATGAGCCGAGAGAAGACAACGAGAAACGAGGAGAAAGATAAAAGAACAAAGAAAAAAACACAAATAATGGAGCCGAGTATGCGTTGTAAGAAGACTGATGAGCGATTGCTGGACAGGAAGGGAAAGACAGAAAGATGAGAAAGATGGGAAGAAACGAAGGACACAGAGCGAGATGCAGGCCAAGTATACGGGAAAGGAAGGGAAGAGGAAACAATAGGAAGAAAAGACCCCGAAATGGAGGCAATGCGAGAGAACGAATGCCGAGTGTCGAGAGTCGGTAGTCGAGAGTCGAGAGTCGAGAGTCGACAAGAGCTGAGAGAGAGGGAGAGGAGAGAGAAGAGGAGAGGAGAGTTGGTGGCAGATGGCGGATGGCAGATCGGAGATGTGAGTCGGGGCGAGACGAGGAGCTGGGAAACAAAAGCCGCCAACCCTTAGGGCATCACGACCGCGCATGCACCTCGCATGATCAGTCGTATCCTGGGCGCTTGGACTCGTTGCTCCTGCTCTCGCCTGGTCGTTCGGGGCTCGAGGAGGGGACTGGAGGGGAGGCGACAATGTGAATCGGTGCAGCAGTTGTCTACCTGTTATTATGCGAGTGATTGATTGCTCCAGTCAGCAAGAACGCTGCTGGCTCGGTACGGTGCGGTACGGCAGTACGGTAGGTCTCAATACCTTAGGTACTTTGGCGGCAGTATCGCAGCCCAGTAGCCGGTACCTGGACCTCCGTGCAGTCTGCTGGTGGTGGTGGTCGTGGTGGTCGTGGTTGAGCTGTTTGCAAGTGGGTGGTGCTTCCAGCGTGCTGGCCGTCCAACGAGGAGCCGTGCCTCGCTCGCCTTGCCTTGCCTCGCCTTGCCTTGCTTTCCCTTGCCTTGCCTCGCTTTCCCTGCCAGACGACGAGCCAAACGGAATGGAGCCAAGCCAAACGAGCTGCAGCCAATGGATCCAAAGGACAGCCTGGGACAGGCTGGTGCAGACACAGGTACCGGTACAAATCCTGGACGGAGAACGGGGGACAGGGATTGATGGCTGCCGACAGGGGTTGCCCGTTGATGCATGGGTGGGTTGACTGAATACAGTGCAGTGCAGTGCAGTGCTCGTCTCCGGCCAGCAGTGAGGGAGCGATGAGGCATTCGCTCAGTAGGTACATACGTGCAGGTAGCAGATACCCAGATGTTGAAGAAAGCCGATGAATCCATGCTTGAGTATGTGCATCGACAAGTGAGACGCAAAGCCTCGATGTTTGCATGTATCGATGGCCAGCCACGGACTGACTGACTGGGCACTCAAGGCCACGCGAATGGGCAGACTTGGCCTCGATCCTGATCCTTGTAGGGGAGTGGGAGGGCCATCCCATCCATGCCTTGACTCGCATCGCCTAGCATGGAGCGACCCTTTTTTCTTCTCGATCCCCCCAAGCTCAAGCTTCTCCTCTCCTCACCCCCATGTCCCCGTCCCCGTCCCCGTCCCCCCGTCCCAGTTCGAGCCCAAGTCCCCGTCCAAGTCCAAGTTCCAGGCCAAGTTCGCGAGATGTGCTCGAGCTAGCTAGCATTGTGTGTCCTGATGCTCCGCAGTGGCTGGCTCTGTTCACTCCAACAAGCGTGGTGCATGTGCTTGTCCGTCCAAGTGCTCCTGACGCCAAAGTACATTGGTACATACGAAGCTGGAGCACTTTTACAACACAAGCTACAGGAAAGTGCCCATGTACATAAAGCTCCAGCCTCTTGGTACCATCCCTGGAGCAGTACTTTGAGGTGAACGAGACAATATCCCGGTGGTTCATGCCAAACCAGCCCAGATTGCCATTGCTGCCGTCACGTTCGCCCGCCTTCGTCCTCGTTGTTTGATGCTAGCTCAGCTGGTTTGATTGCTCGACTGACAGCCGCTGAAGCTACAGCACCAGCTACAGGGGGGACAGAGCGAAGAGGGGGGGAGAGAACATGGAGGTTGATGGGAAAGGTAACGCGGAAGGGCAGCCCAGCACGGCAACCAGGCCAGGGTACCTTAGGGAAGATGCGTGCGGGCCCAGCCAGTTGGGGTTGGGGCTGCCGGAGCGAAGGACAGTAGACGGCCACAAGGACCTGTGATAGCCGTGGAGGCGTCAACATCCTAGGTAGGCGGATGCGCCGGGGGAAAATCATCCGCCTGCAAGCGACCACCTGAAGCCTCAAGCCAGCATCAACCGCGCCAGACAGAGCTGGAGGCAGAGGCCGTTGACGCTGGCGCTGCACCGGGTCGTTTCTTAGTGCTGGCTTTGGCGGAAGGCGTTAGGTTGCGCGGGCTTGCTTGTCCCGGGAGAGTCCACACAACCCGTGTCTATCAAAAACACCTGGTTTCGTGCATGAAACGTGGAATCTCGATTCGAGCGTCGTGTCGATGCCGATGTCTTGTTTTTCGTTGCTTTTGCCCTCCCTGTGCTCATGGGCCCATGCCACGGGACGAGCCCCATGGCCGATGGAGCCGCCGGCATAGAGTGTCTCATTTTCGAAGGCTAAAGCTTCGTGTTCCATCTTCATACAGTCCACCAGAGCACAACAAAAAAGCATCGATCGAGATGCCCGTCTCCATCTGCACCCTTGGTGAAACAGCCCTGCACGTGTGTGCGTTGCTCCGCAGCAAGACCTCGAGTAGGGTTGAACGGCATGGATACAAGAGAAGATGAACGCAACGTCAAAAGGATAAAGGCATCAAGAGAGCCGGGTAGAGAAGGGATGGCTTTCGCTGCGCCTGGCTTGCCGTAATGTCTCCGTCCTGTCTTGTGCAAAGGAATACCACGACGACCATCGCACGAAGTACCTACCTCATCACCAGTACCAGCCAGCATAGGTAGGTATGCATCTGGCACTGCCTGTGGACGGGAAGTACATACATGGCAATGTGCCGCTTCGTGATGGCCGCTGTTCCGGCCTAGCCCTGTCGAACCTGTGGTTGCAACGCAGCCAACCCGCCCCGTCCAAGTCTTGCTCTCGTGCATGAAGCCAGCAAAGCACGAGGCTCAACGTGGAAGTGCCAGACATGCACAGCAGTCAGCCGCCACCCAGTGATCAGCTCCAGAGGGGGGGAAGAGGGCATGCAAGCAATGCAAACGGATTGCCGCTCTGCGATCCCACTGGTAGCGACTACTCCATGCTCTGCGCAAATCGCAGCAGCCGAGGGTTGTGTCTCGCAGTGACTGGACATTGGACGGCAAACCCCGTCGCGCGTAGAATGGCTGTGCGTGTCACAACAGGCGCCACGGCCTGGCTCGAGCTGGGCGGGCGTTGGGGCGCGCATGGGCTACTGCTGCAATCATCGTACGAGGACACCGGTCTGTGAGGCTCCGTGCTGGCTTGTCTTGTCCCGCTGCCAGTGACCAGCTCACAACGAGCCTTGCATCGCATCAGGCACGGCCGTCCGTCGTAGGGCTCTCCCGGTAGCAAGCCCAGGGCAAGCATTGCTCGCAGGGCCGGGCGGTTTCTGCTTCAGCGCGTGCGTAACGAAGACAATGGGGGAGAGGAGAGCACCTGTGGCGTGGCAAACGGCAACTGGGAGGGAAACCCGCCTTGCCGCTGACAGGTCAAGCCAAACGTTGACAGGTATGGATGGGACAATGTGATGCATCACAAAATAGCAGCTCGGTCAGCCACCATTCTCAAACCGGTCTAAGTTGAACGTACGGCCCACGCCCACTGCGGCCTCTGAAGATTCCCGCCAGGTCTGCGGCGCTTGTACCGGTACAGCGTCGAGGCTCAACGTCGTTGTACGTACGGAGGTATGTATTGCCACCACAGAGTGAGGAAGGGCATCCCATACGACGCTCTCAGATGCTCGCTTAGGTCCACGATCACTAACCATGTTGTCGATGCTGCCAAGGCTGCCCAGCGGCATTCGCAGCTTCTGCATTGTGCTTTCTTCCCCCTTTGATTCTTGTCCTTTTCTTTCGGCTTCCCCATCGTTCCAGGTCTCTTCCACGCCCCCATAGCCGGGTACCCTGTAGCCGATGAGAGGACCCCGACGGAGAGACGGACCAGAGAGTCAACGCACGCCTCGACCTCGAGGAGGGGCGCGATGATCTTATCAGGTCGGAATAGAGTATCTGGGCTAGAACCCAGCCTGGTAGCCCTTCTCCACAGTAGGTCCTTCGTGGGACTGGCTGATACAATGCATCCTAAGGTATGTACAGATGCATGGAGCAACGCTTCTCTCATAGATGCTGCGAGTGTACTCGTACGCTGCGGAAGCTACGAGCACTCTGATGCAATCGATTGAAAGCCTCCTCTCTTGCGTCAACGAACTCGAATCGAGCTGCGACCTGCAGCCGGCCAGTGAGAGATTCAGTGGTACCTCGGCATCCATGTTTGAGTGACTGACAGTGCCCAGCAAGGCATCTCACATTTTCCGCCGCTTCAGAAAGGCAACCTGAATGATGGATAGGTAGGTAGATCCTCCATGCAAGAGCCGAGGTGGTCCAGGGATCTATCGGCACAGTACATACGTTTCCGGCACCTTGGTAGACAGCAGGCAGCTGCCCATGTTTCGTACTCGCAGATGTACGAGTAATACCTGTCGCACTTCGAAGGTGAATGAGAAAAGCGGGACCAGAGCAATCATTCCGTGGCTTTCCCCCCACTCGAGCTCTTGCTCGACGATACTGCTTCGTACCTGCATGGCAAGTGCCAGCACACAAAGCTCTCGAGCCTATCCGCATGCTGACTCGCCATCCTCTTCCTTGTCTCATCTGTCTCGTCTGTCTCTCCAGCATCCAACGAAGCTCATCTCGGAACGTCTGCAGCCTCACGGCCTCACCCACGCGCGCATCACTAGGCTGCGGGCCAGGTAGAACGACTTGACAAGGCAGCCAGCCGCCTCGGAGATTCGGTAAAGCGTGCTGCAGCCAGCCAGCCAGCCAGCCAGCCAGCCAGCATCAGTAGCAGCATCATCATCTCTGTGTGCTCCAGTGCTGTGGTGTCCTCTCTCCTCGGCGAGAACCGTCGCCGCGCAAAAAACGGCAGTGTGCCCTTTCAGCAGCAGCAGAGCCGTCCACCATGCCGGCGTCAGTGTCATCGCCCTCCCCCGAGCTGCAGGAGGAAGCCGCTCGCGATGACAGGGATCCTCATGTCGCCAGCGACAGGCCTTATCCCCGACGCCTCAGGACGCCCGCTAAGCTCGATCGCCTCGGGGTGCGGAATCGCCGTCACGAATATCTGGTGAAGACGCCATCGTATTTTGACAATCTGGATCATGAACTTGCTGGTACGATGCCCCGTCTTCTTTTTCCTTTTCTTTCATTTCTTTTCTTTCCTTTTCTTTTTTTCCTTTTCTGTCTTTCCCTCCCGTTGACGACCCCCGGGTCTCGTCGACGATGCCGTCACATCTGCGAGCGAGCGAGCATGTGAGAATGAGAGCCCAGGCAAACTCCCCTTCCAAACTTGACTTGACCAGAAAGCCAACTATCCTGCGGTGTGATGTAGATCCTGTCTTGTATGAGCGACTCATCAAGAAATTTCAAACGCCAGCCGAGCGCGAGGCAGATGTAAAGGCCAAGGGCTATGGTCGCACTCTCGAAGCAGACCTCGTCAGAGGCGAGACCAAACTCGCCAACGTCCATCAGTCGGCTGAGCAGCCCAATGGCCAGAGCAGCGGCCTAGATCCGGACAATTCAAAAGTGGTGGGCAATGGGGGCGCAGGAACCAATGCCTGGGATGCCGAGGCAGAAAACAAAGAGCATGGCATGCAAATGTGGCATGCCTACCTGGAGGCCCGCTTCGTGGAGGGGATGGATGAAGAATTCGACTACGGCCAAGTCGACGACAATGACCAGTATGATACCATGGCCATCCAGGACGCCGAAGACGCCTGGTTCGATAATGAAGAGCCAAGCTGGGACGATCCTGCCTCGCAGTGTCCTGTCAGGCGAGGAGAGACGGGCATACAGGACTTTTGAGCGGCGACTTTTCGTTTGTCAGGCTGCTTCGGCTGAGAGCTGGGTAAGGAATGAAGCTCTTTGGTTGTCGGGAATGATAGTGCAAGGTCCGTCATTGCGGGACCGGAACCTCCTGAAGCATCTCGCCGAATGTTGTCGTGTATTGAGCGCCATACCGTGTCGTGCAAAGCCTGTGTCGGATCGTAAAAGTCCCGTGTCGAAATGGTCTGTCCGTAAAGTCTGTCCATAATGGCTGTCCGTAGATTCTCGCCCAAGACTGTGCCAGTGAACTTTTGCATCCGTAAAGTTCTGCGTTTGGGCAAGCCATCGGTCGAAAGCAGTCGTAATTCTTCATCCATCCCCGCCACGAAACGGGCCTCGGGGTAGTCATGCCACAATTGCATACCATGATCTCTATTTTCCGCCTCCGAGACTTGGGCATCAGTGTCATCCTGCGTCCCCAAACCCTTCACTCTTCTGCCGTTGATTTCCGTGACCAACAGCGTGAGCATATCCACCTCCTCAAGACTGGCCTTGCCATTCGAAAATGCGTGTAAGTTGCTAACAGCGAGGGGACATTGCATAAATCTTGACGTAGACGCTATGCAAAGAAATCCGAGTAACTCGTGATCGAGGTACCACCAGAAGCCCTGCCCGACCTGCCTGATTGAGACAAGAGACAGCGTTCTCCGTACAGCATCCGGCAAAAGCCTGTCCTTCAGTCTCTGCTGAAGTAACACAAAAGGATCCCCCGGCGATCAGAGATTGCGGCGACAATGCAAAGCGGCTGTAAAGATTGTATCTCTGTTCAAGCCCTGTGGGCCTCGCGAGTCGACCAACCCATGGTTTGTGCGAGTACAAGCATAGCACGAGACGCTGTGATACTATCGCTGGCCGCAGCATGACGGTGGAGTAGGTATCGGTAGGCTGTCCACTACTACACATGTTCGAAACGTTGTTAGTGCATGTCGTGTGCGTCCAAGATGCTGTAGATGGGTCAGGAAAGACTTACAGTACAGATCGGAAGTTGGCATGTGAAAAGTCGTCACCATCCAGGTGAGCATGCAGCCGCTCACTGGCCTGTCTTTCTCCTTCTTCCTGCAGGCGCATCAAAGTGTCCTTCCCACCAATCAAACAACCACCTCAGCGCGCCTACAAGCTCAACATCAGCCGTCCGCCGGATTGCTCGTCTCGTGTTGGCGCATTGTCAGCTCGTCGGCCCGCAGAAACCTCCCCATGGGCAGGCTTCAAAACAGGAATCACCCCTTGTCGGTCACTGGCATCTCAGATGTCCTCCCGGTGCTACTGGACACACTGGTACTGCGTATCCGTCGGTGAAAACGACTTTAGCCGACTCTGTTTTCATGCCGTAAGAGAGGCTGTAGGCGTCTGCCGTCAGCATGTGCTGTTCGTCTATCCGACGGGAGTTTCGGCCTGAGTCCCCTGGCATAGGGACGAGGACTATAAATGCGGTGCGGCGCCGAGGGATATTGGGAAAGGAGAGTCTAGGTCTTTGGCAAAGAGGTTCCAACCCTAGATGTGATTGGGAAAAGCCCCTTCATCAACATGCGTGTTTCCCTCGAGCGAGCCTGCGCTTTGTTGTGCTCAGGGGCTGCCGTGGCCGCACAGTCACCAGTTGTGAACCTGGGATACGCCACATATCAAGGCTCTTCATCTGGTGGAGTCAATAGGTTCCTGGGTATGCGATTCGCTGCAGCCCCGACTGAAGATCTGAGATGGAAAGCCCCAACGCCCCCTCCCACGGTGTCTGGGGTCCAGTCAGCCACTCAAGTGTGTTGTCAGGCCTTCATCGTGAAATTTTCCCTCATGGCTGATGCTCTCGTGCATAGTTTGGTCCTGTCTGCATGGCCGTAAATGCCGGGCCATCACCGCAGGGGCAGAGCGAGGACTGCCTCTTTGTCAATGTATGGGCTCCCTCAGGTGCTGGTCCCAACTCCAAGCTGCCTGTCTGGGTTTTCATCCAAGGTGGTGGATTCGAGAGCTTGGCTTCCGCAGGGACCGATGGCAGTGGAGTGGTGGCCAACTCGGGAAACACCATCATTTTGGTAACGCTGAACTACCGAGTGGGAATCTTTGGGTTCCTGGCCAGCTCTCAGATCCAGGCCGACGGAGTGGCAAACGCCGGCCTCTATGACCAGCAAGCCGCCTTGATGTGGGTGCAGCAACACATTGCTGAATTTGGTGGTGACCCGGCTCATGTTGTCATCCACGGGCAGAGCGCGGGTGCAGAGGCGGCATCGCTGCAGCTCGCTTCATTCGGAGGCAAATCGCAAGGTCTTTTCGTGGGGGCCATGTTCGAGTCGCTTCCTGCAATTACCCAACCCAAGGTGTCGGAGATTCAGTTCCAGTACGATGCTCTGGTGAGCAATGCCGGATGCAGCTCCAGCTCTGATTCTCTGGCTTGCCTTCGAAGCCTCAGTACCACGGCTCTGCAACAGTTCAACGTGCCCATCGCCTATGCTGGGCGGCCAAATGCTCCAAACTACCCGTATGTTCCCTGCGTGGACGGCGTGTTTCTTCAGTCCACTGCGTATGAGGCATTCCAGAGTGGAAAGTTCGTCAAGGTCCCCATGTTCTTTGGCAGCGTCACCGATGAGGGAACAACCTTGGGCGCCCCCAACGCGTCATCATCGGAGGAGATCCAGACTTTCTTTCAGAACAACTACCCACGATTGACGAGCCAAAACACGTCTGCCATCATTCAGCAGTATCCCGAGAACATCGAGCCTCCGTTCAACGGGCATGCTGACTGGTTTCCTGCTGCTGAGCTTGCATATGGAGATGTGCTCGTCACCTGCGTTGGGCTCAACTTTGGCAAGTATTTTGTGCAGGCCGGGCAACCCATCTGGACATATCGCTTCAACGTGTTGACCCAGAGCAACGTTGCGAACGGAATCGGCGTCCCTCACGGATTCGATCTGGGCGCAGTTTTCGGCGGAGGTTTCGAGGACTCTGACCAGACCAACGTGGCTCGTCTGCAGGGGAACTACATCTCCTTTGTCCGTTCGTTGAATCCGAATACCCATGCATTCTCCGGTTCGACGTCGTGGCCGCAATGGAACGGGCAGGCGGCAGGGCAGAGACTCGTGATCAACAACAACAACACGGTGGTCGAGGCTGTTCCGCAGGCTCAGATGAGCCGATGTGCGTTCTGGGAGGGTTTGGCTGCCGAACTGGAGAGCTAGTCGTCTGGAAGTAGCCATTGAGCAACTTTGGAACCATTTTGCAAAGCCGTACATATGCGCGAGCTTGTGTGTCCGTCCGGATGAGGAGGTTTCGAATGCCATGTGGCCCCTGATCTTTGACCTCAAATTAGCGTCAGAATAAACAGAATTTGTGAGAGTCTCCCGAGAAAAGAAAAATGAGCAGATACATACTGTTGTGGGAACTCGAGCCAAGAGCATAGAGGTGGTTTGGTAGGGGTCGAGGCGCGTAGCCCGTTGAGAACTTGAAATGGAAGAGGCGCGTTCCCCGTGAATCTCCCCCTCCCGCTTCATCTTCTAGTCTTCTTTCGTTTTTTTTTCTTTCCTTCTCTCCCCTTTCTCAGTTTTTTTCCTCTTCTGTTTGTGCTGACTTTTCAACTTTGACAACCCTACCCTTCCCCCTTCTTTTGTTTTTCCCTTTCCATTTTCCTGTTCTCTCTCTCTGATCTCTCGTTGTTCGTCTTTCTTTTTCTTCTGTTTTGTGTATTTTTCTTCTTCCTCTGTCTCTTGTCCTTTTCCTTGCGTATCCTCATCTTAGACACTCTTGAAATACAGCTCACAAGGGGATTGTAATACATACAGGAAAGAAGCTGGGGAATTGCGCGGTGTGGTGCGGTTCTCTTGACCTCCAACTCACTCCCTTGAGCTCAAGAGTCTGCTCAAAGGTAGATCCCCAGTAGAAGGCGAAGACAGAACCTAAAGTTGTAGATGAAGATGCGCCTACAGGGACACATATGGGGTAGAATCATCAGGCTTCTAGGCATTTCTCAGAGCCATGCAGGCATCTGATGGGATTGCGGGAATTGATGGCAAGATTCTGAGCGATGATAGGAAGCAGAACAAGTGAGAGGGCGGGCCAAATGCAAGGAGGAGCGTGGGAAAGGGCATCCAGGCTTCTGTCGACCGAGCCATAAAGGATGATTTTGGAGTCTCTTAATGGAAAAGATTGCGGCGAGAAAGCTCAAGGCACGGGCGGTAATAATAATCTGAATGCGAAGAGTAAATCAGCACCTGACGCTTGCAGGATCATGAGGAAAGAGAGAGACTGGACGAACATTTCGTGCAGAAGTCTCTTGAGTGAACATTTCGTGCAGAAGGGTCTTGAGGGAGGATAAATCATACATCGGCCGACACTGATATATCAAGAGTGGAAGAAGCAATAATGAAGATGAAGATGAGGCAGAGACAAGAATTTCCTGTCATTCTGCCTGGCTGTGCTTGCGTTTGTTGGTGGAAGGGGGGTTTGGCATGAAAAGGAGTTGGGGGGAAGAAAAGAAAAGAAGGAGCACGACTGTTTGTCACCCACCGCAAAGCATGGTTCACCTGCCCCGCACTGCACCTGCCGTGAATCCTGAGAAACTGGCGTCTGTGACGTGTTTGTCGGCTGTTTCCACCTGGTGACCGCTTGATAGGCGAGTTTTGTAGGGCAGTTGCCCCCTATATGTCTCCGGTATGGGGAGTAAGGCAAGTGGTGCATCAGACATTCACCGGGGAAAGGTGCAAGAGCCTTTCCTGTGACTGCCTATGACCATAAACGGTGGGTGGAACTGGCAGGAAACTGCTATGGTGCAGAGAAGAGTGTTGACGAGGAGGAAGGGGTGATGCAGCCACTTGATGACTTGGAGATTACCACGACATGAGCACCTAGGGCTGATAGCATAACATGATCAAGGAATTGCATGGTATGTGTCACACAGATGTCAAGACCAGTGCCTGTGTGAGGCTGTCACATACTGCGAATATTCCGATATGGCCAACAGGACCTATCGTTACGAAGCGTTTCCTTTATCTGTCTCCATAACCCCATCGCATCCTCTTCCAGCGGACATTCATACCGAGAAAATAGCAAGTTATGTTCAATTTCGGGAGCTTCTTTCGAGTCCAGGTGTTTCTCTATGAACCTGAGCCGATCAATATCCTCTTGTCCAGAAACGGTAGGTTGACAACCTTTGATATTCCGGTCGGAGATGACGGCCTCGCAGCCACGAGAACAGACAAACGACTGAATTCAACCATCCTCGCCATTCTGTTCGACAATCAGATCTTTCTCGACGCGATAGCCGAAATATGCCCCATCGAAGCGAATACCGGCTTTGTGATTCTCGAGACAAGCTGCGCGTGCCAAACAGAAGAGTGTGCCCTGCGAGATGGCCATGACACCAGCGACGCCCAGATCTCCTGTCGACCCTGTGACGATCGCGCTATTGGCATTGGGACAGCCTTGTCGATCAGATAGGGGGTGATGGCCCGGTAGGCCACTGTGAGCGAAATCAGCGTTGCTTTTCCCTAAGGGAACTGGGTGCTTGGTTACGCAAGTTGCCCTGCAAATTGCGACGGCGCAAGCGTTCAGTTCATGGGTGGGACACGATATCTCCAACTTGTCGACTCTCTTTTGTTTGCTCTCATGTCCATATGTCCGCAGAAGTCGAGTTGATCAAATTCCAGACACAACAGAGGTGTTCAGAAGCTTGCACTTTCCCAGCTTTGGTCCTATGAACCAATTTCTCCTGGACCTTTATGGAGGTGATACAGCCCTTTGCTCCCATGCGTTGCATAATCTTCTGAACAACAGATTTGTTCCACAAGGTGGCCAACAGCCTACGTTCGCTTTGAAAGTTAGCAATGAAAACGAAGACTCTTATACTGCCGAACGTCACCAGCACTTCTTTCATGGGTGGAGTGATTTGAATTCTACAAATCTGGAGCCGTGTCCAGACCTGCAAGAATCCTGGACGCTTTTATGCACGAGACATCTCTCTGCGGTGATTCTGACGACGTGGACAGCTACGAACTTGGACTTTCGTCATATAGTGCCCTTACAGGATGTAGGGTCAACGGACTCATGGGTGTGAATCTTGGGTTGGTCATTGGTAAAAATTGAACCCTGTCCCGTTGAGTGAGACTTCGTGTTCGTTCATCTGCTCTCCCGTGAGCAGTAAACGGAGAAGACCGGTCCACGTCGCCCCCAACTGACACTTCGGAAGCTAAGCAGTTAGGCATCTATCTCCAGGACGAATCGGACAAGCATCGTCGGTCCATAGCTAAGGATCGTTTCAAAGCCTCCCAAGACTCGACTCTTCGACTCCCAAGGGGCTCACCTCATCACTCTCACCAGCGACTCGACGAGGGCCAGCAAAAGCGATTGAATTTCATAGTTGAGCTGCTCTGGGACTCTGGATCCTGGAAGAAAACCCAGTATTGGCGCCCCCGGGCTTTCGGATCCCAGCCGGACCAAACCTTATTCCAGCCACCACTCTTACGTGGCTCAAGCTGAACTCCAAACGCTCTCGAAATCGGGAGAATGGACCCTTGGCGCTCTGCTAGTGGGATTTGGACCCCTGTTGACCCAAGCCCTCGGAATGTGGTCGTGGAGTTCAGAGACGTACCTGATGTATGTGGCGTTGGCATCGTGACAATGAAAAGCGAGCTGCAAGGGCTTACGCGGGGTAAAAGGTAAATCGTCAGGCAAGCCTCTATTACCAATCTGCAGTTACTGACGTACTAGATATAGATGCTACGCTGCTCCTCCTCCCCTGGAGCGGTTCGCGTCTCTTGCAACTCGCTCGTGAGCTGCGTCTTACGCAAGCATGGCTACGCAAATAGCTATCCAGATGAGAGGTCCAGGCAAGGCCGAAGTAGTCACAGACACTCCCATGCCTCGGCTCCGCGACGACTACATCATCGTCAAGACAGCGGCGGTGGCCCTGAACCCGACCGACTGGAAACAGATCGACTACCTAGCCAGCCCTGGAGCGATTGTGGGATGTGACTACAGCGGCGTAGTAGAGCGGGTTGGTCCTGCTGTGAAGCATGGGCCGCGTGTTGGTGATAGAGTCATGGGAATGGTCCATGGCAGTGAGTGATTCTGTGCAGTCGAAGCCTACCAGAAGACGAAGACACAACTGACACTGGTTCGTTGCTCTTCACAACCCCTAGGCAACCACTCGAACCACGAAGATGGAGCGTTTGCGGAGCATGTCACTGCCAAAGGGGATCTTCAGATCAAGATTCCCGACTACATGACCTTTGAAGAGGCTGCCACGCTCGGCGCCGGAATCATCACCGTTGGCCAGAGCCTCTATGAGTGCCTGGAGCTTCCCCTGCCCGACGATCCGCCCATGCGGCCCTTTCCGGTGCTGATATACGGAGGCAGCACCGCAACGGGCACCCTTGCAATACAGTTTGCGAAGCTGTGAGTTGCTCTTGTCCAGCAAGAGCTTCGGTCTCAGGTTCTCACTCATTGCACAGGTCCGGCTTAGAGGTCATCACGACGTGCTCCCCTCAAAACTTCCACCTCGTCCGCAGCCTCGGCGCGGACTACATGTACGACTACAACTCGCCAAGCTGCGCGCCCTCGATCCGCAAGATCACCAAGAACCGGCTCGCCCACGTCTTCGACACCATCTCCACCCCCGAGACGGCAGAGCTATGCTGCTACGCCATCGGCAGCTCAGGCGGCAGATACACCGGCCTCAGCGGCCTGGCCGAGATCCCGCGGGACGACGTCGCCAACCTCCACGTCATGGCGTACACGGCCTTTGGGGAGGCCTTTGACTTTGGAGGCGACAGCATCCCCGCGGACCCCAAGGAGTACGACTTCGCCGTCAAGTTCATGGGCCTGGCGCAGGGCTTGCTGTGGCAGGGGAGGATCAGGCCGCATCCGCAGAGCATCAGGGCAGGGGGGTGGAACGGCATCCTGGATGGTTTGCAGAAGATGCGAGAGGGCAAAGTGTCGGGCGTGAAGCTCGTCTATCCGGTATGACAGATACGGGTGGAGCCCTATCGATTCTGGCTTCATGAAGATTGACGATTTGCCTCTGCTTTTTTTGGTCAGAGTCTGGAAGGGGCTGTTTTATATCCAACGTACGGGGCGGTAAGTTGTTTGGTGCTCGTGTATGATAGGAATACGACTGATGATAATCGAATACCCATGAAGCTGAACAAAGTCTGTCACTGTGGGCGAATGAGTTTGTCCCCTCTCCAATAAGTCTAAAGGATCAAGCTCAGAGGACATGGTACCGTACCTACCTAGCCCAACGGTCTCCTACTTCTTCCTTGTTCAATCAGTGCTGCCGTCTTCGGATGTTAAGGCACAAGCATGCAGTGACCTAGCAGCGGAAGACGACAGGATGACACATCGCTACAACGTCTCGTGAACACCAGAGTGTAACTGAATAGGCTACAAATCTGGACAGCAGGAAAGATTGCATTACTTGGCCATCAGACTACGTTATAAAAAAAGGTCTTTGTCTATTCGTCTGAATGCTATGGAATGGGTAGAATCTAGAATAACTACCAAACAACATGGGTATCCGGTATCAAAACCTCTTCCCTCAAATCCAGAGAGGGTGTCCAACCAACGGTCCTTCGGCTGGTATAGAGAAAGCTCGTAAAAAGAGTGAACGCCTCATCCTTTGCGCCTACACGATCCAGACAGATATCTCTTCGCCCTGCCCGATGGCATATCCACAGATTTTCATCCATCCTCGATAGGGACCAGAAAGGAAAAGAAACATGGAAAAGAAGAAAAAGAAAAGCACCACAACTCCCGCATACGCAGCTCTAATGCAGCTCAATGTCCTCCGCGAAACGCTTGAATCTATCATTAGGCTGGCGGAATCGATACGACTCGCCCCGGACGACTCGATCAATTTCCTCGCGGACAAACGGAAACACATCCCGCCATGCATTGCGCCCCATCCAACAGTCCAAGTGGCCGTATCCCGGAACAACTCGCCGTCTATACTGAATGCCTCCGCCGGGAAGGCCGGCAGATATTCCAAAAGCATCAATCAAGCGCTCGTACGTGACCTCTGTAGCTCTCGGAGACAGGACGCCGCTGTCCTGGCCGGCAAAGAACAAGAAGGGAATGCCCCGGAGGCGCTCCACGTTCTCCGGCCCCGTAAGCTCCTCGTACTCGGGGGCATTGGTGCTCACCTCGCCGCGGCTCCCCATGCGCTTCAATAAGCTCATCAAGTTCATGCTCGCTCCGCCAAAAAATTGATCAATGTTGCGATGAGTCGCTTCGTTGAGGTTTTGGTGACTCCAGCAACGTCCAAACAGCAACGTCGTACGGTGACAAGCAGCATTTCTGCACAATTCGTTCCTCTGCTCCGGGTAAAAGCGAAGCAACTGATCCAAAGCTCGCTGGGCCAAAGAGTCCTCAGCCAATGTGTTGAACTCCAGCCAGTCTCCCAGCATAGAGTTGTATATTCTGTCCAGGGCCACGGGTGAAGTGGCCTTGATCATGTTCAAAGTATTCCAGATCGGGTTCATAAATACCTGGCTGCAGGTGATTCCCAGAATCCAGCCGGATGGAATGGTTCCGTCAAGGAGACCGCAAGCAAAAGACACGGATCCCATGCAGTGGGAAATTGTGTAGATCTTCTCGCTACCGTGAATGCTCCGAATCTTTTCGAGGCAGGACTTGATATCGAGCCTCGAATCGTACGTTGTCCACGTCTGCTTGCGGGTTGACCGCAACTGGCAGATACGATGCACGGTGGCAAAGACGCGATAGCCAGCTCGTGTGAAGTAATTGACCGCGTTGAAAGGGATGGTCGGTAGGGCAAAGATCTGATGGTCAACAGAGGCACCGGGGATCATGAAGAGATTCTCAATCTTGACCGGAGCGCCTCGGGAGTCGGTAGCAACAGCAGTCGGGCTTGGCTCCCACATGTGCAGCTCGGTCTCGACGCCATCAATGGCGACAATGGCGTACGACTGTGACGGAGGCGTGTAGTTCATATAAGAGACGAAGCCATGCTCTGGATACTCGAGGCTGTTCAGGGGCGTCAAGAAGTGTGACAGAGACTTGGACGTGAAGAAGGACATGAATTTGGTCATGTTCAGGGCCTTATCGAGGAGGCTGCTGCCAGCAGAAGTGAGCGTCATCATCTCCGACACAAAGTCCATTGGGCGTAGATGCAGGATGCCTCTTGCGACCAGCTTTTCGCTGGCGGAGATGGGTATATCTTCGTAGTAGTCGGCGATATCATCGTCCAAGGCGTCGGGCTCCTGACTGGTATGAATGTCGCTGTGGTTGTGCACGACCTTTTCTGTGATGATCGCGTAGAGGGTCGTGGTGGAGCGCCACAGCTGGAGAGGGTTCAAAGAGACAGAGGCGTCAACCACCTTGTAGCCACGAAAGCGAAGACGTCGGCCGTTGGCACCAGCCATGTCGCAAGTGTACGTCAGCCTGCTCGAGCCTGTGACCTTCTGGCTCTTCTTGAACAATCCCAGCTCACCCCGCAATATCATGAACGGCGACCCTTCGATGCTTGGGCAGACAAAGGTACCCGTGAGCATGCCGCTGGGCTGAGACTCATCTCTGAGGCTGGCTGAATCAAAGATTGTCGCGCTGACCAGCAATCTGGCAACCTCACCGCCACCTTTGGCAGCGCGAAAGGCAGATGCAAACGCGGGCGTGTCATCGACTGCCACGTCCGATGAGGATTTGTGTATGAAGCCAGACATGAGCTCCGTGAACTCGATGCTCTTCAGTTGCAGCCTTTCCGCCATGCTCAGTATTTGGCCAGGAGCTTCCAGGCCACAGCCGTAGTAGGCCTCGGAAGAGCGTCGGTCTCTCGGCTTGCGCGCTGGCTCGCCGAAAAGATCCAAGACATCGTTCTTGTCCTCCTTGATGATGAGGCCGTTCGCTCTGGCATAGGCTTCGACTGTTCGCTCCGCTAGGGCCGCAATAGTTGCAAGCGGGTTCACTCCAATTGCTGCAGGAATGAGGGCTCCGTCAGTCACGATCAGGCCGGCATGGGTCTCTGAGGTGTCGTTGCCGGTGAAAACTTGGCCCAAGTGGTTCGTCGCGCCGTTTGCTCCCGTGTTATCCCGAGACATTGGCGCGCCGCTGCACATGGAAAAAGGGCAACGTTAGAGTCAAATCATACTGCAAATCTGTATGGAAAGGGGTGGAAGACTCTTACCCAAGAGGATGTGCCGTGATCTGCTGCTTGTTCATGAGGTTGTAAAAGGGGGTATACACCAGCGTGCCGCCAACGGCATCTGTGGCCTTTTCGAGTATGGCGTTGAACCTCTTGACTCGGTCGCTTTTCCCGACTCCGATGAACTCCAGCACGGGTTTGTCGTTCTTCAGACTTAGAGTTGCTTGGCTCCCTGTTTCGGTCAGCAAATCTGTCTTGATATTGTTCCATCGCGGCGGGTGTAAGACAAGCCGAACCTACCATCGTGAGACATGATCAGAAAGACTTGAGTATTCGATAAAGTCCCTGCTTTGGAAAATGGCCCAAGCAGCCTGCTCTTCCAGACGCCCATGGCCTGCTGGGCTCGCTGGAGCAGGGGCATGTCAGGGGCATGGCTGCCCGGCATGAGGTCCAGCATACACTGCAGCAACTGGGAAAAGGCTTGTGGCATGGCGCCTTCTTGGATGATGAAGCCGTTGAGTGGATTCTCATGGCCCTTTCTGTTGTCGATGGCGGAAGTGACGGTTGGGCCGACGGGGTTTGCAGGATCCGGCGACGGCTTTCCGAGAGCGTTCACCTCCTGTCGGCAGTTGTGTCTACAAAACACCAGATGTGTTAGTCTTGTGCCTCAAACGACGGAGGAAAAAGGGGCGGGATATATAGATATATCTATATATCTCTTACCCAAATGCCAACACGTCTCCGTTGCCGCTCATTCCACGGCCAACCCAGTCGCTCATGTTCAAGCCCATCTGCTTGCTCCGTAGTAGAATCTCCGTCGTGCCAATCGCACCGGCTCCGAGAAAGACGGCCTTCTTTGCATGCACCCACATCAAGTCGCCGTAGGTATCATCTTCGGAGAAGCGGTTGCGGCCACGGCCATGCCAGGCAAAGTAGACGAGATAACCGCCCCGGTCATCTCGAACCTTTTCAATGTAGCGCACTTCGCACTTGCAGAACATGTCGGCACCCCAGTTCCATGCGTCGGCGAGGTATGTCACCAGCGTTGTGGTCTTCGATCCGTCGTTGACGCCCGTGGTATCTTGTCCAGTGAGTGTCGATGCTTTCATGTGAACGCCGGAGCTGTTGGGGCCAGATCGGAAGCGGGTTGTAAGAGGGACTCTGCGGAGCTTGTCATCCATCCCGAGGACCTTAGCCTGGTGATTGAAGACGTCCATCTTCTTGAGCGCTGGCCATTCCTCCGGATACGGTTCTGGCTCAAGCATGTCCCTGACTTTTCGGTAATCTGAGTAGTGGAGTCACAAGAGTCAGTCTGATAGGTGTTTCTGTAAGCTGTATGGAGATGGACGAGAAAGAAAGTAAGGAAGGTAGGAGAGAAGGGAGGCAGAAGCAGCGATGACTTGCACTTAGCTAGACTGCTTGAGTCATTTCGTATCTCGGGCGGCCAGAACCCCAGTTTGAGAACGTCTTCGTCTGCTTCAAGAAACACATTCGAGTTGATGAGGCTTGTGCCACCCAGACCTACATACGGTTTGAGGTTATGCAGCGTCAGCAAAGGTAAACGAAAAGTAAACGAAAAACCGTCGCTTGAAAAAGGCATCACTTACCGTTGCCGACAAGGGCGCTCTGGTCGCGTCCAAAGAACAGATGATACATGCCGGTGGTGTTTCCGCTGTCAACGCCAAATCCACCGAAGGAACTCGGTGTAAAGTCCCCCGTAAGACGGAACTGCTTGGCTGCTTCCATGGTAGTCGTGGGATATTCACCAGGCCATCTCTCTTCTCCTCGCTCCAGCAGGCAAACAGACTCGCCTGCTCGGGCCATGCGCGATGCAGCTACGGAGCCTCCATAGCCGGAACCTATGACGACGCAGTCATAGGAGTCTTGCAGGAGCTCCACGGGCTTCGAGATCCGGGGAAATGGATTCGTACGAGAGACATCTGCAGCAAGGAGGCCGTCTTGGGGACAGGCCGACATGCCAGAAGAATCGCCATCTTCCGACTCGACAGAGGCGGTTAAAGGAGGAGTGGGATACATTTGCTCATCGTACAAGCATGCATTTGACATCCCCACAGACAACAAATGATGGTATGAACTGGCCGTAGGGGCCCCAAAAAAGTCGATCTTGTTCGACTGCTTGTCTGCCGTTTGATGTTGAAATGTGGATGGAGGAGGCTGGCAGTGCTTGTGCGCAAGACCATGTCGATATAACCGATCCATGGTCCCCAAGATTCACCGAGGTCAGCACCCCCCAGGCCCTGAAGATACTATAACGGGCGTGCCTGGGCCACGCCAGCTGCAGCTCGACGGCGTTGGTGGCTGCCGAGACAATAGAAAAGGCGACGCTGTTGGTCCCTCCGCTAGTGTTTTGCTGCCACTTGATGAATAGGGAGGGGGGGAGCCGTTTGAAGCAACAATGCAGAACTAGCAGCACATGGGCTGGCCTGTGCTCCCTTCGAGAAGACCGAGAGCACGACGGCGGGATGGAACGCGAGGCCATCTCCTTTATCAACTTCGGAGAGCCCTTGGTCGGGCCCTCGTGCTGCCAGCGTTCAGCCGCCACAGCCTGCAGCTGCTGAGTCGTCTGGGTGGCCATGGAGTGCGCCGGGGGGGTAGATGGCAGTCGGTTCAGCTGGTTGCAACTGTTAATCGGAGTTGGCACTCATCAATGGGAGAAAGCAAACGTCACAAGTTCCTTCGTCTCTCGTTTCCCAGAGGCATGGGGTACCGTTGCAGCGGATGGATGGAGGCTTGGAACAGATGTCACATCAATGGGTGGCATCTCGAAGGGGCGTGTGGTGTTGACCGACGAACTTAGCCGCCACGCCCACTTCTGTCCTGTCTAGAAGCTTGGGCACTCGTGAATATGCGGCTCAATGGATCGATTCTCGGCCCTGGCACCGGAACATGGGGGGCTGATCCCATCCTGACTGTCGAGGGAGGAGGCTGTTCCTCCTCTACTCCACCATCAACTACATGTGTCATAGCTCCTTCAACGTAGACCGAGGCTGTTCAGGAAGAGATCCTTGTGATTGAACAATGATTGATCAGCTGAAGAGACGGGGTCTCAAAGAGGCGTCCAGAGGAATGAAGGATCGAATCTAGAGACGAAGTATGTCGGCCAGAGAGGGGTTCGAGTCAGAAAGAGGTCCCTCCTTCCATGAGGGAAATGTATCGCCATGTAGGCCTGACTAAGCATCCAGAGGGCGACAGATCGTACCTTAGGGAGGGACTTGTACATGAGACTATACCTACCTGAAGGTAAGGTAAGAATGTCTTCATCACGAGCCTCACTTTGCCAGGTCAGATTCAGCCCCCATGGTGTAGACTGCTTCCTTCCCTCTTCCCTTATCGAACGTCATGCAGTCTTTCATCACCGTCTAGCCGGGGGTGATGTCGGACCCTTGGCGAGCTGACGAACCCTCCGATCGATCTACAAGCTCCGTCTCGGATGCATGTATGAACCCCCTGTTGCTGCTAACTCTGCAGGGGACGAGGGTGTTCGTTAGCCCAGCATGTTTGGAAAAAGGAACCAAGTCGAAGAGGGCAGTGCTGCCCTGCTGTAGCTCCAGGTATATGTACATGTAGCATCGACAGGATGCTGGAAACAAGAGACCGGGAAAACACTAGGTATGGGCCTGCGAGGGTGTCCTGGTATATCCTGCCATCGTCACGTCGGATAAGTTGGTGAGCAGGGGATAACGAATCATCTGCCTTAGCTGCCTTTCTTGTGACCAGGCATGGGTCTGGACCCAGCCCTATCTCTTGCTTGCTCGCATTACAGAGCGCCCAGGTTTCATCTCTCTCACCATAGAATGGCATATGGATAACCACTTGAAAGTGCATGAAGAAACAAACTATGTGACCGAGCAAAAGACAGCTGCTAAACCTTGGGAAAATAAGAGGGTTAGTGCACGGAGTCTGAAGCCCGGGGTCCGTCAGAAACGTGGCGGCTCGGGTCCAGCCCTGTCTGTTCGTACAGTAGCTCGATCATGGCGGGCATCGCAGGTGGAGCTGCCGAGGAGTTGACAGCTTGATGGAGCATAATCCTACCCGTGGCCCTGCTCCCTCGTTTTGGTTCGCAGTCGCTATCACTCCCTCCCTCTTGGTTGGCAGGGCTAGCTACAACAGGGTTACGATCCCGAGACTTTGACCAGGACCGGCAGCAAGAGAACGACGCTGCTGCTGAATATGGCCTGTCCATTGAGGTGCGTGTATTATTATCAGTCGGTGGGTGACAGCCAAACGCGAAACCAGGACGAGCTCGGCAGCTAAAAGTCTCGAGGTAGAGATTGATGTCTGTCAACCACTTAGCCCCCCCATGGAGCACCCATCCCGTCGTCCGATGCCCTCGATACAACGCGCGATTTGCTCTCGACGGTTGCAAGGCTTCCCCGATTATTTCAGCCCCTGCTTGCAAAGGTAACGGTATGCCGTCACTGTATCGATACTGAGGCTGCGGGAGCTGAATTTGTCTGCATAAAGGTCCGCAGAGACGCCGCTGTCCTCACATCCCTGTCCCATGGCTGGGTTGCAACGAACTCGAACAGCCCCGATTACATTGCCTCCAAACTTGTGTCATTGGCACAGTTCTGGTATCCAATAGGGGGGACGGTCACATCGCGTCGGCCAAGGAGGACGTTCCAGGTTGGCGACGTCTGGATGCCTCTGGATACCTCGTCACACTCGATCCCTCCTCTTTGGGCTTCACTTGGAGTTGTGGCCGCGTTATGAGGTAGGATACAGAGGCGTCTCGGTAGGTTTTTGGGCCTCTATTTGGCGTGACTGGATCCGACGGTTACAGCTATCACATCGGGGTTGCATTCGTTACGTGTTATGTTGATCTCTCGGTTCCAGGCAGTTGTCTTCAGCATGTGACAGAGCCAACAGATACCACGTTTTGTCCCTCCTCTTGGTCGGCAGTTGATAGGCAGTCTACCAACAGGACCATCACCCAACAGCCCTGGACCAAGATCCCGGCCCAGTGGGACGGATAGGGCACAGTTGACGAGGCCCTGACCTCCTTGCCCTTCTTATCTGTTCACAATACAGGTTTTATTATCCCGGCGGCGTCACATTGACAAGTGACGACGCAAAGCTGGAGTGACATCTTGCCTCGCTAATGATCCGGTAGCCCGGTGTACATGATCATTATCTGGAGACGGAGAGAAGCTTGACGTTGAGGAGATGACGGAGACACGTTGGCCTCGTCTGTCCATGGAGCTTCCAATTCATGGCCAGGGCTTGAATCGTGCCTCGATAGGTAGGAAATGTCAGGACTGGTGTTCATATGCGTAAGGTATGCAGATCAAGTCCTGGCTGGGCCATCTGCCGAGGGGATGATGTGCATCTACCCGAAGCAGTCGCGGAAACCTACAACTGCGGGGAGGGCCCAACGGCTGTAGGCAGATTGCGGCCGTTCACAGTCAAGAGACGACGTATAGACCATCGACAACTGCGCCCATCATGTAGCTGAGTCAAGACGGGATAATGCCATGCTGTCAGGCAAGCTCTGGAACATCCGTGGGTCCAGGGCCACGCACACGATAGTTGCGGCTTCAGGGGTTGCCGGATCATCTGCTCAATTTGGTCGGGAAACCGATTCAGCCGGGCAAGGGTTTTGTTTCCCACTCGACATCATATTGCACTGCTACCTCCGTGATCTTTACTGTCAACCTGGTCGATCTCTGCGCGTACCTCCTCCCGTAAGTGGACAAAGATGGCCAGGCCTCGGGATGTCTACAAACTGTCAGTTGATCATGTCTGTGACGTGATAGTGTTGTTGCCTCGTGAGTAGGACAGCAGAATGCAGCCAGGGAATCAGACCCTCAGCCAGAGAATCAGACCTGCAGCCAAGTCACCACGATGGATGTCGAATGCCACAGAGAGCCAGAACTGAAAACTTCAAACATCTCTTCTCGGCCGCAAGCAGCGAAAGTCCCGCTAAATATACACATTGGGTTTTCTTCTTCCCCCCCGCCTAGTTGCCGCCAGCCACCCGCTCCGCCTCCAGTTCCCTCTCGGCCTGCTGGTAGTACTTGGCCGTGTCGACGCCGTGCTGGTTGTGGTTGACAAAGTTGAACCACGGTACTGTGCTGAAGAAGAGGGCCGAGTATCTGCTCTGGCGAGCCGCGACGCCCTGCAGGTGCGGGCTCAGCCTGCTGTGGCCGTACAGGGGCTCTCCCGCCTTGACCTTGGCGACCATCTCGCGCATGTCCATCTCCACCTCCCTCGAGTTCTCGGTGGCGCCGTAGAATCGGACTGTGATTCGAGGTGTCAGCGTGTCAGTTTCAGCCGTCATGTGTTTCGAGGCGTTGCTGCTTGTCGTCCCCTCCCCCCCTCCCCCGCACATGGACTCCAGCTGTAGAGATTCGATGGGAAGACGTACGGGCTGATCGCTGGTAAAAGTAGAGGAAACCGCCGGCCAATCCAATGAATCCGGCCAGGCGCATGGCCTTGGCGAAGCCTCCCCTGCCGACGTGCGACGGGGCGAGCCTCTCGAGGGTATAGAGAGCCGCGGGTGCAAAGGCCGCAGAGGCCGCACCGGCTACGTAGTCTGACGGTCTCGCATATCGAATCACCCGCTTGAAGTGACTGTCCAGCTTCCATCAGTATTCGCCCAAGTTCCCAAGCCGCCTCAAGCACCACCAGAGAAGTCGTCTCGCGATATCAAGTAGGGGAAAACGTACGGGTCGTTGTCGATGAGCTAAAATTGTCCCAGTCAGTCAATCAATCATTCATTCGGGACGCCGCGCAGCCAATTGAGCGCCAATGACATACCGGATAGCTGGTCTCGACGACCTTGCTGGGCCCGACATAAGTCGCCGGGGTCTGCTTGGTCGCTGTCGAGGCCATTTTGCTTGTTGGATTCGCGACCCCGAAAATTGCAGCAGTCGATTGGATCTTGAGATCCGGATGCCTGTCGCTGCGAAGCTGCGATTGTTAGTGCCTCAGGAAACAAGAGATCACGTGCTTTGCGAGGTGCGTTCGAGGTCGGTGCTGATCACGTGAATCAATTAAAGCTGGTGGGGACCTGCCGCTATACCTTAGTAGCTGCGACGCGCTTGCCCCGCCATGGTTTGAGAGGGAAGACGCGTCTGGTGTTGTAATTCGTGGAGGGTTAGGATCCTAATAGAGTCAGTATACCTACTTTAATCAAGACGACAATTACATTCGAACCGAGAATTAAAACAAGAAGCGGAAAATAAAAGACCAGTATCATGCCCTCAGCAGCGGCATTCGAGCGGTTGCTGGATCATGGCGACGACCTGGACGACTACGGCCTCGACGACTCAGACAACCCGTTCGCATCTCCCCCGCCAGACTCGTCCACCAAGAAGCGAAAGGAGCCCGACTCTGGGCTGGGAATCGACGAGGAGGTTTCGGTCCAGAAACGTGCCCGAGTCCCAGCCGTCAAGCTTGACGAAGAAAGGTACTATTGCATATATATATATACATACATATATCAGGCATCTTGCGTATAAGTGATCATATGCTGACTGCATCGCCAGATTGCTGGGCCCGGATGGCATTCCAAAGCTGAGGAAACGGGCCGCCGGCCTCAAGTTGAAAGGCAAGGGCCACGAGGTACGCATCTCTCACACCGCATTGCCTCTTGTTCCATATCCTAACTACCTGTGTCTACGACCTACCTATAGTTCTCCGACGCCTCCCGCCTGCTCTCCTTCTACCAGCTATGGCTCGATGACCTCTTCCCCAAAGCTCGGTTCCTCGACGCCCTCGCCATGGTCGAAAAAGCAGGCCACAAAAAGGCCCTCGTGACCGCGCGAAACGAATGGATCAACGAAGGGCGGCCCAAAGCGAGCAACAATGACGAAGAGGACGAGGACGACTTTGATTTTGGAGCCGTTGCCATCTCGGGAGACTCGCAGACCGCCCCTAAAGATGATAACCAGAGGACACAAAAGACGCCCGACAGGGACAACGATGTACCCGACGATGATGACTTGTACGACGCCACTCCGCGAGCGCCGAGGTCGACAAATGCGCTTCGCGCGGCGCCGTCAAACGATGCCCCTGACGACGACGACCTGGAAGCGCTCATGGCTGAAGCCGAAAGCATGGACAGCCGGCCAGGTCCATCTGCTCGAACTGCCACTGCCATCAAGCAAGCGAATCGCTCTGTAGCGGAGAAAGACGATGATGATGATCTAGATGCCCTCATTGCCGAGGCAGAAGCGCGGGATGGTTCCAGCGGACAGTCGACGGGGAGGAATGCTGGTAGCAGCGCTTTCGCGGACAAGGGACACGACTTTGCGGATGAGGAGGAGGCCATGCAGGAGATGGAGGGGCTCTGGTGAGACTCGGGAGGGGGACCAGAACGAGGGTGTATGGTTTCTGTGTGGTCTTGGGATTTGATTTTTTGGAGGGGGCATTTAGCTGGCGTTTGGGCTTGTTTTAGGCTTGTTTACCTTTTGTTTGGCGTTGACGGTTGAGGAGATGACATGGCCATGACTTGATGCACGTCTGATAATATCACGATTACTATTCCGTATAGATGGGCCCCCTGACTGCAACTCCATACTGCTACTGTGCTCCATTATTTCGTACTGCTCTTCCGCCTACCCATCTCACAAGCCAGGAAACGTCCCGTTGGTCTTCAATGTTAGATAGGTGTTTTGTGGGTGTTTTGTGGATCATGGTTGTTAGGCGTTATAGACTGACTACACTAAGTATGAAAGGGGCATCACGTTCGCTTTCGATGACGGGAAATCAGGTAGAATAGTACTAGGTAGACGTTGTATTTTGGTACAGGATATCATCACTACCATCTAGATGGAAGAAAAAAAGAGTAAAAGAGGTTCTCATATCATAAAGGGCCCGTTATAGCCTCGTCATCAGCCTCGCTTTGCGCCGTATCCCTGGGAGGTAGCCCAACCCTTGGTTGCCTCTCTACCTTTGTGCCACCCAGCCATTACCCATTAAAACACATATGCTAACTACTTTGAAAACGAAGGAATCTGATGGTGATGTTGTTGTCGGTTTTTCTTGTCTGCCAGAGAGGCGCGCTTCTCGGGGTCGAGAGCCGCGGCCTGCTTCTTGTGCTGCTTCAGGCGAATCCGCCTCTCCTCCACCTTCAGGGCCCACCACAGGGTGATGAGGACTTCCCGAGACGGCAGGGCCACGCTGCGTAGGCACCGTTCCAGCTCGCAGTCGCCGCGCGTCGCACAAGACTCGGAGGACGGGATCCCGCCCCGATCGTCGCGTCCCTCAGACACCAACCGCAATGCCGCCATCGTCGCATCCATGAGAGGACGCGCCAGACTGGGGCTGCTGGATAGAATGTCTCGAAGGGATCTGATTCTCAGGGTCGTGGATCTCGAGGTCGAGCTCGCGGTCCGCAGCGGCATAGTTGCTCGCTGCCACAATGTCATAGGCGGCGTGGTTTGCGTCGTCTGTGAGGAAGTCGTTGATGTCGAAGTCGTAGTCGGAGGGGAGAGGATTCGTGAAGCAGGCGGCAGAGTCACCAGCCAGATAATCGTCGTCAACAGTTGAGGCGTTGGGCGAAGCGAGAAGTTGGCTTTCGAGGAGATAGCGATCTGCATCAAGGGCCGCTGACAGGCCGAAAGAATGGCCGATGCTGAAAGGAACATCATCCTGATGAACAGGGTCCAGGCCAAGGCAGTTTGCGCCGGCGTCGTCTGAGGAGAAGACAGGGACAGAGGCATCTCCACCGATTGACACTGCGGGTCGCACAACATCTCTGCAGGACGTTGTGTCGAATCAGTGGAGACGCGGGTCTGCTTGCTGTTCTCCTCCTTGGCGGCGGCGGCGGCGGCCTTTTCGGCCTCGTGCCATGTCTGCTCCATCTCTTCATCTTCGTTGGCCTCTTCCTCGTCTTCCTCCTTGGTCTGGAACTCCTTGTCGGAGGGGGAGAGAGAGGCCGGGTTAACGGTAGGGTTGGCCGCGGATCTCATAATCTGTTCCATCAAGGACTGCTCGTGGTTGGGCATGGTTTGGCCATCCCGCGAGCCAAAGAGTTGCTGGGACAGGGTGATGCTGTCCTGGAGAGAGTCGAGGGGAGAGGACGAGCGGGTGACGACGCCGGAGCTGCGTCGGAAGCGGTTGAGCTCCTCGACGAGGATCAGGTTGGTCTTCTGGACGTTGATGAGGAGCGTCTCGAGCTCCTTGTTGCGCTTCTCGAGAGCCTCGACCTCGAGCCTCTTTCGCTCGCGCGAGGACTGCGCGGCGCGGCGGTTGCGGAGAACACGCTCGACGCGGCGCTGCTCCTTTTCATCTTCCGTCTTTGCGCGTTTTCTGCACAAGGCTGATCAGTATGCCGTCTGTATGTATGTGGTGAGTATGCGAGTGTAGTGTTGCAGTGACATACCTAGGAGGGAGGTTGGTCTTGGGCTCAGGAAGGACCTGGCCCCATGATTTCCTCTTCTTGACGGGCTTCTTTTCTGAGGAAGAGGGTGCTGTGCCGGATGTGGAGTGGGAGTCGTCGTCATCGCCGTTGTGGGACTCGGGGATGACGGACAGGCGAGAGTCGATGTCGGCGACGCTGTCAGGGGTCATCATGTCGCGAGGGTTGAGCGTGGAGGGCGTAGAGTCGGCGAAGAGGGATGTGAAGTTGTCGCCGGGGGCGGAGAGGAAGGATTCGGCGGGGGAGGCCTCGAACTTGACGAGGGGAGACGACTGCTGGAACGCCATGTTGCCTGTCGCGTCTGTGTTGCCGAGCGCGGTTCGCTTTTGATTATTGGTGTCGATGACGATGCTTTTCTCGTGCTCTCTCACTGCATATGTGTGTGTATATATGGAAGTATGAAGATGTGCTTGTGATGTCCGGCCAACTGCTTCTTCTTGAGAAGGGGAAACAGTCTGCTTTTTTGTCACAGCCTGGTGGAGACGCAGGAGAGGGAGTGTGTAAGTGGGTGTAAGAGAGAGAGAGAGAGAGAGAGAGAGAGAGAGAGAGCGATCAAATCAAAGCGAAGCGTGTCAGTCGATGGTTGATGACGACGATGCGAACAGTCATGACAGGCAACGGCGCCAGTCCCAAATGAGTCAGCGGGAGGCGGCGTGGCTGAGTCCAAGTGCAGTGCCTTCCCCTTGGTGAGTGGATGAGTCAGTCGGGCAGAAGAGGACAGAGTGGCCTCTCGAGAAGTTTGTCTAGCTTGACGAGCGAACGAGGAGCCGAGATCCAGCGGCGATGGTGGCCTCTTTATCTTGAGGACACGTAACCCAAAGACGGGCGGCTGGGGGGGATGGTTGTGGTTGCCTGAGGCAGCGGCTGAGCCGGGGAAGGGGGAAAGGGGCGGCATCGCATCGAATCGAACATGGAAGGCATCACCCTGGGGCGGGGCGCAGCCTTCGAATCAGGCTCCAGGGGGGACCAGACACCTTCAGGGGGGGCGGAGAGGCTTCCATCTGCTGGAACTCCATGAGAATTAGCGGGCTCGGGGGTGTGGACCGGCGCCGACGCTGACCAGCTGCAGGGGTCGAGAGGGTGCCGAGAGCGGGTGCGTCCACTGGAGATACAGGGGGTGGGCCGCTGGAATTCCCATCATTGATCTGGGCTCGCACAGTCCAGGCGATCACCCAGTTTGATTTGATCGAGTCGAGTCCTCGCAATCCTCCGAGCCTCGTGTGCCGTGGTTCCGGCTGAACCGGATCGTGGGAGCACCTCGAGAACAGATTAGGCGGGATTCCAGCAGTTCCATTGATGCTTTCCAGGGGCCTGATGGCGAGGCTACATACATGTATCCCCCGGCTCATGAGGGCGTGGCAGAAACCGCCGAGACACACGTGCTACAGTAGGCACTCACCAAGCATCAACTCTGCCCTACCTTACCTTACTCGTACGATGATGATACGGACAGCCAACGTTTGAACGTGGAACCAAGTTCCTCAATCCGCGTACGATTCACTTGTACATACCTAGGAAACCAAGTACCTACAAGAACATGACACACTTGCATTGGTTGGTACATGTACCCTGCTTGCCCGCCCAGGATACACGCTCCTCCCGCAGGCGACACGTTGCCTACATGTCCATGGACATGCCTGCAGAGAGCGTGCATGTGTTTTGTTGGGCTTTTCCGTCTCCTCACGGCTGCAGATGTCCTTGGTCCATGATGCCACTCTGCTCATCCCGTCGAGTGCTCTTCCTGCCTAGGCTCACAGAATGTCTCTCACATGTCATCAGGTCTCACCTTAGGTACCACTCCATCAGATTCTACATACTACTACTCCTGTATTATACTGTCCTCCATACATGCCAACTCGTACTCGTACGCACAGTGGTAGTATCAAGTATCAACATTGCCAGAAAAGGGGCTGAACAAGACGATGGATCCTCCTCCTCCGCATCGATCCCACTTGTGATACGATCTACCTCAGCTCGCCAAGTGCCAACGCGCAAGAGACGGTGTACCGCTAAATCAGAACCAGCCTCAAGTCTCCGAGTTGCCACTTGGGTTTCTATTCTCATTGCCTGATGAATCAATCTTTTGTCTTGTCAATCAATCAATCAATCAAATCAATCAGTCAACCAACTTGAAATCAATAGCAGCGCCACCGCAACAGGCGCGCTACCATCCGTCCAGCCCTCCTGTACCTCCAAGGCACCTGAAATCGGGCTGCATTTGCGTGTCTGCGTGCGCGTCTCTGCATGTACATGTCATGTATGGAAACGGAGCCCATGTGTGCTCAAGCCGTACTTCGTACATGTCATATTAATACGTGGTGAGCTCCGACAGGCACGGACGAGCCCACATTGCTGCCGCCAACGATGGGGCTTCGATCCATCCAGCTTGCTCTCTTGTCCAAGTTTCATTTCTTCCCCTTTTGAGACACAAGAAATCCAGCCCATGTCTTCATTCTCTCTGGGTTCTTCTCTGTGTAGTTACTTGGCTCTTTTGGCGTTGCGCACGTAATCACTAACACACGGGACGCAAAGGCGCAAACTCGCTGCGGATCCCGTGTAAGCCCTTGTTGCTTCGTGAGCACCTACTCTTTGCCCAACCAATTGCCGCGAGGGTCGTGCGCAAGAGAGTGGCTGGGTGACAATCAGCCATGCAAGAATCCCCTATCCTGGGTCTACGGGGCTGCTGATAGACAGACATACGGAGCAGATGTGGTTCTGATAGCCAACCCCAGCGGCGGTTCGCGCTCACGCTCCCGGGTGATGCTGCTGCTGTTTGGAGCATCGCCCAAGGTTTCGGCGCCGGCATTGGACGTTCTTCTCGCAAGGGTCCGAATGGGAAGCGAGGGGAACTCACATCGATCGTACGGAACCGTTCGTGCGAACCCTGGCGGTTCGCCTACGACCCGGGCAAGGGCAGGCTGATGTCGCGCAGACAGGCGAGACAGGAAGACCCCTGGCAGGCGCTGTGCAGTAATGCTACAATACAGTAATCCGGACATGGAGTGTGTGATTACGGACGGCACAGAAACCGCCAAAAGGAGCAGTTGGATATCATCACGACAGGCGCGAACTCTGCCTACTCAACTATTAATACCGGTAGCGCCTCTTTGTCTGCTCTGGCTGAATTGACAATAGTCCTCGACTCGGCTCGAATCGACCGAATTAGAGCTCGGCCCAATAAACCATCTGAATGAGGGACAGTCAAAGGGGGGAGGCGGGCCCTTTTTCCCCTCCTCCTTCGGCCCTACTGTAAAGGACCTGTTAGCCATTCTCCTCAGGCAAAAAAGAAAGGCCTTCTCCAGGAACAATGCGTACCAAGTCCTGCAACTAGTGCCTCTGGTGTGGCAGCCGCTGCTCGATAGCATCTCATCTCGGAGTGCGGGCCGTTGGTGCCGCCCCTTTTTTCCCCTCTTCGCCTCGAGGCATCCGAGAGGGATTCTCGTGCTCTCGAGGTATGGTCGTACAATGGCTCTACAGTACTATCGACGGTTTCGAAACATTCGAGCAACAGCAGACCGTCAGATCAACAGACACAGACCAATGCTGCTGGACGAGTACTACAGGGCACATCTGACATGTTGCTCCCGGCAAGACACTCCGCGAATCACATACCCCAGGCAATCAAAACATGAACCCAATGCTGCTCCTCCCGCTAGTAGCTCAAATATCGAACCGGCATTGTAACGGCGGACGGACCCCTCCCTGCCCTCCCTCCAGCTTCTCCCCCCCTGATTAGGCCGATGATCCCCCTCTTTCTCGCTGACACACCCCCGGATTCACCAGCTTACTCTTTGCCCTTCCATCTCTCCCGCTCTGCCGTGCTAGCGATGATAATAAATACTCCGGCTTCCAAAGGCCGTTCCATGTAACCCCAGACGGGCACAATTGATCCATTTCTGCCACAATTGATTGGCAGTTTACCCGACAAATGTTCTGACTTGGTGTCCGCATCTTCGATTCTTCTCCTCGACATCAAAGTGTGTTTAGCAAGCAGCATTGGATCTCTCACCTCTCTAGAGACACACTCCGCCGAAGCTTCACGGAACTTTGAATTCCATGTGCTGCAATGGCGCCCAAGTGGGCGACACTGCAGCCCTCATGCACACTGGTTTCTGCCGGACCGACCCAATCGATGTGGCTGATCACGACGTGAACGGAAACGAGTACGGAAAGAGTGCCTGCTGACGCAGTTCAGAGTTTTCCAAACTCGCCACAGCAAGGAAAGCATGTGCTCTTCACGCATGTGCGTCGTATGCGGGGGAGAGGAATTGTCCGTGTCCTGCATCCTCCTTCGACCACTCACGCACGGGGAATTCCTGCATACACATACAGTTACGTGCTCGTGCATACTTGCAACCATCCGAGTTCAGATCAACGGACCAATGATGAGACAAGGAGAGTCCAAAGGGGAGAAAATCCAGGTCTTCGTCGCCGCAACGGCCTCTCACCGCAACTCAATGGATCAGTTGTCGAATCAAGCCCAACCTGCCATCGACACCACTGCTTGACTGCCGAACCGACCTCGACAGCCACTGTGCTGCAACAACACGGACGCCCACTGTTTTCAACGGGGCCAGCGCTTTGAGTCTTGCTTGTGCATGTCCTCGAGAATCCTCTGCCTCTGCGGAAGACGGTGGAGAGCGCAACGAGCATGGGACGCATCAGCCGGTAAGGGCACTCGGTGCATCGCGGGCCGGCAGGGAAGCGATGTGAAAGCAGAAATGACAGACTCTTGTCGGGCGTTCTCGCGTCTGCTTTGCGTTCGTGTCGGTGAGCCTTTATTGATCGATCATACAACGAGGCAGAGTGGTCGAACGGCTGCTCGTCTCATCACAGAGTTGCCTGTGCAACCAGTAGCATCCAGACCCGTTCACATGTAAAATGCGTCTCCTCCAGCAGCTCAGCGGTGGAGTCTCGCGGGCCCAGAGCGAGCCATGAATGTACGAGTATGAAGGAAAGTTTGCCACGTCGGCCGGGCTCCAGGCCAAGTGCATTGGCGATGATGCGCTCTTCGCGCGGCAATTGAGCCCTTGGGCGTTCTCCCCGTTGAAGAACGGGCGTCGTGCATGATGTAGACGGTCATCAGGACACAGGCTCAAGCGTGTGAATGTACGCATATGCGTGTCTGGGCCTCCCGACGTGGCCGACAGGGGTGCGGTCGAGCCCAACAGAAACCGGCAGGGTCCGGGGACCGTTATCTGCAGACCGCTTGTTGCACAAGCTTCCGGATGTGCTTCTCTGCTCCGGTTGATGTAAGATGCTCCTACATGCCATGTCTGATCAGCTAGGTGAAGGCAAAGCACGTGCAAGTTGGTATTCTGACTTGATGTCATCCAATGTCTGAGTGAGCAAGTTCACGGTTCTCGCCGTCAGAGGAAATATTCCAGCCTTTCGGCGAGCGAGCCCATTGTCACGACATCCAACAAGCCATTGATGCTGATCCACACGATGCTTCAGATCATTCCGCGTCTGCGGACTGTTGTTTTCTGGGTTGGGTTTGGGGGAAAGTGAAAGATGCCGCCATATGTGTCGACGTGAAGCGTGGAGTTGGACTTGATCATTCTACTTCGTGTGTCCAGCTTTCAACTTCGACGCCGATGCTTTCTGTGTACATCAGACTACCCTGCATCACATGCTGCGAAGGCGGTAATCTCGACCTGAAACGCTCACCGGAACGTCCGTGTCGAA
This sequence comes from Trichoderma sp. PF4103, assembly GCA_023628735.1. Taxonomy (NCBI): domain Eukaryota; kingdom Fungi; phylum Ascomycota; class Sordariomycetes; order Hypocreales; family Hypocreaceae; genus Trichoderma; species Trichoderma sp. PF4103. The sequence goes on from JAMAKC010000008.1 coordinate 475,024, forward strand.
AATGTGGAAGCTTTTGCTCGGTACAGCCAAAGGGTCAGAAAGCACCAACTGAAATCCCGGGTAATACATTCAACAACCATCCAGCCAAAGCCCGTACTCGTCTGTGCCCCATGAGTGAAGCCAAGCTGCTGATTTGATCCTCGACCACGGGGTGCAACGTCAGCACGAGCAAGCTGCCGTCATCCGGACACGGCCGTCAGACAACGGGATCCAGATTGCCCGTCCTACCCTTGACGATGCCCTCGATCTCGCCCGTCACCCATCCGCCGTAAAAGTCGCCCGGCTGAGGCTCCACCCGCTCGCCGTCGACGAAGCAGTCCCACGGGCCGGCGTAGAAGCTCAGGTACCCGCGCAGGGGCTCGAAGCCGGGCGTCGGGCTGTTGTACGACCAGATGCGGTCGGAGACGGCGCCGTCCGGGAGGGCGATGCTGTAGTACGTTGCAGCGCCTTTCCACTCGCACCAGCTGGACCGGGCCGTGGGTTTGAGAGGGACCTTGACGCTGGAGGGGGGGAGGTAGTAGGCTGAGCAGGAGTCAGTAGAAGCAGCTTCAAGATTGGGTGTTGAACAGCAAGGCCGTTATGACATCTTTCCAGCTCCGTATATCACGAGCAGAGTCAGTTACAAAGACGCACTTGGCGGGTGATGCGTTTCCAGCACCCAGTACGCATCGCGAGTGTCTGCAATTGCGATGTTGTTGTACGTGATGCGGAGATGCCGTGAGGATTTCTCGAGCCGTGGCGGTCGAGGGAACGACTGGACATTGAGCTTGGTTCTTTCAGTCATTCTGGCAGATTGGGCAACGGTAATCTTTTGAAACAATGAACGGAGCAGTAGTGAATTCATTCAGACGAGTTCAGTGTTGATATTCTTGAGATGTTCAGCCCAGCTGTTCAACTTACAAGGACGAATCATTGATTCTGTACAGTATGACATGTGGCTGAGCGTGTGGCTGGTGGACACTTCTACTCTACTTTGAGACAAGGCTAGATTCCATCTGCATCTGTGGCTGTGCTGCCGAACCTTCATGTTGCGTCACCCCGCCTGATCCGCCACATGACTTGCGACTTCATCCAGTCCATCCAATCCATTTCAACCTCCAGCCTCGAAGAGAGAGAGAGAGAGAGAGAGACAAAAGAGAGCAAAAGGGCATCAGCGACTTCATCTCGAACATCGCCAGACTCCATCCTTACCGACACTCCGCCCTAAAAGAACTCCCTCACACAGACCGATACCCTCCGAATACCCTCATTCTCCCTCATCCTCTCCAGCAACCATCATGTCGAACCGCCAACTCGCCCGCGACATGCAGGTCGAGTTCCAAGCCCGCTTCCAGGCCAAGCAGGCCCGGCGCGAGGCCCAAAAGGCCGCCAAGCAGGACCCCATCCTGCGCAAGCAGATCCAGGACCTGCTCAAGAAGGGCGAGACGCAAAAGGCCTACCAAAAGGCCAAGATGCTGCTGTCCAAGCAGGCGCTGGCCGCCCAGATGGACCAGATGGCCGACATGGCCGAGCTGTCGAGCGCCCAGATCCAGGCCAACAACGCCATGAACCGCATGACGCACATGATGGCCTCGTCCTCGCGCACCATGAACCTGGCGCAGAAGAATACCAACCCTGAAAAGGTGCGTTTTTCCCTTTGGCAACAATCTTTTGATGAACGTTTAGTTTTAAGAAATCCTCCGCAAATGACTAACGCGTGGTGATGTGATACGCAGACTCTCGTTACCTTGGAGCAGTTCAAGCAGCAAAACGAAGAATACGCAATGACAAACGGCATCTACCAGGACGCAATCACCCAGTCCACCTCGGTCCAGGTCGGCGAGGACGCCGTCCACGAGCTGCTCGGCAAGCTGGCCGACGACGCCGGGCTCGAGCTCAGCTTCGAGCTCAACAAGGCGACGCCGCAGACCGCCGAGCCGCAGACCGCCGAGCCGTCGGCCGAGGAGGAGGATAAGCTGCAGCAGAGGCTGAGGGCTCTGCGGGCTTAGCCGATGCTTGGGGGAGTTTGATCTTCTTTTGATTTCAACAGCGGATTTGTCCTTTGCCTTTTTTTTCGTCTGTCTTTTCTTATGTTCTGTGTTTCTCTCGTTGCTTGTTGGGATTGCATTGCTATAAACCGTGGTCTGTATAAACGCAAACGCTGGTTGAACGGATGAGTTTGTTTAACTTATTCGGCGGCTACACTGCTCTTTCAGCTCTCGGCTACTCTGTTTCTCCTTTCCTATTGTCATCAATCTGGACAAGGGAGTTTTGGCGTTTTGGGAAAGATTATCCGGCCCGGATGAACCTCAAGAGGCTGGATCCAGATCGTGTTGGGATTTTAACAAACAAGTAGAGCCGCAACATTTTGAATTCGACTCTTGCATATCCTCTCTTTTCTGCCTCGGGACCTGGTTTCTGCTTCACACATCCATATAGTACAATGCGTACCTACCTACATACCTTTACATACATGCCTTGCCATCAAGGCGCCTCTATAGCCCCTATTTTCAGCCTCAAGCTTGTATCCTCAAAACCCGGTCTGGTCCATTCCATGCATATCGACATGATGCGCCCTGCAAGTCTAATTGCAAAAATGACCCCTTATGCATGCCATTCAAAATAGCAAAAGCCAAGCAAATGTACCATGTTTCCCTACCCCCGGCTCACATGTATAAGCTCGCCACGGCCGTGATATCCCGCTTAATCATCTCCTGCGCCTGCTGCATCTTCTGATACAGCTCCGGATCGCCAATGATCCTCGCCGCGTTCTTCACCTCTCGACACGTCTCGTCCAGGCGCGTAATTGTCCGGACAATCGTGCCCTCGAGCACATCCGTCAGCGCCGTGATGTTCTTGAAGCTCATGCCCCTGGCCCACTCGTACACCACCTCCATCAGACCAAACCGCGGCCTTGATACGAAGTCGTTTGAGTCCTCGCTCGACTGAATCACCTGCAGCCTCGTCTGCACGTCGTTGACCTTTTCGGAAATGGCAATGATGGTATCACGGCCACGCTCGAGATTGCCGGTCAGCGTAGGCTCCGTCAGCGTCTTCTCCTGGAACACAAACGAGGATAGGAGGGCCGCGATCTCAGCGGGGTCAAAGTCGGCCAGCACGTTGTCGAGGATGAGCTCGGTCAGGACAAGCTCGTCGCCAGAGTGGACCTCGCAGGCCACCTTGCCCTTGAGCTGGATGCGCGACGACTCGTCGATGAAGTCGAGTTCCCTCAGCACCTGCACGCGCTGCTCGTAGTCGGGGAGCAGCTGGAGGTTCTGGTCCGAGAGCGTCTGTTTCAGCTGAGCAATGTGCTCTGTGATGAGCCACTCATCGTGGCACATGGCAAACTATTGCAACAAAACATGTTTTAGCATATGGACCAGAGAGGGGAAATTTGAGTGGAAAGGAAAGGCATCGCCCTTCAACAGCGACATCATCACAACTTACGTGCTTCAAAAAGGCAGGGCACCGCAAGGCTGCAGAGTTCGCCATCGTCTTGGACAGCTGCCAGCGCTTCTCCATCAGTTCCTGCAGCGGCAAGCTCTTCACCTTGCCCATGTCTATCTCGTCCCACCGGTCATCCCACGACGAACAGACCTCCTGAATCTTGTCGAGGGCTTCGTGTGCAGGAGCGCCCCCCTTGAAAATCTCCGGGATGACTCCCTTGAGAACCCACTTCGTCAGGCATTCGACATCGCTCAGGGGCACAAACATGTTCTTAGTAGTAAGACGCCTCTTCCCCTGAGGAAGCTTCTGCATGTACTTGCGGAACGCGGGAATAAAGGGCAGCTGGTCCGTGATGTCGCGACGCTCTCGAAGCGGCTTGATGGCGCAGACGTGCAGGATGGGGTCCTCAAAGGAGCCCTTGGGGCTCATGCCCTCGGCAAGGAGGATGCCGGCTGTGCGAATGCCATCCCAGTTGAAGACGATGAGCCGCTGCGGCGAAAACATCCTTCGCCCAAAGGAAATCTTGAGCAACCCCTTGTACAGCTCCGTCGTCAGCTGCTTGTAGTCTTGGGCTGCCTGGTGACACTCGTCCACCACATTGTCGCATATCTTGCAGGGCTCTCTCTTGACCTTAGCAAGATCTGCCTGAGCCAGCTTGACGTCCTTTTCGTGCTCGGGAAGAAGCTGCTGTGTCGCATGTTCCGAAAAGCTCCTCTTGATCATCTCCTCAATCTTGAGCGCCTCCACTCTCAACAGGTTGAGAATCATGTTGTACGTCAGCCTGAACTGAGACTTGAGCTTGGACGGCTCTCCCAGAATCATGCTGCGCAGCTCGGCCACGGGGGGTACATCATCGCCGCCCGGTGGCACAATGATGACTGAGCCGACTTTGTCGAGGCCTCGACGGCCGGCGCGACCAGCCATTTGCGTGTATTCACCAGGCAAAAGGTTGCGGAACGAATGGCCGTCGTGCTTGCGGTAGCCAGAAAACACCACCGTTCGAGTGGGCAGGTTGAGGCCCATGGCGAACGTCTCGGTGGCAAACAAGACCTTGACAAGCGTTCGAGCGAACAGAATCTCCACCAGCTCCTTCACGATGGGCAGCAGGCCACCGTGATGCACCGCGATACCTCTGCCGAGAAGCTCCCGAAGCCTAATGATCTGTGGCAGGACGCGGTCCTCGGGCTTGAGACGGGCGATGGACTTTTCAATCACCATGTGGATGGCGCTCTTTTCCGAGGCGGTGCAAAAGTCTTGGTTGCTCAGGGCATCGGCGTTCTCCTCGCATCGCTTCTTGGAAAAGACAAAGATGCAGGCCGGCAGGAGAGCCTGCTTCCGCAGAAACTGAACCATGTGCACCCAAAGGTTCTTGTCCTGAGCAGCCGATGTCCGTCCACCAGGGTTTCCGGCACGCCCCATGTGGCCAGGGTTGTGACTGGCTCGAGGGGGACCTCCTCGGCCTCTCTGCTGGCCGCCGCCTCCACGGCCTCCACGCTGCTGCTGCCCCCCCCTCTGAGGTCCGCCCCGTCCTCCTGCTCCTCCTCGCTGGTTTCCTTGAGAACTGCCTCCCCTGACGGCGACGGTATTGGTGGCGGCGGGTGCCTTTTCCTTGCTTTGCGTTGCCTTGTGCGCATCTTTCCAACCGCTCTCCAGGAACTTCTTGTCCGCATCCACAATCTTGTGAATGTTCTTGCCAGCCCAAAGATAGTGCTCGAGGGGGACGGGCCTCTTGGCCGTAGAGATGACGTAAATGTCTCGTTGCTTGGTTCTACCAACCCAAGAGGCAAACTCGTGCGTGTTGGGAACGGTGGCCGACAGCAGGATGAGGGAGATGTGCTCGGGCAGCATGATGATGACCTCCTCCCACACGACACCGCGCTCGTAGTCGTTGACGTAGTGCACCTCGTCAAAGATGACAAACTCGACGTCTCGAATCAAGTCTGCGCCTCGGTACAGCATGCTGCGCAGGATCTCCGTCGTCATGATGAGACAGCTGGCCTCGGGGTTGATCTGGACGTCGCCCGTCAGGATACCCACCTCGTCAAACTCCTGCCGAAAGTCGCGGAACTTTTGGTTGCTGAGGGCTTTGATGGGCGACGTGTAGATGGCCTTGGTCATGTGCTTGGCCGCCAGAGCAATGGCGTACTCGGCCACGACAGTCTTTCCGGCCGACGTGTGAGCTGCCACGAAGACGGAGTCGCCGTTTTCCAAGTGGTACACGGCCTCCTTCTGGAACGTGTCCAGCTCAAAGGGCCATTCTCGAGCCATGTCGGGGACGAGCTCTCGGAAGTTGGGCATGTCGTGCTTGATGTCAACCATGTGAGCCCACTCACGGCCTGCCTTTTTAGCGCTGGAGGCTGCGAGGACACCGTGTGGCTCGAGAGACGGGAACTCGACTGGCAGTAGGTCGTCAATATCATCGCCGTTCTCCTCGTCTTCCGCCGAGTCTCCAGAGGCGTCAGCAGGCGATGCCGAATCCTCCACATTGGCTCCCTTTGCCTCCTCTGGATCCTCCTCGAGCTCTTGCTTGATCTCCTCAGCAGCGGCCTCGTCCACAGCCGTCTTCTTGGCAAAGTCGATGCCGCGGGTCATTCCAGGGGCAGTCTGCAGCAGCCCTCCCTCGTCGCCCAGCTGAATCACCCGCTCCAGCTTGCTCCCCGCGGCGGCATCGTCGGCAGCAGCGGTGCCCGCATGGATCTGGTCCTCCAGAGCGGCGGTCGCCTCGATGCCCTCCAGCCCGCCCGGCGCAAAGGGGAAGAAGCCAGCGGCGCCCCTGACGAAATCGGCCCTGCTAGCGGGCTTCCGGAGAAGACTGGTCGAGTTCTTTGCCGTGGCGCCGCTCATGGGCACGGTGACGTTCTTGTACCCCGTCACGCGGCCCTCGAGCCCGTGGCGCAGGAACCTCGTCAGAGTGCGAGTCTGGGGCGGAGCAATCCTGAAGAGATCCGTGTAGTCGGCCTCGAATTCCCACCGCTGCTGCAGGCGGTCCAACCACTCGGTGGAGAACTCGGGAGACGGCATCAGGAGCTCATTTTCCAGGCGCTGCTTCAGCTCTTGGGGGTCTGGAAGCCGGCGTTTTCTGAGCCCAGAGCTGGAGATGCCCTCTTCCTGAGAGGCGAGCAGGGCATCGATGCCAGCCATGGCGGAGAGCGGCTGAAAGTCCCGATGTCGTTCTGTTTCTGTGATCCTCCTACTGTCTCTTATAGTGCTTCTAAGATTTTCCGAGTACGAATTGATGTGCTTTTGTTTGTATAACGAATGGTGTAGAGGTGGAGTTCAAAGTCGTTGACGAAGCTGTCGAGGCTGCCCAGCTTGGAGGTTGAGACTGCCCCGCTATCGGAAATGCGGGTCTGGGCAGCTCCGTTGAATCATGATGCAAACAAGCCTCGATTGGGACTTTGGCCTGTGGGAATCGCAAGCCTGAGCCTCACTGCTATTAAGACAGAATGCAGAGCGGTGAGTTCGCTCATTTATCTATTTCCGAAGATGAAAATGCCCTAATATCTGCTTCTTGACCAGATTCGGGAGTTCTAAAGTTTTCTAGCATTCTCTTTCATAAAACAAGACGCCAGTCCATGGCTTCACGGGACAGAATGCAGACGACATGTACCTATGATACAGCAGAGGGCTTGTATGAGAAAAGCGCAAAGGTGATTAGAGTACAGGTGCATTATTTTCCTCTCCGTCCGTCTATCGAAATTTTGTGACTAGAGGTCCAACCAGATTGCCACACAGCCAGATGCGCTTCACCACCCTCGAGACCTTCTCCCCCTGAAGCCAAAAACACCCCTTCCAAACTTGAGTCTACCCTCATTGAGATATTATACCGCCCACCCTGGATCGCCAACCCCCTCTCCCCTCTCCTTCCAAAGTTCTGTTTCTTGTTCACTTTTTTGTTGGGTTCGTTCAGATGGGAAGCAAGATTTGCCGCCCCGTTCGCTCAACTCGCGCCGGTAGTTTAAACTCGCAGCATCTTGGCGGCGAACTGCTCAATCAGCTGCTCGTTGGGGAAGGACATCTCCTCCAGCTTCTGAGCGTAGGGAGTAGGCACCTCGGCACCGGTGACTCGCTGGGCAGGGCCGTCGAGGTAGTCAAAGGCATACTCCATGGCCAGGGCGAGGATCTCGGCACCGACGCCAAAGGCAGGGTAGCCGGACTCGACGACAAGCAGACGGTGCGTCTTCTTGATGGACTGGACAATGGAGTCGAGATCCAGGGGCTTGATGGATCGCAGGTTGATGACCTCGGCCTCGACGCCATAGTTCTTCTTGAGGTTCTCGGCGGCGACGAGGGACTGGCCGACACATCGGGACAGGGAAACAATGGTCAGGTCTGAGCCGGCGCGCTCAATCTTGGCCTTGCCAAAGGGGAGGACGAAGTCGTCCTTCTGGGCGGCCTCGGACATGGGGAAGCTCTGGCCGTACATGAGCTCGTTCTCGAGGACGACGACGGGGTTGGGGTCGCGGATGGCGGCCTTGAGCAGGCCCTTGGCGTCCTCGGCGCTCCAGGGGGAGACGACCTTGAGGCCGGGCACGCTGCCGTACCAGGCAGAGTAGTCCTGCGAGTGCTGGGCGGCGACACCGGCGGCGAAGCCGTTGGGTCCACGGAAGGTGATGTTGCAGGGCTGGATGCCACCGGACATGTAGAGGGTCTTGGCGGCCGAGTTGACGACATGGTCAATGGCCTGCATGGCGAAGTTGAAGGTCATGAACTCGCACTAACGGGTGGGAGAGTCGTGTCAGCTCCATTTTCCATCTACATGTTCCCATTGACCAGAAAGCAGTGGAATAGCATGAAACATCAAGAGACAGAAGGACAAGGACAAGGGCATGGCGGCTATAACCTGGCAGCTACAGCACGGCCGTCGGGGCCACACATATAATACTCACCACAGGGTGCAGTCCGCTCAAGGCAGCACCGGTAGCCAGACCGGCAAAGCCCATCTCGGTGATGGGCGTGTCAATGACACGCTTCTCGCCGAACCGGTCCAGCAGACCCTTTGTGACCTTGTACGCTCCGTTGTACTGGGCAACCTCCTCGCCCAGGATGAAGACCTTGGGGTTGGCCTCGAGCTCCTCGGCCAGGGCCTCGTTGAGGGCGTCTCGCACCGTGTACTCCTTGACGCCCGAGCCCTCGGCGTACGACCTGCTCTGCGACGAGCCGCCAAAGTAGACGGGGCGGGCAATGGCCTGTGACAGGGACGGCGCGGCGTGCGCCTTGATGGAAGCGGCAGCTCGTGTCGAGGCAGCCAGGCGGGCTGCGGGTCGGAGGAAGCGGGACATGGCGGGCGGAGGGTCGAAGAATTGGCCGGAGGAAACACGCGAGATCTGTTTCGACAGAGGAGAAATCGGAGGCCGCTCACAGCTGTGCCGTCTGCTGCGTCTGGACGGATGGGGAGGCGAGAGGGCGGGAGTTGAGGGTTGGGGTGTATTTTTTTTTTTTCTCTGCGGTTGAGCTGGAGGTTTGCTCTGGCCTTCCCCAAAAAAAGGCCAAGAGGGAATTTCCGGCTCCGAGCCAAGCACAACTTTTTTCCTGCGCGGGCGGGCTCCCGTCAATTTCCTTGGGGGGGGTTTCTTTGCAGAGCTACAGCGCTGTTGCCACTAACGGCCAGGGCCTCGCAGCGGGACGTGGGCGCTGAACCCGCCTGTAATAGGTGACATGTTCCTCTTCTGAAGTTGTTGGGGAGGGGCACTGCGGCCTGAGTTGCTGACTAAGAGGGGCATTCCGATGCTCTCCGCTGCCGGAGTTGGGCTTTGGCCGCGATAAAGCGAGAGGCTGTCGAATCAAAAGGGCGAATTGCTTGCTTGTACTTGGGCAGGATCACAGGGGCAAGATTGGACTTTTTGAGCCTGGAGTGTTCCTGATCTTGGACGGGCTCTCATTGAGTTCATGTTGCTTCCTCAAACGCTGTTTTATTGCAGCTGGATATTGTACTGTACATCCATAGATGCGCAGATAGAGACGTACCTAGGCAAGGTAAGGTGGTACACGTTAGGTGGTGACAAAGAAAGACATCTCATAACAGATCCAAGTCCGTGGGCAGTCGATGAATGATAGAAAAAGGCAGAATTATTATTAAGATGCAGCTCGCATCTTGGCTAAAGCCATTACATATGCGTACATAAATGGGCCGTTCGTTGTCATCAGGCCAAATGCATCATCGTCCCGTCCCAAATAACCATGCTCGACGCCGCTTTTGTTTTATATCCTCTAGACTCCCTCTTACCGGGGCCGCTTCATTGTTTCAAATCAATCGAGGTATCAAGAATCCAAGATGGTATCAACTGCTGGTCCCCTCCTGTCTATCCCGGTAAATCGTTCACCCTCTCCATACATGTCTGTTACCGCACCTAAGCAGCAGGCTTGCGGCCAACCATCAGATACATGGGCGTGAACAGGTGCTCGCGGCCACCGGCAACCAGGCAGTCGGCCGCAAGAGCCAGGCTGTCGGCCGTCTTCTTGGTGCCGGCAGGGGCAATGCCGACCTTCTCCAGCAGACCGGCCAGGTTGTGGGCAATGGTGCGGCCCCAGGTGGTCATGCGGACAATGGTGAAGATGTCTCCGACCGACTGAATGTATCTCAATTCGCCGGACAGAGGCCAGTACCAGGGAAGAGGGTCGGGCCGGTCAGCCAGATCCTCGTGCCGCAGAAGCTCGAAGCCCGCGGCGCGCATGGCGTCCAGGGCCTCGGACACCTTGCACATGTTGGAGATGCCGTCGCCCTGCTCGATTCCGAGGCGGATCTCGCGGTGGTGCAGGTTGTTGTTGTCGTAGTCATCGGTCATGAGCCACTCGTAGACGCCAAAGACGCCGCCGGGCTTGAGCACGCGGAAGATCTGGCTGTAGATGCCCTCCAGGGAGGGGGCGTGGACGGTGGCCTCGATGGCGTAGACAGCGTCAAAGGTGGCCTCGGGGAACGACATTTGCTGGCTGGCGTTAGTGGGGAAGAATGAGTCAAATGCTGATTCCGAAACATACCATGAAGTCGCCCTTGACAAAGGCCAGCTGGTTGGAGAGGCCCTCCTTCTCGGCATAGTGGGTGGCTCGGTCGATCTGGTAGTCGTTGTTGTTGAGGCCGGTGACGTGGCAGCCGGTGAACTTTGCAATCTCACGGGCAGGGCCACCGACACCGCAGCCGACATCGAGCACCTTCATGCCCTCCTTGATGCCAATGGTGTGCGCCAGATAATGCTCGTGACGGGCAATGGCCTGGTAGAAGGGCTCGCCCTTGGAGAAGCGGCAGAAGTGGAAGGACTGGCCCCAGCCGTACTCGTACAGATCCGTCGCCAGGTTGTAGTAGTGCCTCGTCAGAGTGGCATACTCGGCCGTTCGTTTCTGTTTTGTTGGTGTCAGAATTGGTGCTCAATCCGTCATTTCGCCTCTGCTTCCCAGAAGCAGTAGGGCTGCGGAACACAAAGGGAAAACCTACGGCTCGCTCCTCGGGCGTCTCGTTCTCGGCGGGCTTGTTGTCCCAGTGCTTAAAGTACTCGTCGACAGCAGCTTTCTTGGCGTCGGCGCCCTTGGAGAACATGGCAGCAATGCCGCCCTTGGCCTTGGCCGAGTTGCCGTGCAGGGCCTTGTTGAAGGCGGCATCTCGCGCCTTGTCCTCCTTCTCAAGAGCTGCAGGGGCCATGTTGAATGATGGATGTACAAGGTAATAGAGTAGTAAGAATGAGAATAGAAGAGAATGAATGGCAGTAAACCTCTCTATTAGCCGTGAAAGAATAGGGTCAAGGAGAGAATGGAAAAGAGCAGGGAGAAAGACGACACAGAAACGAAGAGGGACGAAGGGGAAGCTGCTCCACGAAAATGAGTAGAAAAAGATGGCGATTCTGGGGCCACGCGATTGAGCGGAGATGGGGGGGCTTTTATGCGTTGTCCTCTCGACTCGGCATCAAATCGCGAACCAGCAGCAATCTCATGGGACTCTTGTCCGTCTCTCTACCTATTTTTTTACCCCTGACGAAACGGCAAACGCCAATCTCCAATTCCAATTCTCGGGCTTGTGATATCGCACTAGAAGGGGGAATTTGGCCCTTTGGTTGGCTGGATCGAGGCCGCATTTGCCTGCAATTGGTAGGCGGTGAAATGCCCCCGCTGTGTGCGAATACGAACGCGAGCTCGGATTGGGCTGCCCTGCATGCGCCTCTTTTTTTCCCGCCTTCCATTCCCTCCGAGGCGTCACTTGCGGTGTGTTCCTCCGGCCGGCTGGGTGCTCTTATTTTCGTGCTAGGCACTGGAAGTGTGCGGCAGAATCTCCATATTAGGGGACGTTTATCTGCGGAGCCAAGCACCAATCTCCAAATACGCGTATAAGCTGCATCTAGTGTCTGCTAGGTACCACCAATGACTGGTCTTCCTAGAACCTGAAGCCTACCTAGTCAATGTTGCAATGGCTCGTGTATCCCGAAATTGGCGTTCAATTTTGGCTTCACGGCGAATAACTACATCCATATTCCTCAGCACGTGCGAATCATGCCTGGCGATGATATCAGGCATGCTTCTGGAAGGTGTAATCTGGAGCCTAGAAGGTCTCGAGCCACCAAATTGGCAAGCAAGAGCTTAATCGCCACTACATTAGGTAATCTTTGCTTTGCAATACCGCTGCCCAGTGGCGCCCTATCGATAAGATTCCACATCGTGGCTTATGTAACATACCTTACTTTGGGAGCAGGCTGCGTCAAGTCTCCACCCAGATTTTGCTCGTCGCGATCATTGGATTTGCAGCTCACCAGCATCAAGTCATATCTCTCCCTCACACAGCCAGCATCGCCAATTCTATCGCGGCAGGACATTGCCCGCCATGCCTCCCCAGATCAAGCAGGACCTCAACCGGTCGGGATGGGAGACGACCGACTTTCCCTCCGTCTGCGAAAATTGCCTGCCCGAGAATCCATACGTCAAGATGCTCAAGGAAGACTACGGCGCCGAGTGCAAACTGGTAAGTCGCCGTCGCCCGATATTCCCTGTCAATGATTGCATGTACGCATGTGCTAACCCGGCTTCGTCAGTGTACGCGACCGTTTACCGTCTTCAGCTGGGCCGCCGAGCGCGCACAGGGCCGCAAGAGACGGACCAACGTCTGCCTGACGTGCGCTCGCCTCAAGAACTGCTGCCAGAGCTGCATGCTCGATCTCAGCTTCGGCCTGCCCATCAACGTCCGCGATACCGCACTCAAGATGATCGCCCCCGGCCCGACGTCCGACGTCAACCGAGAGTACTTTGCGCAGAACAACGAGAAGCTGATTGAGGAGGGCAAGGCGGGAACGGAGGAGTACGAGAAGACGGACGACAAGGCTCGCGAGCTTCTGCGACGCCTAGCCAACAGCAAGCCCTACTTTCGCAAGGGCAGGACCGTGGACGAGTCGGAACTGGCCGGTGCCCGAGTTGGCGGGGACCCTGCAGTAGGAGCCGGCGTTGGAGGCCCAGGTCCGATTCGAACGCGAGACTCGAGGGCTGCAGCTGCTGCAGGCGCGCGACCTGGTGGTCGGGGACGAGGCAGACCGGCGTTCCCCAGCGTGGCACAGCTGCCCCCGAGCCCAAAAGACTGGCTGCCGCCGGATGACCCCAACATCATGTCGCTTTTCGTCACCGGCGTTGAGGACGACCTGCCCGAGCACAAGATTCGCGACTTCTTCAAGGTCCACGGGAAGATTAAGAGCTTGGTGTGCTCCCACATGTCCCACTGCGCGTTTGTCAACTACGAGACGAGAGAGGCCGCCGAGAAGGCAGCGGCCGCATGCCAGGGCAGGGCGGTGATTGCCGGGTGCCCGCTCAGGATCCGCTGGGGACAGCCAAAGGCGATTGGTACCATGGACCGTGAGCAGCGGTATCAGATGCTGCAGGATGCCCGCATCCGCCAGAACAAACCACAACAGCGTGCCTTGGAATCGGGCCAGCAGCCAAGCGCGACGAACCGTGCAATGGCTGCGGCGCCGCCTCCTGGTGCGGAAGACACGCCCAACTATGCCAGCCTGGCTGGAGAGTAAAAGGGCGTCAAATGTACCTCGTATCTGTCTTTTTTCTTCATGGCGCTTGTTCCTTTTCTTTTATTCTTGTACTTCTTCTCCATGTCAGGTTTCCTTTGGCGTTGTGGTGCTATAGGGAGGGTACAAAGGATATCTGTTGCTCTGTCTTTGTAGAGTTCGCGGAATCAAGCAGGTGGAATGGCCGTTATATCGTGTGGCATTGGATTGGAGGGTATCATGAGTCTAGTAATGGTACAGATTTGTTTTACAATGGTACATACACAAGCTGCCTCATTTGCAGCCACAGCCCCCGCCGCTGGCGCTCTTTGCGTTGCCTGCCGTCAATATGCTGTCGTTGTCGCCTCGCTCGGTGTGTTCGTGAATCCGGAGCTCTGTTCAGCAGCATTAGCATGGTGACAATCTTGTAGCAGCTGTGCCTCTGTATGCGAATGCTCACTGTAGGTATAGTCATCGCCTTTGTCCTCCAACTTTCGGCCCTGGACAACGTTCTGTCGGAGGATCGTGGCTACGTCTTCGGCGTGTCTGATGGCAGACTCGATATTGGAACTGGAATCGAGCGCGCGGTTCTCCTGGAAGCCCTGTCGGATCTGGGCCTGGGCAGCGGAGAGGACGTGGACGTCGCCTGGTGAAGTCAGCCTCGCTGAGGATTCAGAGACGTCCTTCTTTCTGCTTGCGCAACCTACCCTGAAAGGCGATTCGCGCAGCGCGCAAAAGATTCCGATACGCCGCCAATGACATTGTCTCGAGTGATTTGTAAAATAGCCGTTGAATGGGAAGAAGAGTACAGATTGAGGTCGATTGAAGAGAAACGCAGAATCACCCAGACGGGATTCGATATCGAGATGCTTTTACAGTGGAGGCTCAACCGTAAAAAGAAACGGAGGCCCGGTTCCGCCGCCTTCCGCTAACCGACCGATGGCTCGGGCCCCCCCTGCAATGAAGCCCCGCCATTGGTTTAGGTGGGAGCAAAGAAAAAAAAAGAGAAAAAAAATGGAGATTGCCTCAACGCCTTTCTAGTCGAGTCCGTTTCCTTTTCCCTCCTTCGTTCCTCAACCCAGACACTGCAAGTCGTTATCGTCTCAATCGCAGTCACAATGGCTTCCGTCAGTCAGGTTGTCACTCTTCCGCTGCCCGCCCTGCCCGAGGGCTGGAGCGCCGACAAGGACTTCAAGGCCGTCGGCAAGCTGTCGGGCGCCGTCCAGCGCAGCATCGAGCCTGTCGGACCGCATTTCCTGGCTCACGCCCGCCGAGCCCGTCACAAGCGCACCTTTTCCGAGGACGACCGGATCCAGGCCCAGGAGAGCGCCAAGAACGTCGAGGACGTCGACGATGGCGAGGAGAGCGAGCCCGAGGACCCCATGATGCTGCAGCTGCAGGCCAAGGACTGGAAGGTGGGTGGTGGACCAACGATGCATACCGATAGGGCGTCGTCCATGTCAGGATCGTGTCGTTTGCTAACGAGAGATGAATAAACCGCAGACCCAAGACCACTACAAGGTGCTCGGCCTGTCCAAGTACCGCTGGAGGGCCACCGAGGAGCAGATCAAGAAGGCCCACCGCAAGAAGGTGCTCAAGCACCACCCCGACAAGAAGGCCGCCTCGGGCCGCACCGAGGACGACCAGTTCTTCAAGTGCATCCAGAAGGCCACCGACGTGCTGCTGGACCCCGTCAAGCGCCGCCAGTTCGACTCGGTCGACGAGGAGGCCGACGTCGAGCCGCCCACCAAGAAGCAGCTGCAAAAGGGCGACTACTACAAGCTCTGGAGCAAGGTCTTCAAGGCCGAGGCCCGCTTCTCCAAGATCCACCCGGTGCCGAGCTTTGGCGACGCAAACTCGTCCAAGGAGCACGTCGACGAGTTCTACAACTTCTGGTACAACTTTGACAGCTGGCGGTCCTTTGAGTACCTGGACGAGGACGTGCCCGACGACGGCGAGAGCCGCGACCACAAGCGCCACGTCGAGCGCAAGAACGCAAACTCGCGCAAGAAGAAGAAGGCCGAGGACAACGCCCGCCTGCGCAAGCTGCTGGACGACGCCTCCGCCGGCGACGAGCGCATCAAGCGCTTCCGACAGGAGGCCAACGCCGCCAAGAACAAGAAGAGGCTCGAGAAGGAGGCTGCCGAGAAGAAGGCCGCCGAGGAGGCCCAGGCCAAGAAGGAGGCCGAGGAGAAGGCCAAGGCCGACGCCGAAGCCGCCGCAAAGGCCGACCGCGAGGCCGGCAAGAAGGCCAAGGAGGCGGCCAAGAACGCCCTCAAGAAGAACAAGCGTGTGCTCAAGGGCTCCGTCAAGGACGCCAACTACTTTGCCGCCGGCGACGCCTCTGCCGCCCAGGTCGACGCCGTCCTGGGCGATGTCGAGCTGGTGCAGGCCAAGATTGACGCCGATGAGATTGCCGCTCTGGCCGGAAAGCTTAACGGTCTGACGGTGGCGGACGAGATCAAGGGTGTCTGGAGCGCTGAGGTCAAGAGGCTCGTTGACGCGGGCAAGCTGAAGGAGGGCGATGTCAAGACGCTGGCGTAGAATGGTCTTGGGAGGGATGCGAGATGATGTGGATATAGAATTTAAAAGCACATTAGACTGATGGTTGTTAGATTCAGTTTCAAAGCGAACTTTTGAACATCTTTCAAAAAACTTACATGATTGTATATCTTGATTGATACCAACAAGGTACAGTCTGTAACTATCTATGAAATATAGATATATGAGGCCGGGAAATCTATAAGAGGCCCCCTTGATACCAAGGGACGCGGCCTTTCTTCTCATCACTTATACCATGAAGGTCGTTTAACACCAGTTATCACTCTACATCAGCTAAGAGAAAATCTTATAAACTATCATAGGTCTATGCAAACCCTTTCATTTTTACAGATTGACTCATTAATTTTCATCACTACTAGTATCTACTCCCCATGTAAGGTACTAGGTAGTAGGTCTCATACACCAATCCATCGCCAAGGCTGTGCGTAAGTCCTCAGCCTCTCTCGGCCCCCGCGGATCCCGAATAATCCGAACCGTCGTCCATGTACCTCGCCTCACACGATGCATGCAGGAGTACATCCTGCGCTGCAAATCATTTAGCTTGGCCTCTCGATCCTTGGCCTCTTGCATCTTCACCCGTTTCGAGTCAAGAGAATAGGATAACAGTTTTTGTTGAATTCTTGTGCCTGGGCGTATTCTGGACAAATCCATCGACCTGTCTTGTATGCTCTGACGTTCACTCGAAATCCGGCAAGCGTAAGCATCATCGGGATCTTTCAGTGAAGAAGCCCTTGCAACTCGTCGTCTTTTTCTCATCCATCTCCCGTCTTTGCGAGATTAGCAGGAAAACTATTCGAGATATCTACTCCGTTTACGAAAAGGTTTAGAAAAAGGGTCACGGAGACATACTGAACCTCTTTGATATACGGCGGAAGAACGGGAAAGCTACAGGGCTCTTATATAATAACCCGACAACCAACAACATCTTTGGCGATTAGAACAATGCAGAGTCTCGCGCCGTCCGCGGCCGCCGACGCACGAGCGCTCCGCAAGGCTGTAAGTGCGCCCTCGTCCTTGTTTGCATGTGAATGTGCCTACAGAATACGACTGCAGATCAAGCTTGGCCTTCTTGGCGGATATGATGGTGCAAGATGGAGTCGTTGAGAGTTGTTGGTTGGTTGGTTGGTTGGTTGATTGATTGATTGATTAACAGCTGACAAGCCTTCCTCCCTCATATATCATAGTGCGATCAGTGTCGTCAACGCAAAGTGAGTGAGCCCTTTAAATCATCAAAGCATTCTTCACTCTTGGCCTCGATCACTGAGCTCACCACTGTCTCCTCAAGATTCGCTGTGACAAAAACGAGCCGTGTTCCAACTGCGTAACGGCCGAGCGGCGTTGCACGTCGACTGCCTGGCAACGGCCCAAGGAGCTTCGCCAACGCGTCCTCATCTCGTCGCAGTAGTAAGTTGCCTCTCCTTTAATCTCCATCTCTATCCGCATCCTCGTCGTTTGAACGCTGGAGGCGTCTCGACTCGTCACACTCTGCTGACTCGACATCGCATGAACCTCTCAAAGTGAAAAGAAGATTGACCGGATCGAAGCCCGTCTAGCCAACATTGAGAGCCTCCTCAAGAACATATCGTCCTCAACCGCCACAGACGCTTCGAGGTTCATCCACACGCCACAGACAGACTCCGCCGTGCCAACCACCACTTCGACCGCCGACTATGACACTTCCGATGAGGAATCCATCTTGGGCGGCGACTCGGGTCTGACCGTCCACACGACTTTTGCGAGCGAATTCCTCGAGCGTGCCGTCCAGAAAGCGCCCCTGCCGGCTGTGAACCCCAAGATGGAGACGGCCCTGGCCAACCTGAGCCAGCTTGTTGAGCTGCAAAAGCACCGCTCCATCAGTCATGGGCCTCGATTTCCTCTGCAGCAGCCGGTGCCTCCAGGGGGTGTGAGCAAGCTCCCGATGCCTCCCATGGCGACGGTGGTGGCCCTGTTGAAGCATGTCAAAGGTATACAACAACTCGAACATTACCCCCCCTCAACCACAGATCCCATTCTCTCTGCTTCTTGAAAAGGGGGAAAGGATAACAAGAAGAGACACGATCCTGACTCAAACAATGCTCGTCTAGCCGCCCCTCCCACCTTCTTCACCATCCTATGCACCCTCGTCGGCATCAAAGACTTTGCCGACCTGTGCCGCACCGTCTACTTCCCTGCCGAGGACTTCTCAGACGCCACCTTTGCCGTGGTCAACGCCATGCTGTACAACCTCTTCGTGGAGCAGCATTCGCTCGCCAAGGACGAGGCGCTGCGCGAAGAGTACAACTCGTATGTGGCCATCTGCAAGACGAATCTCGAGACGACGCTGGCCAACTTTCCGCTGTTTCTGTCTCCCAAGATTGAGAATGTGCAGGCTCTGCTGCTTGGGGTGAGTGTGCTTCTCCGTGTGTGATGGACACAAGCAGATATGGATGCTGATACGACTTGCTCCACTCCCAGTGCCTCTATGCAATCGACGTCTCCAGACCGTCGGTGGCGTGGCATCTCATTACAATGGCGGCCTGGCTGTGTCAAGCAGGTGGCTACCATCGCACAGAGTCTCTCCGGAACGACCCCCCGCAGGTTGCTCAGCAAAAGAAGGTCATCTTCTGGCATGTCTATACTCTGGACAAGGGCCTAGGTCTGCGGCTTGGCCGGGCGTCGGTCATAGCAGAGTGCGATATTGATATCAAACGGGAGTTCGAGGTCAACGGCTTCGACCATTTGACGTCGACCACGTTCCCGACGCTGTGGGTCGAGATTAGCAGCTTGCAGAGCCGAATCTACGAACAGTTGTAAGTGGTGTAGTCGCCGGCTGAATGGGCCTTTTCAAGCTGAATGGATCATCAATGGCTAACGGCCGCCCCCCTCGCAGATACAGCCCAGTCGCTCTGGCAAGCCCTCAAGCAGACCTGATCCAACGAGCTCGAGCCCTGGCCGCGGAGTGCAGCCGCCTCGAAGTCGAGACGGACGAGACACGAGAAAAGGTGTACACACTCCTCAAGTCGATCGGGACATCGGACGTCGTCGACGTCTTCATCAAGGGCGACGAGGTGCAGTTTTACGTCACCAAGACGCTCATCTACCGCGTCATACCGGCTCCGGAGAATTCCATCACGAGGTTCTGCGACGAATGCTTGGATGCGGCCCGTCACGCCATGAGGACGCACCAGGAGTGTGTTCGATTCATGGACATAAGCACGTACATGCGGTCCATGTATATCCACTGGTAAGACATATGGCTCGTTCTTGTTGAGGCCGCCTTTTGCCGGATAGCAACAGGCAGACCAACGGATTGCTGACCACGAGTCTCTCCCACGGAACAGGAACCTCTTGTTGACACCATTCGCCCCATTCTTCGTCCTCTTCTGCTACGTCATCGAGACGACTTCGCTGGCAGACCTCAGGGTCCTCCAGGACTTTGTCGATTCCCTCGAGGGCGCACGGGGGCTCTCGGAGCCCATCGATAAGCTCTATCGTCTTTGCCGGGTCATGTGCGACATTGCCACGTTCTATGTAGAAGCCAAGGGCCAGCAGCAGCAAAGTGAAAACTCCATATCCATAGGGGACGAGTTCGAGATGTACCTGAGCCAGCTTGGCTTCATCCCCAACGACGATCAAGCCATGGCCAACACGGACACCGCCGACGCGGGGGCGCCCATGCAGGGCAGTGGCCAGGTGGCGCAGCTTGCGGACTGGTTTGTCGGCAGCCGCAACATGATTGGCCTCTTGGAGGAGGACCTGTCGCAGATTGAGTCTCATAGATGGATGCAGCCCGAGGACGAGCTGTGAGGGCTCTGGATGCTTTGGATAATACGAGCTGCCGCAAATGCAGCGATGATGATTGGAAGCATCACCATGTGAATAGAAGCCATGGCCGGTAATAGGCGATGAGACTCAGACAGCATCGATGCAACGTGTGACGGCGTCCTGTGGGCGAGTCAATCCGTGGGAAACCTCGGATCATAGACTTCGTAGCCTTCATCTTCCGTATCGCTCTCCACGAGAGAGCCCTTGTAGATGCGCGAGGAAGACGTCGCCGCCTTCCCCTTGTTCGTATGAGCACCAGCGACGGGATCCGCTTGCTTACGAGGCGAGTCCGTCGACGCTGGCTGCGAGGCGGCAGCTGACGTCGATGCGTCTGCCGGGGCGAAAGCGCTCTTGAAGCCCGTCTTCTTGAAGCCGCCCTTCTTGAAGCCGCCGCCCCCGCTGCCGGACGACGGCGCATCCTGCTCGCTGAGCTTGATGCTGACGATGCCGTCCGCCTTGGCCTCAGCCCTCCTCGCCTTGACGCCGGCGTTGGGGTCGCGCACCATGGCCTTCATGTCCTTGAGCCGCTGCTTGTGGCTGTGGTCGTAGCTGCTGAGGTGGGCCTCATAGTCGTTCATGCGGGAGTAGCCCTTGGAGCAGAGGGTGCAGTAGAAGGACTTTTGGGCCTCTTTCGCCGAGCTCGTCTGCGCGGGAGGGAGGGTTTGGTGTCTCTGGAAGAAGAACGCGTTAGTGATGGTGCTGTTCGGATTGTCAGAGGATATTTTGGAGGCGTACTGGCGGCATCTTGACGGCTTCAGGCTTCAATCGCAGGAGAAGCAAGCGGTATCAATTGCGGTGTTGATCGTCAGGGTCAAGGATCATGAAGACAATTCGCGATAGCTTCACGATTCAATGTCGCGCGTCTTCTCTGGAATTGGAGATGTCGGAAGATCGGAGGCAAAGGACCGACGGAGCTGTGGTGGGGCAGACGGAGACGGCTGGCCATTGACGGGCCTTGGATTGACCGATTACGGAGTAGCTGCAAATACTGACCGATACGAAATCCGCCGCGAAGGATACGGTGAAAATCCAAGTGTCACCAGGTAACTTCGGTCACGGTGCTAACAGCCCTACCATCTCACTTGCATTTCACGATCGCTTCCTTCTCACAGTAGGTACCTTGTGATATTCAAGTTCTTCTAATTAAAGTACCTAGGTACAGGATTCAATAGCTGAACTTGCTGCTTGAAAGTGCATATAATCGCCCTTCGGCTCTGACCAGGCATTGGCTCTCACAGGAGGAGCAATCATCTCGCTACTTCTGGTGGCTCGCGCAAGGGAGAAGGGCAATATCATAGTACTACTAGCGTTGAGCAACTACTGGAAGACCGGCTGGTCCAAGATCAGTGGCTTGCAAGGAAGATGCCGTGGCTTCGTACGACGTGGTCCAACATACGGCACAGGGATACCCGTCTGCAGTTCAGATGATATTGCCCTGATGCCTGCTGCGTGAAGTACATACATACATACTACTACGCCATACATATGTTGCTCGAGCCAAAGTGGAGAGATACCTATTATCTTTGGAGGGCGTGAGAGAATACAACGTCTCGGGCAAGGTGCGGGTGCTTGAGACAACTGTATGATTGCGGAACAGCCGCGGTCCAATGGCGGTCCCATTGGGCGAGTCTCCCGGCTTGCTTCGTCTCCCAGGAAGGGAAATGGAAAGGAGAAGACATGTTTGAAACAGACGAGACTCGACGGCGGCAACCAACAAGTACATCGAGCCGTATGAATACTGAATACTCGTTATGTTTTTGCTGGTTGTTTTCTCTATCTATCACGGCGAGCACATAAGGTACCTAGACTACCTTATTAGCCTTGGTGGTACAAGTATTACTATATCTCTCTAATATGGACAAGTATTTCTCGATTAGGCCTAGATTCTCCCCCACGATCTTGTGGTCCTTTGCCATTGGCGGGCCTTTTCTCCTTCTTTTCTTTTTCTTTTCTTCTTCTTCCCCCAACGCACTCCGTACTCAGAGCATGGTTTGATGCTCGTACGGGACATGCAGGTCTCACTCGGGAAATTTCGTCTCTGCCTCGGTCCCTTTTGATATCCAAGGGCCTGCTCAAATTCACACCACCATCTCGTCTTTGAAACAATTCTGCCGTAAACTCAGACGCCGAGCAAGGAAGAGAGGAATCGAATAAGGAAAACCCCCGTCCGCCTTCTCCATGGAGAGCGACTCAGACGCCGAGAGCCCGCAAGGCTGGCGGGAGCGGAGGAACTCGACCCTGACGTACATTTCGCTCCTCCAGCTGGATCCTGCGCCCATGGAGGACTCAGAACCGGACACACCGCCGGAGGAGAAGAGGCCAATCGATCCCTTGGCCACAGATGCCGCCTTGGAGGCCGGTATGGGCGGTATCAAGAATGGCTCGACCATGGCGCCGGGCTTGAGTGGCAGTGGCCGAGGCGCCATCTATTACCGTTGGTGTTCCCCCCCCCCCCTCTGCTTTTCGCTTTTGTTATTCCCTTTGCCTTCTCGCCTGATTCTATTCTTTCCTGATTTACGCATCTATTTTTATCCCTTGTTCTCACTCAGTTTTCACCTGCGTTGCAACCCTGTCTCATGCGGGCTCTTCCTTGAGAGCACACCCTCCACACATACAGTTCTTCTCATGCTAACCTGAGTGGCCATCTCTCCGTCTTCTCCCCTCGCATAGTCACGCGGTTGCAAAAGTATTCCAGCTATGCCATGTCCGTCTTCACCACCATGCACCTTGCCAACGTATCCCTCATTCCCGCAGTTACACGAAGCGTGGCTGGCTCGGAGACTTACCTGCTCATGGCCCGGGAGCTCTACCAGACCGCCGTCACGGAGCCGCTGCTGGTTGGCCTGCCGGTCCTGGCGCACATCGGCTCGGGCATCGCACTGCGCCTGCTGAGAAGGTCCGAGAACATTAGGAGATACGGCGGATCGACTCCCGGCATGTACGCCATGCTGCGCTCCCGGACAGACGCAACCGGCGCGTCGTCTCGCTCGTCCGTCCAGCTCTGGCCGCCGCTCAGCTGGATCTCTTGGTCCGGGTACGTCTTCACGGCCTTCTGGGGGGCCCACGTCTGCATCAACAGAGTCTTGCCGCTGGTGGTCGACGGCGACAGCTCCAACATTGGTCTGGCCTACGTCTCCCACGGCTTCGCAAGACACCCTCTGGTCGCCTCCTTTGCCTACAGGGGCCTGATTGGGGTGGGATGCGGCCATATGGTCTGGGGACTGGCCAAGTGGCTTGGGATTGCGCCCTCGACAAAGGGCTGGTGGGGGAGCGAGGCGGTCACGGTGGATAGGAAGACCAAGCGGCAGCGCAGACGGCGGTGGTTGGCCATCCAGGCCGCAGTAGTGGCAGCAGCCGCATTGTGGGCGGTCGGAGGTCTGGGCGTTGTCGCGCGAGCAGGGCCGGTGGATGGATGGGTTGGCAAGTTGTACGACGATCTGTTTGCACGAGTGCAGTTGTGACGATGGAGGCTGTGGCTGCAGCAACTTGTGGGAGGGATGGGTTAGCATGCAAGAGAGGGCCTAGACGCATCATCATGAATACAACGATTTTACGAGCAAACCGTCACATCTTGGTCCTGATTATGATGTATAACAGCCGAGTTGATGTTTTGAACTACGGAAAGAATAGTAACGGACGCGATAGAAAAACTACGAGATCATCACAGGTGGCTAGCTCTTTGTAAACATGTCACGCTGGGAGGGAGATATGGACGGTTCTAACGCTCATAGAGCATCACGGTAGAAGTATGGCTACGTCTGGGTCTCGTCCCCTGTTCCTCTTATGCCATCACTTGTGCACACCTAAAAGAGAGCAACATGATATATGAGAGTCGTAAGAGAAGTGGAGGAGGGGGGGGGGGGGGGGACGGGAGAAAAGTGGACGGGGAACTTGGCGGTCACAAAAGACGAGAGACAAGAGATGAGAGACAAGAGGGGGCCTGAACGGAAGGTGGAAACGAGAGATGAACGAAGGAGGGTTACGAGAGAGTGTGAATGACATACAGAGACGCCATCATGGAACTATACCTCTCGCTGGGGGTGTTGAGGCTCAGAATCATTTCATTTGGATGGTCAGAGTGCCGAGACTGGCTGCATCAAGAGTACAAAGGGGGGGCTTGATGAGCTGTTCTGCAGCGTGCATGCTTCGTACATGCATGTACATACAGTAGCAACAGCGGTATGCTTGCAGGAAGATGTCTCTTTTACATACAAGCCCTTCTTTGCTTTTTGCTTGCATGCGTATTGCGTGCATCTCGGACTCTGGACCGCCGGCTGGACTATGGCGATCTATTGGGCCTGCCATCCACGGCTGATACAAGCGTACCTGCAGGCGACTGGTTTGAGAAAGTGACTGGTCGCCAGGGAGGGGAAACGGATTGAAGCCACGGCTGAAGTATGAGGACGAGGACGAGTCAAGATGGGTGCAAGTAAAGCCTGACGGGTGAGTTCACAGGGCGGCTCGGGAGGTGGGCGTGGACACGCGGAGCCAGAGCCGGTGTGAAGTAGAGCGGAGGAAAAAGCAAAGAAAGACATCATGGCACATTATTCTGGTGTTTCTCTTTATTTTTGTGCTTTTCAGAGGGGCTGAGGGTGCTAGTGGCGGGAACAGTTGAAGGTAGCCGTCTGCGGAGGCTGCCATAGCAGGGGTACTTTGTCGAGACGGGATGATTCTCAATGCCTGATCCCTGGCTAGCAGGTGGAAAGGCAAATGGTGCCTATTCGTGGCTGAGGAGCACTTCAACGGCGATTGGACAGGGACCCTGATGAGGGAGGGGAGGGGCAGGACTCGCCATGTATCATGTAGGTAGCAAGAGTCGAGTCGACGCCTGGATGGATCTCGAGCAGAGGGGAGACGAGGACCTTTGTGAAAGGAACATGAAGGCAACTGAACTGTGCTCAAACCTGCATGTCGGCTGAAAGAGACAGACCTACCTGGACCTTGACAGTCCCATTAGAATTATGGAGGTCATGATAAGTGCAAGGACTAGGAGTAAACCAGACTGTGTACATACCTACCTACGGTGGCACTGAACGACCGGAGTCTCTTCTAGTTCCTTTGATGTTCTCAACTCTCTTTTGTTGGAGGGAGCCACTATATAAGACGGTCGAGGGTCCCGGAGGCGAGCAGCTCGGGAGGCTCCAGGCTCTAAATCCCGGCACTTGACCAGCATTGAGCCAACAGTACCTACCCGTGGACGGCTTCGGGGCCCTTTTCCAGCATCCCCAGCGCTGCTCCTTCAGCGGCCTTCAGTTGGCGTCGGTTCAAGGTTCCATTGATTATCTCACCCGACCCGACCCTCAAGTTTGCCGCCCTACTCGACCCAAGACTTGCTACTACACCTCCGACCAACTCCTCCTCAATACACAACATATCCCACGTGTGTCACCAACCCTCCGCCGACGTTGGGGAACCACCCCCCATCCGCTGCTTGTCTCTCCCTCCCTTGAGAGACGCTTCTTGATATCTTACCGTTATCTGTCTCTCTTTTTTTTCCGGGGGAGGAAAAATCAACCGTTGCCGTGTCCCTCACATGCTCGGACCATCACTCTCTTCCCCAACCTGGTCCACTGCATCCTGCATGCTGTGACGACGCTGCAAATCGCTGGACGAAGAGCTGCTGCCGGTTGTCTTGTCATCGGTAGGGCGACTTCGCATACGAAAGACATACACTTCCGCTGACGATCTCTGCACCCAAAGCCGGCAGTCCGTCCACTGGTTACAATATCAATTCTGTTCCTTTTCTTCCCTCCCTTCCCTCCTCCCTCCCTCCTTGTATTCATCTCGTCTTCTTTTGTCCTCTGGTGGGACACGTTCCGACCCTATATATCTACCAGCCACATCTGCACATACCGCAGGCAAACACAGCCCGCGCCCCTTCCCCCAAGGACGATGTCTGTTAGGAACATGAAGAGAAAAGGGTCGCACAGCGACCCTGGCAGCAGCAGCCACCACCACCAGCCAGACGGGCCTGTCGCCCTCGCCCTCCCTCGCGACGACGAGGCTTCGGCCAAGCGGCTGCGTCTCACCAGCAAACCCGCCACCGTGGAGCTCAAGGCGCCCTCGTACGACCTCGCCCGCCATGTGTCGGACGAGATCCTGCTGCGCATCTTCTCCTACGTCGACGAGCACACGCTGCTGGCCGCCTCGGCCGCGTCGCGTCAGCTCTACAGGATCGCCTCGGACCCCCAGCTGTGGCGCGTCCACTACTACCACCGGTTCATCCTGCCGCGCGCCGACCGCATCCCGGGGCTCAAGCTCGAGCCAGAGGCCAACGGCCAGGGCGAGCCACAAACATCTGCAGGGGCCAACGCCGCTCAGGCGAGCGGTGCCGGTGCCAGCTCCGGAAGGCTGGCCCCCACGTCCGCTGCTCATGCCGACGCCGAGCCCACTGAGCCGTTCAAGCCCGCCGATCCGGCCGACAAGTCTGGCCATCTGATAGACTATGTCGACTGGAAGCAGCAGTATCGCCTGCGACACAACTGGGCCCGCGGCCTCTGCGAGGTGCGCCAGGTCGAGGTCAGCCCCATCAACTGCTCCCTGGCCCCCGTCCTGGAGCGCCGGACGCTGGTCAAGGTCGTTCATGGCATTGCCGTCACCGTCGACCTGCAAGCCGGGCTGCGGGCCTGGGACCTGCGTACGCAGCTCTCCATTGCGCAGACGACCACGGAGACCCATGACGGCATCCGCCTCGTGCCTACGGCGCTCTCCCTCGATGGCCAGAAGTTCGAGGCGGGGATCCTGGACATCATGCTGGGCTTCAACGACGGCACCTTTGGCATCTGGCGGCTGACGATCGGCCAGGGCAAGCTGGCCGTCTTGTATCGCCAGGACAAGAGCTACGTGGGAAGACTCACGTCGGTGGCCTACTCTTACCCGTACGCCCTGACGGCTGCCGAGCTGGGCTTCATCTCCCTGTACACCTTTGACTCCCCGGCACCCGACTACGACGAACGGGCGACGCTCCAGGTGGGAGGCGAGGTCGACAAGAGCGCGGACCTCTCGCACCCCCATGTGCTCTCGTCGCTCAAGTCCGACTACTCGCGGCAGCCACTGGTCTTGTCCCTGCGCCAGCTCAAGGACTCGGCCGTCGCGTCCATTGCCTACTCGTTCGACACCGTCAGCGGCTGGGCCATCGGCATTCAGAACTTCGACATCCGGCCCTCGGGCTGCTCCAAGCCCGACGTCATCACGTCTCGCGTTGCCTATACCCTGCCTGCCGACACTCGCGGCTTGGTCGCGCCGGCTCACTATCGGCCAAAGTGCCCTACGTGCGCCAACTTCCCCGACGCGTACTTGGACGACGACGAGGGCGGGCCGGCAAAGCTGTGCTACAGCCACCCCTATCTGCTCGCGACGATGCCCGACAACACCCTCGTGCTCTTTGTCGTTACCGCGACGGAAAAGTCGTTTGCCATCTCGAACCCTACGAGGCTCTACGGGCACACCTCGGGCATCGCCGACGCCGATGTCACGCCAGAGGGCAGAGCCGTGAGTGTTAGTGAGCGAGGCGATGAGATTCGCGTCTGGGATCTTGAAGGGGGCCATCGCGATGTGAGCGTCGAGGTGAGGCCGCGGCCTGGCCGAGAAGCCGATGATGTAGAAGACGAGTACGCCTCTTCGGAGGCAGAGCAGAGGCGGAACTGGGTCGGGACTGACGACCAGAGAGTGACTGTCCTGAGCGAAACGCTGGATGGTCGGGAGAGTCTGGTCACTTATGACTTTACCTGATTGCCCAGCGATTCATTGTTTGCATGATTTGTCACAGACGGCGTTTGGAAAGAGAGGGAATAGGTTACAGCATCTGCAGGAGATGTATATGTGTAGCCGTGGTTATACTAGGGATCGGGAAAGCGATGGTTTTTTTCTTTCTTTTTCTTTGTTCTTTTTGTTCTTCTTCTTCTTTCCTCTTCTTCTTTTTCTTCTTCTCATTCGGATTGGACAGGACATTTGGCAGGCGCCTCATATTGCACAAGACGTATGCTTTCTGAGGGCGATCATGTTGTTTCTCTCGTCCGTATGTCGGATATGATACAGGATTTCAAAAGGAAGCATACACTGCGACGGAAGGATATTATAATCCGGGTGCTTGGGATCTGTTTGGGTTTTGCACTTGTGGCTATAGCGTGATTAGTCGAGACATACAACTCCCTTCTAATGTTTCCTCTTCATTGCTTTTTGTTAATCCGGCTCACATCTTGTGATGACCGATGTTTAGCTGCCGCGACGCAGTCACACAGAAGAGGCGGTGGACACGATTGTGAGATAAGACTCTGTATAAACACATACAAAGTCAACATCAACAATTAGATTTCAATCAATTTCATTCTCATTATCAAATTGTTTTTGATGACTGATTTGCTTCGTCAAACTTATTTGCTTCCCAGCAATATGCAGTTGTACATACTATTGTACATGTTAATTCCAATCGTCAAATCATCCAGGCTCCTCTCGAGCATCAATAACCCCCTAACTCAGCAAACTATGGCATCTCCGCGGCGACATGGTCCGGCGCTTCGGGCACGCGTTCCGACGCCGTAGGCCAATCGTCACTTGCTTTTCCCTTCATGCCCTTGTGGATGCCCTCGGGCAAGTCCCATCCATGCTCCCTCACGGGATCAACCCTGTCGGCTTCCGCAGCAATGGTTCCGATGGAATCTCCCTCCTTCTTGCGACCACGAGGATGTACTCTCGACCCGGTATGCTTCTTGCCTGGCAGCTGTGCGGCTTTTTCGCGTCCTTCCTGGCCCTGGAGGGGCTTGCCGGGGCCCTTGTCGACGTCCTTTGATGTGGCGCCGGGGAAGTCGAGGGGGTCTGACCGGGCCTCGGGGTGGACGTCGGGGTTGTTGGCCTGCCCGGGGATTTCTGAAATGGGGTTGGGGCGGAAGGATGATTCTTCGGGGGCGGTTCCGGGGGGATATGTCTCGAGGTGGGATTCGGGGAAGCGGTCGTTGCCGACTTTGACGCCAGGCTTGTGCTACAGGACGGTGGCGTTAGTTATGTACTTTGCAAACTTGTGTCCGATATGGATGAATTGGACAAGCTGTTGATGACTTACTCCTCCCTTCGTCATTGGCTCGGATGGCGGTTTACGAGCGTGGAACGCGCCAGATACTTCTTTGGGCGTGTGCCAAGCCATTGTTGATGGTTGTGTCTGTTCTGTTTTGTAGGATTGGTAGAAGTTTTGTTCGGGAACAATGTGTCAATACGTAGTGAATGTATATTATGAGATTGGAATTGAGTTAATCGAAGCAGTCTGGAGATTGGTGGTCATTCAGTTTATATAGACCTTCTCGACCTGAAGCAGACGTGCCTATGATTTCATAGCCTGCCATTGTCAGCGGATTACATCATACCGTGCATCCACCACCTTCGGCGAAGGCAATGGATCAGTTCGCTTGTGTGATTACCTTTGACAGTACCCATGCTTTGATCTTCAGTGAGGATGATGAAACGGATGCATCATTCTGTCGACATGCGTCCCTAACCGGGTTGTCGGTTGCAGTTGAGTCGAGCGTGGCGACAGCCTCAGCGTTGATGGCGCTTGATAAGTGGAGAAGGGGGATATCGACTGGACCATGAACCCCCTTTAGGTGAAGAATGAGAAGCTGAGAGATGAGATGGACGACGCGTTGATGAAATTGCATTCCTTGCTTTTCTCGATTGTTCAAGGTTGGCATGATTCCCTGAGGTGGTAGATCATCACTTGTCATTGCATCGTCGTGCGCAAAGACCCCTTGAACAGAGTGGTGAACCCAGAGTGAGGCTCCGTACGGTATCGATTCAATTACAATTGGTACTCTATTTGTCTATGTAGGATAGACACTGTACTGTACCTAAGTAAGGTAGATAGATGGTCTTACCCAAATTTAGAGCTATACATCACTGGAAAGCTTAATATTCTTCATCTGGCCGTTGAAACCATGTCCAATCGTCTGCATCGGCGCCTCAATCGCCATCGGTCCCTCCTGCATGTATCCTCCCCAGATGCCCATCAGGATCGTCACCTCCTGACGCTGCTTGCCCACCGAGATGAACGTCTGAGGGCCGATTCCCTGGACCGTGACGTCGCTCCATTTGTTGAGCGGCAAGGTCAAGTTGACCGGATACGCGATGTCGTGAGACACGAGCATGAGGTTGGTGGACGTGCCGTTGCCGTTCAGAAAGCTGCTGTCGGGGCCAGAAAAGAGCGTGCCGCCGTGGGACTTGGGCAGCACCGAGAAGGAAAGCGTATAGTTGCGCCCTTTGCTCGTCAGAGGAGTCTTGAGATGGGCTCCGCGGCCGTTGAGCTGGAGAGCGCCGCCGCTCACATAGGCCCCGTCTTCGAGATGCCCGTGATAGTTGTTTCCAGAACCATCGAGGACGGCAACCGCCGACAAGAGGCCACCGCGGCCGAAATTGTACGACACAATGGTCGAACCCTTGGAGGGGATGCGCTGGTCGAGGTTCTGGTCCGGCACGGCTGGCTGCAGAGTAGCGAATAGGCTGGCATAGTCCTTCTCCTGCAGCGAGCCACCCCATTGCTTGTCAGCCAGAGCCGGCAGGCCGTTGCGGACCATGTAGTACGCCTCGTGGTATGTGCTGGCATTGGGCCCCCAGTCGTTCCAAACCACGGCCAGATGGCCAAGCACGTTGGGGCTGTCTCGACGGGGGTTGTTCGTCGCGTTGGCATTGTCGAGGATGTTGGGCGCAAACGCGCTGCCGTCGGGGGCGCCGTGAAAGGCACGCTGGATGTCGAGCTCCTTGGGATAGACGTTGCCGTCGGAATACTTGAGGTCGAGGTAGAAATAGTCGTCGCTGTTGACGATACTGTATCCCTTGTCGATGAAGTCGAAGAGGCCGTTGTCTTGGCCAATCTGCCAATGCTGGATCGTCACGTCCCTGTCGACGTTGACGGATCCAGGGGCAGACGACGGCGGGAACGTGCCCCAGATGCGAGTGCTCTTGCCAGAGATGGACCGGATGTAGGCGCTCATGTCGTTGACAAACGCGCTGTACTCGTTGACGAAGTTGCTGTCGTACTCGTCCGCCCCGATGTGGACAACCTTGGAGTGGAAGTTGTCGATGACGGCCTTCCAGTACGACTTGACCGTGGGGAGCGTCTCCGGATGGCTCAGGTTGAGCATGCTAAAGTCGGCGAGCGCAATCTCGGGCCTCCAGTCGGTCGTCGCCATCGAGTGTCCCGGCGACTCGAGCTCGGGCAGGATGGTGACGCCGCGACGAGCGCACTTTTGCTGCAGCCTGTCGAACTCGGACGGGCTGTACGTCTCGTTGACGGGGCGGGCAAGGCCGGCAACTGCCGGGTCGGCGGACTCGACTCGGAACGCCGCGTAGAGCTGGAGGGCGAGCTCGTGAGAGCCGAGCTTGGCGGGATCCCAGACGTGGTCGCTGAGGTGCAGGTGGAAGACGTTTTGCTTGAAGAACGAGAGGTAGGAGCACATTTCTGCGAGGAAGTCGGCTGGGTAGTAGTGCCGGCCAACGTCGAGCTGGAATGAGCAGGCCCCATAGTCAGTCAGTCGTTGGATGTTCAAGAGGAGCTGCTTGTTCTGGCTCTGTGACGTACCATCATGCCTCTCTCTGACCATCCGGGAGAGTCGAGACCCGTCCCGAGCTTGAGCTTCTTGTCGTTGATCAACGCTTGCTGCAGGACTGTCCGGGTCCCCCACCAAGCTCCGAGGGGGCTGGCACCGCTGACGGTAACTCCTGAAGAGGTCACGGTAAGGCGATAGCCCTCCGAAGTCTTGTTCCCCGCGGCATTGACGAATTGTGACTTGTCGCCGTCCAGCGTGAGATAGATGGAATTCCCAGTGGCCTTGGTCCCAGGCAGCAAGACGGCGTCGATGCCAATGCCGGCCAGGTCGTCCCGAAACGTCTCTGCAAATTCCCACAGGGTGGGAGGAATCAAGGTGAGGCCATCTTGGTCTCTGGCAGACGAGTGGGCGAGGTCGACAATGATGGCGTGCACCTTGCTCAAGTCGAACGTCTGGTCAGAGGAGACGTCGAACGGCACCGTCGGTATTCCCAGCAGGTGGGCGCGTGCTATCTGCTGGGTTAGAGCTGATTGAAACTTGCTTCATTCGACCATTCATTACCTACCAAGGGCAGCCAAGCTCGTGATGACCACGAGAAATTGCATAGTGTTTTCAATGGCAGCTCCTCCGTGCCACGTCCCGTTTCCCGCCGTGAACAATCATCTTCATGGCGGGATTGGGCGTGATATTCCATAAATAGTGGCCTTGACTGCCCATGTTTCCCATCACTATCTTGACCTCAACCGCGTAACGTTACAGCAGCAACCCCATGGGGATAGCTAGTACCTAGGTATGCCGGTCGAAGCGGAGACGTGCCAGGGGTGAGGGAAGCTAGCGTGGGGAGCATCGTGATAGATAAGGAAGTTCGGTATTGCGAGGCGTCGAGCTTCTTCGGCGAGGCAAGCTGGGTTTCGAGAATGGCTAGCGAGAGGTCTTGATGTCAGCTGGTAACTATTGGCGAGGTGAGAGGAAGGCAGAAGAGTTTTCTTGTGGCTCACTTGTAGGTATCAGCGATGGCAGCGGTTACTGGAGCGGATGGACAAGGATGGGGAGAACACAGCTGGATCGTGTTTGGTTCGTGTGGGGACGTTAGATCTGGATGTCAGATCGTCAGTCCCTTCTGCAGACGACGGCTGAGCTTGGGCCTGCTTTGATATCTGATGTCGATTTCGATGGCGGAGACGAAGATGATGAGGGAGATGGGAACGCGGATGGAGATGGGGATGGGGACGACGATGAAGATGAAGAAGGGATGGAGCTGAGAATGGAGAGGGAGCTGGGGAGGGAGCTGGAGATGGGGGTGGAGATGGAGCTGGAGATAGAGATGGAGATCAAGGCGAGAGAAAGACGACGACGAGCCCGCAAAGGAGATGACGATGGAACTGGAGGCGGGAATGGAGTTGTAAATGGCTTCACGCTGCGGTCGACGAATCTCGACGAAAGTTTAGACCGACGTGACCGACGAGGCAGACTACGCGTAAACAGCACAAAACAGGATCTATGGCAGGTCTTCATCATCAACAGTCGCTACAGCCTCTGCCAGGCATCACAGCAAGCTTCAGCTTCCAAGCATTCTTGCTCTTCTACGGTGGTCATCTCTGGACGTTTCCATACCTGTACTCGCATGCCTTCACCTCTTGCCTCACCAGTAGTCCACAACACCATCAAGGCAAAGCAGGATCTATCTGAGTGTTGACTCTTCCTCATGCCACAGGACAAGCCTGTGTTCATAATGAAAAGTGTAAAGGTAAATCAAAAATTGGTCCCCCTCTTGTGAGCTAGTATCCCGGGTTCTTGAGACCGGGATACTAGAAACCCTCAGGGTTCTGGGGAAGGGTTGAAAGAAGAAAGAAGAGAAAAGAGAATCAAAAGTCGGGGGAGGAGGAGACGTTTATATAGGCGAGCCCCTGGTCCGTGCGCTCTCGCGGTGATGCATAGGTAAGCGGATGCAGTGAATGGCGGCTCTGCCAGCAGCTCAGGAGTGTTGGCAGCCAATGAGGGGGGAGCATTGGAGGAGTGGACAGCTGGTTGTCGAAGGAATGTGCTGGAAGAGTGCATTCAGGCTGCCTCTGTGGCTGTTTGGCTGAGATTTGAGGCTTCTGGAGAGTATCAGGGCGAAGGAGGTCGAGGATCACTTGGTTCAGGGGTTCCTCCTCCTCGACAACTCCGCTGGCTCTTCGATGTGCTTCCAGGAAGACAGGCCTCTCAAGCATATTCAGCTACTTTTCCTCCCAAGTGTCCTCGGAGCGGGTGAGGAGCAAAGACAAAACCGCAAAGACAAAACTTGAAAAACGTGCAATATCATCGACTGTGTCTGAGGTGGAACGCGTCTCTGATGTTCAGCCTGGTCAGGTTTGCTCGGCTGGGGCTTGCTCCGAACGCCTACGAAACAACGAATCATCTAGCAGAGCGCCGGATCCAGATAACAGCAACGTGAGTGGTCTTCAAATTGAACTCAAGGTGTGGAAGGCATGTTCAACACCTCCGCGCCCAATTTTCGGAGTCTTCGTCCATACCTTAGGATCCCCTCCCCAAACACTCTCCTCCCCCACGCCCACCATCGAACTCACAGAGTTGTTCGACATGCCACAAAAACATGACTCTTTGAAGAAAGCCACCAATAGACAAGATTACAATTTCACGTCCGTCATGGTTGGTGTTCCAAGTAGAATCTTTCGATATTGCCCGATGGGCCAGCGCTTCACAGCCCATTCATTCCTGGTCTTGAGAGTCTGTCTCTAAAGTCAAATCTACCGTTATCGTCCCTTTCTGATACTGCCCTGTGCTCAAAAGATGGCGACACTCCGGTGGTAGTCATTAACCGCGCGATTCAACGACCTTCATGTTCAGATGTCATCAAATGCCTGTCGTAAATTTGACAATCTGGTCAGGCTAGAATGACCACCACTGACCAGGTAAGCTGCTTATCTCCCCTTTGAGAAGACCTTTGAGTCCAGATTTGACCAAGTGTAAAGGATTTCTCCTCGCAGTACGAACGGTAGATGCCTGCTGATTTGACTCCATCCCAACAACCGAATCCAACCTTCCTGATCCATCGAGAGAGGCTCGCCAGCAGTGGCCGAGTCAAACAACAAAGGAGAAAAAAGATAGAGGCGATGCTCCACCGATTCGAACTGCAATGGCATTGCTGAAAGAGCAGGGTGCCAGTTGCTGTGACGTTCGGAGCTGCAGCTTGTTGCTTTGCTCACTTGCGTGCCATCGAGGTTAGGCATCGCAGGGAGGCAGCTCGCCATCGCTACCACGGTTTTGACCATTTTGCCTTCTTCGGAAAGCAAAGATGGATCAAATGAGGCCTTACGGTCTCCGCAGGCACAGAGTTGGACCGTTACGCCTCTGGTGGCGAGGCGATGTAATAGGGAATCAAGACACTTCTTGGGACGAGCTTTTTGTCTTCCTTCTGACGAAGCAGTACGAATGCTGCGAGACTCAGCACCAGTCACCATTGTCAAAACTGGGACATGGTGGCCTGCCTCCGTTTATTGCCCGTCTTGGGCTTGCTTCTAGCAGGTGGTGCTCGTGTGGCTGCTCAAGGCGCTCACGGAAGAGCCAACGGAAAAGGAAGACTGGACAAAGGAGAAGTTGTTTTTTATTCCCGTTGCTGATATTGTCGAGTTTAGAGACGGCCATGTCAGACGGATGAATCCTTGAATCATTTCTGACTGCTACCTCGCAAATCCCATCTTGTCGAGATCTAACCCCATGATCAACCACAGGAAGAATCATCGTTGATAAGCGACCTTCATCGACACGGCCTTGCTGCAGGCCACGCGACTAAACCTCAACTATACATACCCTGCCAAAGGGAGCTTCCTTTCAGCTGGACGCGGTTGACTTGGATTCCCGTTCCACTTCCGCTAGAATCACGAAGAATTCACAGGAATGATAATTCATAGAGGTAATTTTGAAGTCACAAGTCATACAAAAACATCCGATATGGTGTAGTGGCTAACATCGCTCGCTCTCAACCTTCGAGTGCCGAGCAGCCCTGGGTTCGATTCCCAGTATCGGAGATCATTTCTTTTTTTTCGCCGTCCTTACAACAAGTGGAGTTATTTCATGGAGCAAAATGCTTCTTACTTCTTCATTTTTTTTTGTTCTATCTCTGCGATTCTGACCTTTGCTACAGGAAAGTTTTTCTGATTCGCTTCAACCGAGTTCAGCTAATGAGCACACCAGGGTATAGCGCACAATCCAGGTAGAGAGCCGGTGTGAACAGTACTTTGCTCCTTGCTTATTCAAGTCATCAGAAAGCGAAGCCTTTTTTTTATTGACTGGAAGCGGTGTTCACTTTCATACACATGAACATGGGTTGACGTAGAGTGGTGGCTCATGGGCCACGGAAGCGTTGCAACTGATCTGATTGAAGACTCATATATTCATATGTACTATCATAAACTGGCTCTATCGTAACACTTGAAGTCATCACGACCTCTCCAGCATCGTCTAAGCGCAAAGAGTCAAAGTGACATCTTTGTCGGCGCCGCAATTTTTTACTTGACTTCCAGCAGGAGGAACACCGCTGGTCCAGACAATCTGGGGGCAGGCGGCGTTGGCACTGGCGACAACCACCTTGTGGCCGTTGAAGGCATCGCCAAAGACGTCCGAGAGGTCGTACCAGATGGTGTTGCCGTCGAGGTTGGTGGCGAAGATGGTCTGGGGCTTTCCGGTGTAGAGGCCGTCGGGCTGGACGGTGACCTTGATGGCGCGGCCGCCGGTGACGGGGTCCCGCGAGAAGGTCTCGCCGTAGGAGCCGCCCTGGGCGAGCGTCGTGGGCGCGGAGACTGCGCTGCCGACGGACCAGAGGGTGACGCTGAAGGGGCACTTGTTGACGACGCGGGCTTTGCCGAGGGCAGACGCCGACTCGACGAGCGCGGCAATGGCGAGGACGGCGGTGGTGGTGAACTTCATGTTGGAGGCGTATGAGGGACTGTGGGTGCTTTGAAGGAGCAGGTGGTCGACGGTGCTACTGTGAGCCTTGAGAGACTTTGTTGCGAGTCTTGTGAGAGGGTCTTGAGAGTCTTGAGAGTCTTGAAAGTCTTGAAAGTGTGAGCTGATGATCTATTTCGAGAGTCTCGTTTCAAGGGAACCAACCTCACCTTTTATATCTCCCAACTCCCACCACTCCTCACGGCGAATGCCTCTTTCGATGCCTCATAGCGCACTTCGCATGGTAAGCTCCCTCACGAGCATCCCGAGTGATTCCTGCTCGTTGCGCCTAAGCTGCTGGCACCAAGCCGGCCAACACATCTCCGCAGCCTCACGCATTCTGGGGGATCTGCACTATCCACATTACCATGTTAAGCTTAAAGCCGCTCAGAATACGAGCACCGCGATGGCTTAACCAGTGTCGACCTGGGCGGTGAAAAAAAGACTCGATGCGGCTGAGAGCTGCAGCGGATGGGTTGTACAGTCGAATACGAGGCCGAAGGATGCTCTCTTGTTTCTGCCATTCGATTGCGTAAAATAAAGAGACGGCGCATCTTGTTTGCCTGCAGGGGACGAGAATAGAGTCAACTCAAGAGGTTCCGGCTCTACGTCAGGCAATGCCGGTCTGCTGGCGGAGGGGATTTTGCCGGGATCGACGCGCCAAGCATCGTATTTCTGGGATGCGGGGGTTTCCAACTCAGACAGGTCCCGAGAGCTGGGATTCGTCAGAGGCCGTGATGCTAGGATGCAAGAGGCATGGTGTTTTGGCTTGGGCCTGGCAGAAGCCCAAAAGGCTCCCTAGCCGTGCCTCAACGTCCTCATCCTCGTCCTCCTCCTCCTCGGGGCTGAATCTCATATAGAATGGATGAGGTCATGTGTACTGGGCTCCGGCATCAGCCCATAGACGGCTGGTCGGCGGCATAGCTAGGGATGCCCAAGTCTAGACCACTTCCGCTCCATTCGGGTATCAATAATCGGACAACCGTGTCGGGTCATGGAAGAGCTGAGCGGTGGGATGAGCGGGATGATGATGCAGCTGGTGTCGTATTATGCAGCCAAATGCAGGGCGGAAGCGTGGCCACGGGCTTGGGTGGCACAATAACGTATGACAGGCACCACGCGTAACGGTTGGCCACATTACCTCGGTATATGCTTAGAAGCACGTACTTTGGCCATCAGTTTCCCACAACGGGGCCGAACTTTGTGGAATCAAGATCCGCTCCAAGATGGCTCTCAGTAAGGTAAGGTAGGTATGTACAGTTCAGGTACGATGTGCTCCTTGTTTCTCCGAGCACTCAACCCCATAGTGCGATTTGAGAGCAATCGTACGTTTGTAACATCATGCAATGGAACAGTATGAAGGAAGAAACTTTGATTTTATCCATCTATGAGCTTTATTGAAGTGCTGCTATGCTGTAGATGAATCGAGGCCGACCAGAATTCCTCCATTTCCCTCATCATAATCTCGTCGTCTTTCTACGACGCTGTAGTCAGTTGCTCGCCTTCGTAAAAGGTCCCGGCAGCGCCTTGGCCCCCTCCACTCCATGCCACCAGCTGACACGAGAAGCCGTGAAAAGCTCGTACTGGGGCCGGAGCTTCGTCTCATGCAGCGTGAAATCATCGACGGTGCCGATTCTCATGAAGCTCTCCCCGGGCGAGAGCGCGCTTCTGCGATACATGAGGGTGCCGCAGGTCTTGCAAAAGTAGTTTGCCATTTCCGTCCGCGAGGTCGGCGTCTTGTCCTGGCCCCAGCGGCTGAGGTTGTCCTCGCCTCGGAGGTGCCTGATGTAGGAGTTGTCGACGGTGAAGTTGGAGGCGAACATGGAGGCGGTGACTTTGCGGCAGTCGAAGCAGTTGCAGACAAAGGTGTTGATCAGCCCTGGAGCTTCCGTGGGCTGTTGCAAGAGGTTAGTCAACAGAACCATCAAGGTTTGTGAATCTGTCATAGTGGTGTCGAGGTTGAACGTACAAATGCCAGCTGCACAGCGCCGCAGAAGCAAGTAGCTGTAGCCTCGGTATCGGTGGACCAGCCATCCCGAGCAACTCCGGAAAGAGGAAGATTTTGAGATTGAGATTTGCCGGCCATGATGGTAAAGGGAGCTTGTCTTTTCTTTCTGATCTGTTTTGTATGGAGGATGCAGTTCGATTGATTATTGCTTGTTGATGCAGTGGTGATTTATTCATCGTCTTCGAGGCTCGATAGTCTCTATATATACGCATGAGGCCTCACACATGGCGTTCTCAACGTATTTCTCAGCCAAAGAGTCAACATCGATAATTCTCGCCTTGACAGCTCGACATGACAAACGCCCTTCCATCGCCGCCTTCTCTCCCATTTCCTCTTTCAGTAATTTTCGTCTTACAGGGTAGATTTGCTTCCATGATGTCACTAGCCCAGGAACTGGACAAGCCCATTTTAGTAAGGCTGGAATGGAGTACGTAAGCGGGGCCGATGGTCGCCACTTCTCCATTCGGCAAATTTAGCCTGAGGAGGTTTAGCGCCTGCGGTAGATGCCGCCTGCCTCCTAGGATTTCCCCTGTCAGTAGATTCCCTAGCTGGAGTGTCTTGGTCAGCATGCCTTCCTTCAGTTGGCAGTCAAGTGGTTTCGATGGAAGGAAACAGCGAAGCAGATTTCAAACTATCAATTACATGTATCTTGACCTACTAGCAGTACCTCCCTATTTCCCATCATCATCATCATTACCTTACACTCTCATACAATGCCTACCTATCTGAAAGTCACACCCAAATGCATCACTCCTTTGTCCAAGCTCCCTCGATCCTCGACTTGCGCAGCACCAGAGCCGCCAGATCCGCAACTCGCCCGCTCGTCAGCAGTTCCAGGACCTGCAGATGAGCCTGCAGCTCTTTTCCAATCCAGTTTCGCAGCTCAATGGCATTGAGCGAGTCGAGCCCGAATGCTGTGATGGACGTGTTCCCCTGCCGTGCCGCCATGACCTCTTCCGGCAGCATCAGGATGGCCCCGAGCTTGTCTCGGAGACCAAGCGTCACAATCTCTTGGGCTTCTTCTTCGGTCGTGCATCTTCGGAGCTGCTGAGAAATGGGCAGCTCCTCCGAGCCCGACAGTTTGTCTGCATCCGCCGATGACGCGAGCAGAGCGTCACGGAGGTACGAAAACTTGGCATCCGAGGCGTAGAACGGCATTGACGATGCGTTGTCGAAGCCCAGCCCGGTCACCACTTGCCCCTCGCAGAAGCTATCGACTTTGCCTGTCATGGCGGATTCGATCAATGCCAGGACCTCAGCCTCGCCCACAGTGTTGTCTGACAGGTTCCTCATGACCTGGGACATCTTGGCCGCATTGTCAGCGAGGTAACCCACGCCCTCGACCGCGGCCAAATCAATAGACGCGGCTGCCAGGCCTTTGCGGCGTCGGTGCAGGACAAGGGCGTCCAGATACGTGTTGGCGGCAGAATAATGAGCTTGGCCTCTGTTGCCCACGATGCCAGCAACGGACGAGAGAACGATGAAGAACTGGAGAGGAGTATCGATGAGTGCGGTGTGGAAGTTCCATGCCCCCGAGATTTTGCTTCTGACAACGGCCTGATAGTCTTCGAATGTCATCTTCTCAAACAGGACGTCCTACGCGGTTGGTTAGCAATGGATCACGAGACAATAGCGGCGTCATCCAACGGCTTGGTGGGTATCAAAAAGGGGGGGAAACATACTTTGAGAACCATGGCAGCGTGAATGATACCCCTGATTGGAGGCATATCATCTTGCAGCTCTTGCACCAAGGATCGGACGCTTTCCGCATCCGCAACATCACAAGGCACAACGTATATCGAGGCGCCCAGCTTCCGGCTCTCTTTCATCAACCTGCTCACATCATCTGTAACTTTGCCGCTCCGAGAAAGCAGAATGATGTGACGAGCCCCTCGTCGTACCATTCGCCGTGTGATAGAGCGTCCAAGGCCACCTGTTCCGCCAATGATGAGGTATGTCGCATCACACTCCAGGATATCCGAGCGAGGCGCAGGGTGTGTGGCCCTGACTTGGCTTTGGCCACTGTGCGTCACCACCAGCTTGCCTGTCGTCTTGCCGCTCTGCAGCCTGCGAAGTGCTGCTTCAACGTCTTGGATGCTCACGGAAGTGATGGGCCCAATTGGATTGATCGTCTTGTTCTCGAGGAGGCGCATGACGGACGCAAAAGTACGCTCCATGATCTTGGGCCGCTCTGCCGCAACGAGCGTCAAGTCCACTGAGCTGAAGCTGCAGTTGAATTCGAGCTTGGCCATCTCTAGCCTCGTGTTCTTGGTAATGTCTCGCTTCCCCAGCTCGATGAAGCGGCCAAACGGTGCAAGACACTCCCATGTCTCGCGAAGAAGATCACCCGCAAGCGAATTGAGCACAACATCGACCCCGTGGCCGCCAGTGGCCTCTCGGATGGCTGGACCGAACGAAGTATCTCGGCTGTAGAAGATGCGATCCTCCGGGATGCCATACGTCTCCATCAGCAACTGCTTCTTGTCTGCACTTCCAACAGTCGCATATATCTCGGCGCCTATCATCTGAGCGAGCTGGATGGCCGCTTGACCGACACCGCCAGTGGCAGCATGGATCAATATCTTTTCACCATGCTCCAGCCGGGCCAGGTCCACGATGCCATAATAAGCAGTACAGTATACAACGGGAATGGAGGCTGCCACCTCAAAGCTCATATCGTCGGGGATGACGGCAGCGCTGGTTTCGAGACATCGAGAGTACGTGCTGTAGGCGCCCAGAGACATGGCGCAGACCCGATGGCCGACTTTGAGGGAACGCACGTGGGCACCAATTCGAGATATCACGCCGCTGCATTCGACCCCAAGGTACGGACTGGCCACTTGGCCCATGGCGATGACCACATCCTTGAAGTTCATACCTGTGCACGCCACTTTGATTTCGACCTCGTACGGGCCCAAGGGCGCCTCATTCTCGTCCTTCCAATACAGGGAGTCGAGTGCACCATATGTCCCAACGGCAATTCTGAGACGTCGTCCGGGCTGCTCAAACGACTGCGTATAGGGCGGTGCGGCCGAGGCCTCTGTCTCGTGAAAGATGGCGAGATTCATGTCGTCTTGCTTGACAAGGCGGGGGACCATAAGTCTACCATCCTCCTCGGCGAACTCATAGTCCATGGGGGTGTCGCCCTCTGGCACTGCCATGCAGACTTTGGCGGCACGGAGGATGAGCTCGGCTGTGTCGCGCACATCGAGTTTAGAATGGGGATCCAGATCGAGAGAGGCCGCGGCCCTGTTTGCCTCAGAGCGGACAGTGCGCAGGAGCCCCTGCGAGATGTTGGCCTCTGGACGTTCTGCGAATCGATATGCTCCCGAGGTCACCCAAAGCACCGACTGGCAGTTGGTAAGGAGAGTCTGAATCTTGTCGAATGTTGCTGCTGTCATGGTGGCAAGAAGCGGCTCGTCTATCTCTGTCAAGCAGATATAGCAAGAGGTGGGCTCAGGAACAAAGTCAAAGAAGTTGACGACTCGTGGCCACCTCGCGGTACGCAACTCCAAGAGGTCGAAGAGAGCCTCTACCAGTGGATCGCTTTTTCCATGACGAGATATGAGGACAAAGTCGGCATCAGCTAGGCTGTTGACCTGTTCCGGTACCGCAATCTCGCCCTTCGTTCCGTTGCCGTTGCCGTTGCCGTTGCCGTTGCCGTTGCCGTTGCCGTTGCCGTTGCCGTTGCCGTTGCCGTTGCCGTTGCCGTT
>JAMAKC010000008.1:517079-652578 GCA_023628735.1 Trichoderma sp. PF4103
GCTGGTGATAGTGCCGTTCTTGGCTGCTGTCTCTTCCAGAGAACTGTGCGCCTCGTGTCTTCCATTGCCATTGACTTTGATGCCATTTGTATCCCCAGACTCTCGGGGAGATGCTTTGAGATGGCCGTTCTCTCCATTTTGATTTGTCGTTGTCCCGTTGGAACAGGTCCCATCCATATGGCTATTTTTAGTGGACGTCTTTTCCTCTTCCTCTCTTTCAGCTTCCTCTCTTCTCTTATCAAGGGCCTCCCATTGTACCCTGTAACATACAGATCGTGGGCTTGGACTCTCATTGATGTCGCCATTCACAGGGGTCATTCTGAAGCCGCTGATCTTTATCACGGGCTCAGGGGCATCTTTGTACCACGTATCGATGACGAAGTCAACAGGTCCAGGAGCCGCATAGTCTGGGCAGCCGTAAGCAACAACTTGCACCTGCTCGCCAGGAGACTTTGGTAGTTTGCTGCTTATATCGATCTCCTTGACAGCTGACGGCATGAATAGAGAGGGCATCTCGCCGCTACCGGCGCCAAGTATTGGAAAGGTAAGCTGGAACAACATATCCACGAAGGCTGCGGGTGCAATCGATGCTGACTCAAAGGAAGCAGGCATCGTCACCGCTGTGTCAGGAACGGCCAAAGAGGTAGTGGCGTACTGCTGGTGCAGCTTGATGTCGGCGTTTGGCGAGATTCGAAAGACTCCGCTATATCCCGCTCCGCGAGTCTCCAGTTCGGAATAGAAGCTGTTTAGGGGGAGCTGTCGGCAATTCATGCTCACGATGTGTTGGCGACGGATCGACGCGGCACGCAACAGGCCGAGACTGACCGGATTCATGGGCACAACCTTTCTGATTCCGACAAGGCCGCTGCAGTGCTCCAGCCAGCCCCTGGCCGATGTCCATGACGAGATGCGGAACTCATCCCAATCATTCGAATCGGACCTTGTGCCCTCGGCATAAGGTTTCAGCGAGAATACAGTCTCGTATGGAGCGCCGTCGTCGAGAATAAGGGCTTTGGAGACTTGGACTTCACGAAGGCGAAAGCCTTCGATCTGCTCGGCTGGGATACCTCGCAACTGAGCCCGCTGTGACGCCGCCTCCACAGCCATACAGATATAGCCTGCGAGAGGGAAGGTGGCCAAGGACTGCATCCGATGGTCCTTGAGCCAAGGCACGTCATCCGTGGAGATGACGTTTTTCCATTTTGGCTCAAGCTCGCTGTATGAGTCCTCCAAAAGACCCAGAAGGTCGTGGCGTGCAAAGGGCTTCTGGCGCAACTGCTTTGACGAACGAGGCTCAAACCAGTACTTGTGTTGCGACCAAGGGTATGGACGAAAGTCGGTAACAACACCAGGCGGCTGGACGCCTTCGTTCGGATGGTTGAGTCTCCCAAAGTTGATTGCGTGGCCTTTGACG
This sequence comes from Trichoderma sp. PF4103, assembly GCA_023628735.1. Lineage (NCBI taxonomy): Eukaryota > Fungi > Ascomycota > Sordariomycetes > Hypocreales > Hypocreaceae > Trichoderma > Trichoderma sp. PF4103. Next base: position 518,494 of record JAMAKC010000008.1, read on the forward strand.
AACAAACTGCCTGCGCAGTTCAAGGCCGTGAAGGTTGCGTGTTGGTTTCGAATGAGGCAGGGCAGATACTTGGTTCCCATGGCAGCTTGAGGGCTGATACCCTTCAAGATCTGCTTGATTGGGCCTTCAAGGGCGGAATGCGGGCCAACTTCGACAATGACATCTGGCTTTTCATCAACGTACAGCTCCTTGAGAGCTGTAGAGAAGAGCACCGGGTTTGTCAGATTTTCGACCCAATAAGATGGACCGAGAGACGACGTCGATTCGAGCTTACAGCCCATCAGGGAGGAGTAGAACTCGACGCCCGAGGCTGCTTGGGGCGCCACGTATTTGATGGCAGCCGTGTAATCATCTGCAATCAGCTGCATGTGAGCAGAGTGGTATGCCATGTTCACCCGCAGCTTGCGGTTGAAGATGCTCTGACGCTCCAGCTCTGCAGCAAGACTGTCGACACCTGCTTCGTCTCCAGACGCTGTGACAGAATTCGGAGAATTCTCGCAGGCCACGGTGACTCCCTGTAGCCCCTGGGTCTTGATGATGCTCCTCACATCTCCAGCTCCCGCACCGACAGCCAACATTGCACCTCGAAGATCTGGGTACTTCAATTTCAAACCCGAGGCTACCTTTCCGCGCCAGTAGGCCACAGACATGGCATCCTCGAGGCCAATGGCACCAGCTGCGAAAGCAGCCCCAATCTCGCCGCTGGAGTGGCCAATGACCGCCGATGGCGTGACTCCCCAGTCCTTCAAGAGTTCTGTGAGGCCCAGCTGTATCGCTGTGCAAGCGGGCTGCGAGACGTGCGCCTCGTTGACCAGGCTGTCTTCTTTCCCCTTGGCCAGTTCTTCGAGGAGGGAGAACTCGGCGCCAATCTCCTGCAAATAGTCACTGCATCTTCGGACGGTGTTGGCGAAAGTCGGATGGCTCTCCATCAACTCCTTGCCCATTGTTGCCCACTGTGCTCCTTGGCCGGTATACACGAATGCCACTTTGGGCTCTCTGGAGGAGACCGCAGGGGTGGCTGCCATGCCGTTGAGAGCATTCGCGAGTTCGTCGCACGACGATGCCGTGATTGCGATGCGCCACTGGAAATGTGTCCTCCTCTCCCCGAGCGTGTAGGCCATGTCCCTGGCCAGGCGCTTCTGGAAGACCTCAGGATGCTGCTCAATGTAAACGCCGAGCTGTTCGGCCGCTCGCTTAGCTGCACCTTCATCATGGGCAGACAGGACAAACAGCTGGGCGGCGTTGCTCTGGGTATCTTGAGGAAGGTCGGCAATCGACAGCGGAACCTTCTCCAGCACGACGTGAGCATTGGAACCTCCGAAGCCGAAGCCGTTGATGCTGGCGAAGCGCTTGTGGCGAGGCCACGGCCGTATACTGGTCGGAACCTTGATGTTCCACTCGTCAAGGGGGATGGCTTCGTTGGCCTTTTCGAAATTGACGTTGGGGAGAATGAAGCCCTTTTCGAGCATCAGGGACGCTTTGATGACGGATATGATTCCGCTTGCATTTTCCAGGTGGCCGACATTCGACTTTACGGAGCCCATGTATAATGGCGCACGCTTCGTACGGCCGGCTCCGAAGACGCGGTATATAGAATGAGCTTCTATGGGATCACCTGCTCGCGTCCCGGTCCCGTGAGCTTCGACATAGCCGGTGTCCTCGGGAGAGATACCGGCTCTCGCATAAACTTCGCGTATCAAACGCTCTTGGGCTTCGCCACTGGGGTTTGTCAGTCCCTTGGTTTTCCCATCTTGGTTCGTGCCGGTGTTCACGATGATGGAGCGGATCTTGTCGTTGTCCTCCAGAGCCTTGTGGAGAGGTTTGAGGATGAGGCAGCCAGTGCCTTCGCCCCGAGCGAAGCCAGACTTTGCCCTGTGATCGAAAGCAAAGGTCTTGCCGTGCTCGTTGAAGAGTCTGCAATCATGTCAACCGGATGTTCTTCCTAATTATCGCATTTTGCTGTTCTTTGCTTGAACCAATAGAGATAACCCGACTCACCCCAACAAGGACATGGAAACCATATCGTGAGGCTGCAGATGCAGGCTGGATGCCGCCACAATGGCCGAGTCCGACTCTCCTGAGCGGATGCTCTGGACCGCCAAATGGAGTGCGTAAAGCCCAGATGAGCAGGCCGTGTCCGCTGCAAATGACGGGCCATGAAGGTTGAAGTAGTACGAGATGCGCCCAGCTTGGATGGACTGATGATTGCCCGTGGCATCATACATGGGTATTTGATCAACTTCTTTCAGGGTGCCCAGTCGATAGTCCGAGGAGGTGCCGCCGATAAAGACACCCATGCTGCTTCCAGAAACAGCATTTCTCGGAAGCCCAGCATTTTCCAGAGCTTCATACGTGCACTCCAGAAGATGCCTCTGTTGAGGATCTATCGACAATAGTGAGTCTTCCCAAGTCCATAATACACAAGCAGGTTCTGCTGCTGCTGATCCAGGAGAAGTAGATGTTCATACCCATAGCCTCGGCCTCTTGTTTCGTGATGTGGAAGAATGGTGCATCAAACGTCGACAAGTCACCATCCATGAAATAGCCCCCTCGATTGTTGAAGCAGCCCTTTTTCTGCGGATCCGGGTGATAGAAGGCCTTCGTTGCGAATCTCTCCTCAGGAATCGGCCGCCAGCCATCACGGGAACGGGACAGCATGGTCCAGAAGTCGTCAATTGTCGATACGCCTCCCGATAGACGGCAGGACATGCCGACTATGGCAATGGGCATTGGGCGCTGCCGATCCATGTCCTGCGTTGAGGACGACATTTTGAGCTGCGAGAGAGCCTCGATTGTCAACTTGTCAAAACTGTCAATGGACAGCTCTGCATGAGATAAATTACGCCCTGCCTCCCTTGAGTCGCGGTTCGAGGTTCGAAGGAAACTACGAACGAAGTGAAAAGCGAAAGTTGATGCGGAGAAAGATGGTTTATACACTGGACCTCATGTACACATTACTCCCGGAGATCATCAGCTTTGGCTTTGCGGATTACCTACTAGAGGACCGGGCCTCGAGACGAGACATGTCAATACCAAAGGGAGCCACTGCTGCGACTGTCAGACCGACACAATCCTAATCTATTCGTAAACATCAGCCAGACACCTCATGGCTGGTGGGTATCAACAGTCTGCGGCCCCGAGGGACGGCGCCACGATACCGCAGGGTCGGTAATTAATCCAGGAAAATCAGGGCCGCAAACCGGCTTGTGGAACACACAGGAATGTTGTCTTTACCAAAGGGAGCCGTTGTTCCGTATTCTCTTGTCCTACAACAGAGTGACAGGGGTTGCTCTGACTGAGTCTGTGCTGGCAATGTCTTACTGAGGTCGGCCCCTTGAACGCTGATTCGCTGCATGCATCGAGACACCGGATATCCTTCCGCCGGCCCATGTACGGAGTACTATCAAGTGTCTGATCAACCTCATCGTGGCCATTGGGGGCGGCTTTGAGGTGGATTCTTGAGACATGCTGAGTGTATTTGCGTCTGGGTCTGTAAACCTGACGCTCGCCCAATCCATCAAACCCGGCAGATCCAGTCATCAAGACGGGGGGTATTGCGGTTGACGTGATTCTGGCTGCTGTTACACACACGCGATGATGAGGACAAAAGGCTTACTATCTCTCTGCATATTGTTCTTCTTCAGCCGTGCCAGATTTACTGCAATATTACATGTGGTGGAACGCTGGCCAAATTGCCAGATGCAGGGAGCATTGCTTATGACCAACGAGACGAGGCACGCTCAACATCGCGGCTCAAACTGGGCATGGTCAATACGATCTGTCATTTATCAAGGCCTTTTGGTCTCGGAATGACCAACGCGAGTCGACAATGCTATTAGCAGCTGGTTGAGGACAGGTTGGGGGCCTTGGATCGTCGGGCGAGCACCGAACATTGATGTGAGTTGATCCACAGAATGATCAACCAATCTGCATTCTGTTACTCACTAAATACCCGCGAAGAGGAGAGACTAGTATCTGGAAGAACTTCTCCGTGATGATGAAGAAGAAGAAGAAGAAGGGCTGGCAACCTGGCGTCCATGTGTTCGTGTGTTTGTGTGCCTCCCTCTGCCCAAAACAGACACGGCCTGGTTATCCGGAGGCGTCAAGTTGTGTAACAGTCTCATTTGACAGTTCTCACGCGCGTGGCTTTCTCGTGCACATTGTGGCAGTATTGCCACGATGCGCTGATGAGCTTGCTTGCTTGCTTTGCCATGTTTCGCGGGCTCAATCTAGGCTTGCCGTTCTCCCGCATTCTCTCCTGGTTGATATCTTTGCGCATTGGTTGGAAACATGTTCGGTACCTTGCCCGCAGGGAGCATTGCTCAGTGAAATGTAGGATTTCGTATATCCTTCATGCCACTAGCGGTCGAAATCCGTCATATGTGGGTTGAACGCGACGTGTTACTGCGGGATTGTCTCAGACGGGACACGATTTCTCCGACTTCGTGTCGCCCCCATCCCGTCTCTTACAGAAAGTGGGATGGAGCTGGTATCAAGGGACTCTCCCTCCATATCCTCAATTAGCATGATGACATTCATATGTTCCACATACACCCAACGCAAGGAGCAAAACGGCCTCCTGACGAAAGAGGGCAGAGTCGATAAATGAAGGGATCATTCTCTCGACTCGCAGACTCTTCTCTTGGGAGCTTCGATTAGCAAATGACATCCACATTCGTCATCAGGCATCATTCCCGGGCATTATGAAGGTTCTCTGTCTTCACGGTGCCTTTGGCAGCGCTTCTGTGAGTTTTGAAGAACCCAACGATGAGAGCTGTTGATCTTGTTTGCTGACGATTTTCCCCTTTGAGTGCTCAGAACTTCAAGGTTCAGCTCGGTGTCTTCACCGACGCCGTCAAACAACCGGACATTGAGTTCAAATGGATCAACGGCTTCACGAATGCAACGCCGCCGTCCGGCTTCGACGACTATTTTGGCGCTCCGCCTTTGTACCGATTCATAGATGTTGATGGCATGAGCGAGCTGGAGCAGATGGTGGTCAAGATCAGAGATATTCCTCAAGGAGACTCTCCTGAAGAGACAATGAGAAAGCTGGTTGCCGACAAGGAGCAATTTACTACACCGGCTGTGACAAAGGCGCTGAGCCAGCTTCTGCAGCTTCTGGATGATGATCCGGAGATTGATGTGAGATGACAGCCTGTATCGTGATTGTTGAGTTTCTTCACCACTGACACGGCTGGACAAAGGCGATACTTGGCTACTCGGAAGGAGCTACAGCTGCAGGATCTTTGATTCTCGAAGAGCAGCGCCTCTTCAGAGAGCAGGGCCGCCCTCGACACATCAAGGTTCGATACCGATTATTGTCCTGCATCCTGCTGTGTTTTCTTCCGCTTTACTGACAACATGTGCAAAAAGTGTGCCATATTCTTTGCGGGCTGGCCGCCTGTTCGTATCGCCGACGGCCGCGTGAAGACGCTGCTCGCAGACGAGCACGACGAGATGATTGACATACCGACGTGCCATGTTGTAGGCTGTAACGATCCATACATTGATGGCGCGGTAGCGCTGTACGGGATGTGCGATGAAGACTTGGCAACTTTGTTCGACCATGGGAAAGGGCACACGGTGCCGCGGGACGAGACGACGGTGAGGGAGTTGGCAAAGGTGATTGAGAAGACGTTTGATCAAGCTGCATTGTTTGTTCACTAAGCGGGAACTGGATGGATCCGAGTAAGCGCTGTTAGGCTGCGAGTGTAGTATCATGGTCTAGTATTATCTAGTATGAAGCCAAATTGTCTCGCACCAATTGTAGCTCTCCCGCCTTCCCGCGTTCCGATGCAATAACAGCAGTGTTCACAATGGAGCAGAACATGTTCAGGGAAACAATATACTAAGCCCCCTTTGGCCGGAAGCCATCGTGGGGAGACCAATATCCTTCCGCGTAGGGTTCGACTCGAGGAGCGTTCCGGCATGTTCGTCTTTTCGTCCGGAAACGGCATCATCATGTCGAGTTCATCTGTGTTGGGGTGTCTTTGGCTCGGAAAAGAAACCCTACGATAACTCAGTCCTTCTCCAGACACGCTTGCAGCGAGACGAACAGTTCTCGACGCCGCCAAGGGTCAGCAAGATCCATTGTTCGATTGCACACGTTCTCACAGATGCAAGTATTGGTGTTGCTTTCAACTTTGGCTAGCTCAGTCAGAGAAAAGGGAACAATCCTGGGGACGGAATACCAAAACAGCCATCCGAGACAGGAGCCTGAGACCACCTAGGACATTTGCAACGCTTCCATCCCGGGGCTCCGGACTAACAGAAGCTCCTCGACGAAGTCACTCGACGAGGGACAGACACGGAGAGAAGGAGACAAGACGCAGTGGGACTTTCTCAAGCAGTTCTGCATACCATGGAAGGTGCTAGGCAATGGTAGACAGCAAGTAAGGCAGAGAGTGAGGCGTATGTGAGGGCAACCTGAGGCAGCTGTCAGACACCTGCACGCCTTCCCAGCCAAGACCAAGCAATTCACTGCATCGAGGCCTTCACGCAGAAGAAGGAACAACTTCACGCCTTCCTCCTTCATCCTGCGAGACATTTCTTCCTTCTCCCAACCTCCAACCTCCCCCCTCCTCCAACCCTTTCTTCAACCCTCCTTCTCCCCAACCAACCAAGACAAGTCTCAGACAACGACAGGACAAAGACCGCAGCGATGGCTCCCTTCATCACCAAGAAGGTGCTGATGATCACCAACATTGAGCGTGGCGAGATCAACGCCTTCCTCGCCACGGCGTCGGCTCTCACGGCTGCCAACGTCGACCTGGACCTGCATCTCGCGACCTTTGCGGGCGCTCAGGATGTCCTCCCCAAGGGCGTCACGTATCACCAGATCAACGGCCTCCCAATGTCTGAGGCTCTCAAGAAGTATTTCATCCGCACCCAGGGACATGCCAACTTCCCGGACTCCTTCACCAAGGAGCCTGGCTTCGTCAACACCCAGCAGGCAATCAAGGAGGCCACGTCGACCGCTGTTCCCTACACGGGACCCCAGATGGTCGATGTCTACACCTCCATCGTCTCCATCATCAAAGACGTCGAGCCAGACTTGATCGTCGTGGACAGCCTCATGGCAGCGGGCCTGACCGCCTGCTACGAATCGGGCATCAAGTTCGTGTGCCTTGGTCCAACCTCCATCAAAGACTTCGCAGTCTCCTCGCAGCCTCGCGCAGCCGCGCTCTGGAAGTTCCCAGCGTAAGTGATAATGATCAGAGCGGCTCATCCTCGCAAGCTGTGAGATAGACTGACGATGCTGTCCAGCCCCTTCTCTGGATTCTCTTACCCTGTGCAGTGGTACCATGTCCCCCTCAATCTTTACTACACCTTCTCCAAAGCTAGGGCCTTCAAGAAGGACAATCAAAGAAAGGATGTCCAATCGTACCTCAACGCCCACTGCGTCATTAGGACCCAAGTTGACCTGATTGACAACCCGCCCCAGGACGTCAAGATCTTGGTCAGCAGCCTCCCCGAGCTGGACTATCCGCTCAAGGTCCCTGCCCACATCATCCCCTGCGGCCCCGTGGTCCGTACCTACGCGCCCCTCTACAAGACCAACCCCAAGCTGGCCGAGTGGCTTGCCAACGGCAAGACGATCCTCGTCAACATGGGAGCTCTTGTCAAGATCTCGGAGGCGCAGGCCGTGGAGATGGCGCGAGCCCTCAGGGCTGTCATTGATCGTTTCGATCAGGACACTGAGAAGAAGCGACTCCAGGTCCTGTGGAAGCTCCAGAAGAAGGACAAATACTCCGTCTTTGCGCCCGAATGCGCGCTCGCCCACGTCCTGGGCCGAGAGTTTGCGTACGATCGCGTCCGAGTGATTGACTGGATCCAACCCGAGCCTCTGTCGATCCTCCAGACCGGGGATGTCATTTGCTCTGTCCATCACGGCGGCGCAGGCTCGTTCAACGAGGCCATTATGTAAGTTTCCACGCCCTCAAACCATTATCTCAACCCTAAGGAGCTCCAACTGACGTAACATTTCTTCCGATACACAGCGCCGGCGTTCCGCAGGTCGTCCTTCCAGCTTGGGCGGACAACTACGACTACGCTCAGCGTGTTGAGCTGCTTGGCGTCGGCCGCTGCGGCAACAAGACCACTAAGCCTCGCTGGACCTCGGCAGAGCTTTCTCATGAAATGCTCGAGGTGCTGGTGGGCGACAACGCGGCAGTCATCAAGGAGAAGGCCCTTCATCTGCAGCAAGTTTGCCGGAAGAATGGCAGCGGCGCGGAGAATGCGGCCATTGCCATTCTGCGCGAGTGCAACCTTCTCTGAGCCTGAACTCTCCAAGGAGGATGGGTGAAGAGCAATGGGGCTTGCTTCTTCAGGCCTGCAATATGTCTATATTGGGACGGATGATGATTTGATGAACAAAAACAGGGCTTGACCGTATCAGAAGTCGCCCTTTTCGCTATGTTGACAGGGATTTCATTTCCTACAGATAGGAACGGGGTTAAGGGTCTATTGTTTCCTTCGGACAGAACAGCATGAAATCATGGTATATCAGCCAGCTTCCTCGTAGTTGTGCAACGCGTGAAGTCGGTAGGTGCCTCACCGCCATGTCCCAGCAAGATCTTCTACTTGATCCGAAGGAGAATAGTAGAGGAGTGCCAGATCTGCCTGTGCCTTAATTAATACGAGTCGACATGAAAAGCACGTTTGATCTGCGCGCCCCAGCCTGGCAAGGGCTTTGGCTCCCCAAGAAAGAGGCGCCCCATCTTGCAGCCACATGGGAAGTTCCCTGTTGCATACGAGGGGTTATGCAGACGTTGCATGGTGTGCGCCTCGTATCCCCCTTGTTTTCCCCCCTCTTTCCCTTTCCCTCTTTTGCCTGCTGGGGATAATAGGATCAGGAGAAAGATAAGGGAAGAGGGGAAGCGAAGGTAGAGAAAGATGCGGGAGCATGGGGGCGGGGAAGGCATCACGCACGAGACCGAGGGAATTCCGCAAAGTGCCGTTGGAAGAGGAGACGATGCAGAAGATGGGGGAGGAAAAGAGGGGGGAGGGTATTATCTTGGCTTAATGGGTTGGCTGGCTCATGTGCCAATGGGGAGATCAAGATCTAGCAGCATGCCATCTTCGGGGCCGAAGCCCGTGAATAGTAACAAGGACGAAGGAGAAGGACACGGCATCGAATCAATGACGCAGTTTGTCTCACGCATGATGGCTCTCAGAGCCTAGGCTTCGGACTGGTCCATCTAGTACGAGATACTACTAGGTAGGTAGGTAGGAGGGAAAAGGGTTGCCCGTGACCCTCGTCTAAACTTCCATCACCCGTCCTTGTCACGATGTCGCATCCTGGCAGCCCTCCCTTTTGGCTTTGCTGCTTTCTAGGAAGTACCGATAAGCATGACTCCCGCTAGACTATGGCGCAAAGCGGCCCGTATCGTAAGGCTTTCCCACCCAGATGAATCCAACGAGGGGGGAGGAGGGAGGGAGGGAGGGAGGGAAGAAGAAGAAGAGAGAGACCAATCGGGCGGGCGCTTTCTTTCACCATGTTGGCGCGAGGAGTTCTGCTGTGGTGGTGGAATTTGCCCTCTCTCCCATCTGTCCTCCTCCGCTTCTTTCGAGTTGATCTTGACCGACGGGACCCCCCAAAATCTTTGGGTTGCTTCTGGGGTAAGTCATGCGCGGGCTGTCGAGGACGGCATGGCCCTTCTGGGCACTAGTAGCGGAGAGGGCTTGAGGGGGGAGGGACAGAGCCGGCCGGCTAGGGGGGGTGTGACCTGTTGCGGTTTTGGTGTGTGTGTGCTAACGGATCCCGTGGTTGCTGATCAATCAACCGCCGCTTCTTTTTCTTTTTATCTCCCCGGAAAGCCTGGGGGGAGGGATGATGATCGAAATTGCCGTAGAGCAAGCGGTAAGTGTGAAGCGCCCACCGGAAGACTGGGAAAAGAAGAGGAAGAAGAAGAAGGGGAAGGGGGCTCAGTGGCAGATCCGGTCAGGCCGGATCGTCCCCTGACGCGTCTGCTTGTCAAATCAAGTCAAAGAGAGCGAGATCAAATCGAACAAGCCGAATTATAGTAGCAGTATGTACTGTAATCTGAGAGGCATTCAGCAAATCAGACGAGCATGCGGGCTGATCTGATCTTTTGTCAAGCGCGAGTCAGACTGACGAGAGACGATGACGATGGCTGACAGGCCGGGGAAATCCTCATGATGGGCGGCCAAAAAGCCGCGACAAAATCCGATCCGAGGATTGAAACCCAATCTCCATGCCAGGTGTTTTATGCCAATTGCCAATTGCCAATTGCGAATCGCCAATTGAGTCCGGAGGGGCGGCAAAAGGCAATTGATGGGTTGGGCTAGACGGATTGATGAAATCAGCGGCTTCGAATTGCCAACCCTTTCCCACGCAGCTCCCGTACAGACATTACGGGCAGCTAGCTGATGCGTCCAGACCTCTTTCTTATCGGGAGCAGCACTTTCTATTGCAATCTCGTGTCACTTCGCTCATACTCCCTTGTCCGAGGTGGGAAGGGCAATTGGCGAGGGACTCGTCGGTACTTTGCTCCGCGCGAGTCCTTTCCTTCAATTCTTCCTCCCTTTGTCACCTGTCGAGATACTCGCGGGCCCTTAACGACACGCCCCCCCCTCCCTGGCTTGCATCTTCATCCTTCTGGCTCCCCCACACTCCCAAATCAGAGCGGCCCCGAGCTAACGAGGTGCTCGAACCGCCGCCCGCTCCAGGAGGGCTTGAAGGCATCCGCCGAGATGACGTTGACGTATGTATACATACGCCTGGGGCATGTCTGACCTCTTCGCTGCGGTCCTTCACATGGGAGCGGCGCGGCAAGCAAAATGGCGGTGGTAACAAGGCAAGGCAGGGCGAGGCAAGCTATGGAAGTGTTCGAAGTTTCTCGGATTGCGCCCCAAAGATGCAGGCGACGGATTCGTCAAACCCGGGAGGCCTAGGGCAAGACACATTCCAGCCGCAACAGGGCTGAAATTCCTCCTGGCATCAGCCGCAGCTAGGCGAGGAGGAAATGGAATACCGATACAATGCTGCCTACGGAATTGATGACCTGGTTGAAGTAGAGTACAATAGCCAGCCTCTGATGGTAAGAGCTGAGACTGGGATAGAAGACGGCCAGCAGCAGGCAGCCGCGCACCGATTCCCGCCATCTGGACGATTGATGGATGCCTTGCGCAGGATGCGGAACCGAAAATGTTTGACGTCCTGCCTTTCTTCAGCATCCCGACAACAAGAAGAGGGAGTAGAGTAGGGTCAGCTTATCGATAGAAACGGCTGCCTTGTGGCAACAAAAGGGGACCTCGAAGCAAGCATCGGCGTCGCGACTAGGCCGGGACAAGCATGGAGGCAATCCCGCAGCTTCGGCTCCCCTTCTAGTGGCCGTCATGCTAGTAATGAGGAAGACGACGATGGCCTCGTCAGCCCCATCTTGTGACTCACTCTCCTGTGGACTGGTTTTGGTGTCACTGCCTCTGCGCTCAAAGGAGGCGTATGAAGCATGAGCAGCGAGCCGGCGCCACTACGAGCAGCTGGTCCTGCGGTCTTCATGCACGCTGTTTACGCTTCTCAGATCCAGATGCTGCCTCTGATGCAGCTGACACGCCCCCCCTCCCCTGGTTGCTCGGATGGGTATGAGTAGCTGGAGGTACCTCCGCTCGTACAAGAACGTGGTGCTGCTATGAAGTAGACCGCACGCCCAGACGCCTGTCAGAGGTCAGAGGTAGGTACCTACCTACTACTTACCAACAGCACTGCCGCAGGGCATCTCTCCTCCCAGTTGATGATCGATTCATGTTCGTTCCCGAGCCTTCCATCGCATATCACATTGCATGACAGTACCAGCAACTACATCACAGAGGGCGTTTTGCTATCAGATTGGCAAACTGCCCGAGACACAAAAGACAGGAAACTGGCTCCTACTACTGTACTTGTACCTACCAAACGGCCAAAAAGGGGGGGTAGCAACGCTCAGGTGGACAGAGTCACGCGAGATGCGGTGTGGATGCCGAAGCGCAACCCATTGGCCAATGGATGAGGCGGGTGCCGCCGAAGCTGCTACTGGTCAATTGCCTTGGGGGGGGGCCTTGTTGAGTTCAGATCTTTGTTCAGCTTCTGTCCTTCAGCCAGTTCTCTGTGTATTACCTCTTGCTCTTGGGCCTGTGCGCGCTCGCTGCCTCGTCCCTGTGCCTCGCACATGCTTGTACGTCAAGCAGAACAGGACAGACACGACGCGAGACCGAATTGGCCATTCCGATAGGCACCTGGAATGCTTTGCTCTTGCATGCCCAGTCACCGACGAGCTGACGACGGGGGGGAGGAGGCGGGAATGGAATTGGCCAGTAGGCCTGCGCCAGCAAAACAAAGCAAGGCGGTCATGTTTCGTCTTTCCCCTTCTCCCCATCGGCGTCATCTGTGTCATCTTCGGACTCCGATCCTCTCATCCTCTCTCCTCTATAAGGTACTTGGACTTGGCGACGACTGGCATACTGCTACAAGCGACGTCAGCCAGTCGTTCCCATTGCTACTAGCATCTCACGCCAAGGCAACGCGAACCCGATCTAGAGAGCGAAATAGTAGCGACATGAACGCAAATCATGGCGGAAAAGAAAGAGCGCGCAAGCAGCATGTGAGAAAGGGGGGGTCACGGCTCTCGCAATGGCCCGTTTCCAACACGACGACTTGCCTCTCGCGATTGGGCTCCCTCACTAGCCGTTGCCCAGAATAGGTAGTTCGGGGGGGAGCCATTGGGCATCAGGCACCTGAACTGACCGAGATATGGGATCAACGGACATGGATACGGATACCGGGTACCTATCTACGGGTTTGGGGTTGGCACTGTGAACGACTTTCGGGCTCTTTGTCGCGGTTTGTCACGGTCACGGAGAGAGAGCGAGAGTCAGTCGAGACTGTTCGAACTGGGGGCAGCCCTGCTCCTGTCTCAACTCTTCCCGGCAGAATCTTCAATTGTTTCTTCTCCTGAGGCATTACTTTGTTGTTGCTTCAAACGTTCCTCTGCGGACAGACTTGCAACGGCCACTCCCCCCCCTTCCTCTGGCTCCCCTCCTCAACCCTCCAACGCCGTCCGAGTCACCCCACCGACGCAGCCAGCCCACCTGTTCATCACCCGTCCGCCGCTTGGAAAATCGTCGCCAGAGCTGAAGTCGAGTCCGTCCTTATCGCGCCACTGCCGCCAAAGATGTCGTACATGTCGTCTTGCTGCTTGCATTGAGCGCGAGATGCAGGCCCTGCATGAGTGCTTCTATTTTTTCCATTCCACCCCTTGTGATTGTTTCTTTTTGCTTGACCTTCTGCTTCTTCTTCCATTTCTCACCAGTTTATTCCCCGCGGCCAATGATCCGAACATACCATGGTTCAAACAAGTTCTGCTACCTAGGACCTTGGTTCTCTTACAAGAGCAACCCCCCTCCCTCTTCATCGTCCAATCCTACCAGTCCGGACCCAGATGGACCGAACATGATGCTACGCCGAGGCCCTTATCGATGACAAGTGAGGGGTGATAGACCAATTGCCCCTCCTTTCTCCAGGCTTTCGCGCGTCTATCCGTGTGTTATCGCCAAAAGATGCCCCTCCGTGTGTTCTGTGTCTATGCCTCCCTCGCCCACCAATTAATTGTCAATCAAACCTCGCCTCGCCCGCTGTTCTAGTCCGTCACGCCCGTTTCTGCTGAACCTTGGATGGTGCTACTGATGCAATTGAGGTCTCTTGACAGCTAGTACGTGACCCCAGATGGTCCACGGTGTCTCTCTCGTTCTGTCTGGTACTGCGACGCTGGAGAGAGGCCAATTGCCTCACTGACCCTCAACTAAGTACTTCACAGGCAGAAGGACCAGTGTTAGTAGATTCTTGTCTCGCTTCAACAAGGGACACACGCCTCTTGCCCTGTGCCTGATTGCCATGCTATGAATAATAGTTTGCTCCAAGCGGCAATTGGGCATCTCTCATTGTCGAGAAATTCATCGATCTCGGGCGCTATTCTCCAATTTCCCCTCAAGCTGTCCTTGAGTCCCCTTCTCTGCCGTTCCTTTACTTTCCATCTCGCGGCGCTCTAGCCGCCAGTCAAAGGACATGCCATCCACCAATTGATGCATGTCTTTGGATCCGGCCCGTTCTTGTAAGAACTTGTATGATGGTAACCATCACTCGACTCACGTAGGAGATACCCAGAGAGCCATCAGACCGGCGCAGATGAGGCCGCCCACCGCCATTGTAGCGGGTACGTGAATCATTGCATACGTCAATTGATCCTCTCCCTCTGCCCTCCGCCTCTTTACCTAGCTGCTCTTTTCTTGGTATTTGATATTCTATTCCGTTTCTGAAACCAGAGTTTAGGGCTGGCTTGTCAATGGCCTGTGATGCGTTGAGGCAGGGGGGGAGGGGGTACCTACTCAGGCACCGCCCCGTTGTGCAGCCACCCTCTCAAGAGGAAGCACTGGGCCTTGGCATCAAACGAGCCCATCAATATATCTGTTTTGTGTAGCCAACGCTGCAGGGCGCAAAGCTCACGAATTGAATGTTTGACATTATTCTTTCTGGGCTGCTGATACTACGTAAAAGCAAACTGGCAGATCCCCCACGCAATGCTGCGACATACCTAAGGTACAGACCAAGCAAGCCGGTCGTCGTCTTGTTCACATGAGTGATATCGCAACTCGGCTACGTACGAACATGACGAGACACCACCAATCAGAGAAACTGTGTACTACCTTGGACTACAAGAGACGCGCCGTCAAAGACAACGGCGCGGGAACGGGCAGCTGCTTGTGGTGGTGAGTAGTAGAATGTACTGTAGGCACGTACTACCTTACTACCAAGATGCGTATCTTTTGGGGAGCTTGATCGGGAAGAGCAAATCAAATCAGTCAGCCACACCTTCTTCCTCGGCCGGTGTGCCTGATGACCGCGCCTCGAGGCCGCACATGACTGGGCCGCGCAAGAAAGGAGGGAATAAACGGGAAGACGCAGAGGCAGACGAAGAGAAGGGGGGGGAGGGTGAGCGTAGCGATGATTGTGGAAGTGCGTGCGTTGAGCTGCAAATCCCGCGAGGTTCCTGGAGATTTGCGCTTCTAGTATGTGATGGCGTTGAGTTGGAGGTTTCTTGCTGGCGTTGACAGAGCAAAAGATTGATTCACTGTTCCCAGTAACAGGCTTCTTAGGCATCCATCTGCCCAATTGACGGTCAAGAGATGGGATTGATTGACTGCGCGATGTGATTGAGAGAGAGAGAATCATCCGTGCCTAGCGATGAAGTCATAGCCTGCCCTTCTGACCCGTACCCGTAGGACTAAGTTGTCTGTAAGGCGTACGCAGGTCCTAAGTACCTACCTAGTCATAGCCGCCTTGCCGCGTTGGTACTAGCAGGTACCGGTAGGCAAAGCCTCCATGCGACGATGCAGACGTTTCCTTGATGCTTTAGCATCCACGTTTTTTGCAGGGCATTTATGCAGCGCCTGAGCACGTACCTACATTGGCATGGCAGATGGGGTACCTACTTACCTATTCTCCAGGAGGCATCATGTGTTCTAGGTAATCAGTCTCTTGAAATATTACTCTGCAGGTAGGTACAGTGACTACCGATGAAGATGATACAACGTACAGAGTAAAGCAGTCATCACCACGAGCTGCACAAGCGTCGACATCTCGATGCTTTGACACACGAAGCGGTGCTTCATACAGGTACCGAAACATGGATGCTGATCAACTCGAGGCCCTGCTCACACCCCCTCGCTCCTTCTCTCCTTCCCCCTTCCCTCCCTTGCGCCAAGCCCGCCCCGAGTGTGGCCTGACCCCCCATTTGAGGCAGCCGCTCTTTCCACGCCGTCCTGTCACTGATCACGACCGGCACGAGATACTAGTATTGGCCAGTAGATACTTGCTGTCGGTATCATTGAGCTGAATTGAGACGTAGTGCAAGCAGTCATACTACTTAGATACTGTAGATGACAATTGAGGAGCATTGGGATTTGCAGCTTCCTCAGCAGCGATTGATGGGTGGCTACCTGCATAGTATGATAGTGCAACGTGAAAGCCTCAAGATACTTGCGCTGAATTGCATTGCAACAAACCACGCACAGGGAGGAAGGAGCGTAGCAGGACGACGACCCAAGAGAAAGGAAAGGAAGGAGCATCCGTCCTCGAGATGCCTGTCCTCCGTACTCCGTTCGTACTGCAACTTCGTCGCCTCCCACTCACACCCCCCTTCCTTCCCCCGTCAAAACCCAGCACCTTACCTTATCCGCACCCCCACCAGGCACCAACTGAGTCCACTCAATGATCGGATTTTAGCAGATACTTGCGGGTACTTTGCCACTAGACACACGCCCCCTCCCTTTTCCCGCCGCTTCCTTTGTGTCTTGGCTTGCTCCTCCCTTGCGGGGGGGCGTGCGCGCGCGTGTGTGCCTGCATCAGGGTCTCGCTGGCCGCCACATCACAGCTTTTAATAGCAGGGCGGTCCTTCCTGCTCATCGGGTATCAACACTGACAAAGTGCAAGAGCGAGTCACTTGCAGGGCAAAATCCGACACTCGCCAGCAGCAACTTGACTTGACTACTCCTTCCCTCTACACACTGCTTGCCTCTGTCGAATTCCCTCCATCGTACCTTACCTTACCTTAGGTACACACCGTGAACCAGAAGAGAAGAAGAAAGAAGTACGGAGAAGGCAAAGAACCAGACGAAGAAGCGGCGAAATAACACTGTGAATATTTCAAATCTCTCGGCCCTGGGGAAGAAGCTTACCAAACGGACGTCCTTTCTCTACCTTAGCGTCAATTCGAGCGGCAAAGATTCCAGTTCGACCAAAGACAAAAGAGTCATCGATCCCCAAGACCCTTTCCTAGCCGTTTCTTGCCTTTGGTCGCCAGGCGCAACACATAAACAAGGCAAACCCCCCCCCAATCTTCTTCCTCCCCCAAAGAAATATTACAATACAGACCTCGCACAAGCCTGGGGGGACTGCACGCGCAAGAGGTATCGCCTCCTTTGTTCACGGTCCCTTTTTTTGCCTTCCTCATTTTCTTGACCGTAATATCAAATACCCACTGCCGAAGGGGGGGCAAATCACCGTTATTTCTGTTCCTGCATCTGTGCCACAGAAGACGAAGGACAAAGAAAGGATCCCTTTTCCCCCTTCGAAACTCAATTTCCCTCCCATTTGCGATCGTGGGCCCTGGTTCCAAGGTCAATTCGAACTCAGATCCGGCTCAGGTTTTTCTCAGGACGTCCGGACCGCCTCTTTCCAGGATCTCATTTTTGGAGCCCGTCGTCCTCGTCTTGTTCTATTTCTGGCCTTTGTTCAACCTTCTGTTGACCATTCATATTCCTCTTTCATCCTCCCAACTCACCACCTCCACGCCAACGAGAGTGTTTGCGCAAACAACTTCATAGCCAGAACGCACGCAAGCAAGGGCAAGAGTTTAGGCAACAATTGGTCGGCCTCTTTGATTCCTTCGCGGCCTCCTGCATGCTTGAATGGAAGCTGCCTGTCCTATTCATCACTCTCGGACAATCAGCTCGTCCCCGCCTGCCGCTTGACTGACCTGCTGTCGCCGAATTCACGGTCAAAAGAGGCTTCCCTCTATTGTTCCCAGCCAGATTGACTTTTTGGCCTCTTTCAAGACCTCCCTCTGCCCTCTTCCTCTCCTCCCTCCCTCCCCTGCTTTCAACCATCCACCACCTCGCCTCTTCAGCATCTCGCCGTCCTCGCATCTCCGCCTCAAGAGGTCAACCGATGCACAAGACACACACGCCTAGACAAAGCACAACAGGTAAACAAATCCTTCAACGGCGTCTCTCTAATCTCCGGCGAGGCTAAATTCCGAAAAGGCTGTGTCCGATCTTGACAGCTTCGCCCGACCCACCCGCTGTGTTGCCTGCGTCCGGCTCGTTACGGCTTCGCCACCCAAGGGAAACACGTCAGACGGGGGCATCGCCATCGAGGAATGGCTGACAAACCCACGGCAAGCCACGCATACTGCCACACCCAACCCGCTTCCACTCAGTTCGACAACGTCCGGGGCAATCCAGCTCCTCGGCGTCTTTCTGCAGCAGCAGCCAGCTTAACTACGGCCACTGCCTCTACTTCATCAACCTCTCATCCCTCCTCTTCCTTCGCCTCGACTCCTGGTCCTTCTCCTTTCTATCAATTCCTCCACAGTCGCCAGCCTGCTATGCAATCTCACGCAATGGCGACCAGCTATACCCGAGGCGACCCTGCCGCCGCTCCCAAGGAGAGCGGCAAGGTTGATATCAGCAATCTCATGTCGCCCCCTGACAACCTGCTCGACAACTTCAGCCAGGGCCATGGCCGTCCTCAGCAGTCAAAGATGCTCTCTGCCATGGCCACTGTCGCCGGTTCCATGCCAACCAGCGGCGGCCTGTCCTCTGACAAACAGCCGCTGCCCATGTCGCCTCCGATCTCACCCTACAACAAGCATGTCTCCAGCAGCGCCTCGCCCAGCACGCCGCCCGGCCAGGCCATCCAGGACCCCGTTCTCTATCCCGTCGACGAGGCTTCGCCGTCCAGCCCGCCTCAGGCGCCTCTGTTCGCACCCGCTGAGATTGAGCACCACAAGCGCATCGTGGACGAGCATGTCCGCGCTCGCCAGTCGTCCACAATCATCTTCGAAAAGGTGTCGCCGCCCCTGCGCGAGGACTACGAGCTGGCCTTGACCTTCCGCTCGCAGGTCATGAAGCACTTCACCAGCGACCGCCGCGGATGGCTCCTCAAGGAGCGGGCCCTGCTCGTCGCGGATCGACAGGCGGGAGCCGGAGCCCAGCGCTTCCCAACTATCCTGCCGGCCAAGCCCCTTGCGGCCAAGCCGGCCCGATCCCAGCGCGCCGATCGTGTGTCCAAGCCACAGGCCACGGCTCCCCGTCCCATCCGCTCCGGCACGGGTCCCTCGGTCGTGGTGCGACCCGCCGCTGGCCGCCGCCCAAGCGCCACGCCCGAGCCATCCCGCCGGATCGTGGCCCCCAACCGCGAGGACAAGGACTTCAACGCCCTCCCCGATTACTGCCCGCCTCTCAGCTCCCTCCCCAGCCGGGCCAACAGCCTCAAGGTGGACTGGAAGGGTCAGCCCATCGACCTGTCCAACGACCCGTACCACGACCTGCTGCACCCTGACGAGATCATCCTCGCCGGCAACCTCCGCCTGGACTGCGCCACCTATCTCACCAGCAAGCGCCGCATGTTTGAGCGCCGGCTTCAGTGCCTCCGGACTGGCAAGGAGTTCCGCAAGACCGACGCGCAGCAGGCCTGCAAGATTGACGTCAACAAGGCCTCGAAGCTGTGGACGGCCTTTGACAAGGTTGGCTGGCTCAACGCTGAATGGGTCAAGCGCTTCTTGTAGATGCGAGAAGCCTTCTACAGATGCCTGTACGGAGAGAAGAGAAACCGAGTCCCTCTGCTCTGGGTCCATGACCTCTTCCCTCCCGCGGTCTCTTCTCTACTCTTATGCCTGTTTTCTCTTACAGCAGCAACAACATTCATTCTGTCCCCCTCGCCTTTACGACTTGACGACCATCATCAGCACTCCATCAGCACTTCATTAGCGTTACGACACACATTGCCGTTTTCATCCATTCTTTCTTCGTCTTCATCTCTTGCCCGCCATTGGTTTCTCTCTTGATTGAATGCCTTGGTCGGCTTGGTTCAGCGTTGCCGACATGACTTTTGTCTGCTCAACCCGGCAATAAATCTACGCAGCAATATCACGCAGGCCACTTACGATTTCGTTACTCCTTTTCCCATACCTTCCCCATCAGCCTTCTCCCCCCTTCTTCATCTCTCACACGATACAACGCATTTTTTTCTGCATTCTGAGCAATTTTCATTACATTGTTTCTTTTCTTTATCTCCCTTTTCGTATTTTACGGACCGCGCACATACACCAAGCATGAGGGGTTTTTTTTTCCACCATGATACCCAGTGGGCGATCGCGTCAGGCTCTTGAAAGACATGACGCCGCTCCAATCACGATTTCCTTTTTTTGTCTTTTCGGCTTCAGGTTTCACATCTCGTTCCATCATCCAGTTTGTTCATATTGGCTTCTCCCGAACCCTTGGATTCGCCTGTCGTTTCAGGACGGGGGGCTTCCAATCTTGATTTTGAGGTGGATACGGTTTCGGATGAAGATGCAGGAATTCGGATCATGCATGCACGGCGTTTGATATCTTCAAGCCCTTTCTTTGCCTCCTGCACCCAACTCGTCGGTCTGCGTGAAGAAGATTGAAGACGATGGGGCTCACCTTGACGGTGGCTTTCACCGAGTGCGCTTTCAAGGCCGAGTTGGTTGCGGGGCAAGGGGAGGATTGAACTTGCTTATTTCCTACATCATCCTCCTCATTCTAGGGCTTGTCGTTTGCGTATTGTCATGCAGCCCCGGCTTATGCATGGAAGGCTACGCTGGAGGAGTTTCTTTGCCCGAGTTTCCTTGTCAAGGAAAGCGAGTGGCGAGGGATCTTTCTTCCCAGTCAGGTCGTGGTTCATGGTCTATACCAGCTAGTTGTTTCGCGAGAGCAATCGATGCTCCACGTTCTACCATAGTCTACGCCGCATGCGCGCGAATTGAGATACCATTTCGTCTACCTTGACAGATACTTCCTTCCGCGTGACGATGCAAGTGCCACTTTGGGTGTTCTTTTCACGAAGTAGCACGGATATCTTCTCGAAAGTATGAGCGGCAATGCATGTAGGCTTGTAGGTAGCCCTCTGTAGCCCTCTCTGTAGCCCTCAGCCCTCAGCCCTACAGACGGAACGCAAGATCTGGCACGATCTCCAGACGTGCAGCGGGATCAACGGCTATGCTTTAGCTGGACGAGGGTTGATGTAGCATGTACGTACTGCATAATAGTCCGCTCGACGGAGTAGGTAGTATTATGGGTAAAGTTGAGAGAAAATTTTCTGGTCATCATGCATGATCTGATCGATCGGGAGCTGCAGGTCAGGCAGGGGAGGGGAGGGGAGCAAGGGTTAGGCTGAACGGAGGGAGATGAGTGGACAGCAGAGCGGGAGGGGCCTTCTGGGACAAGCTCTGTGGAGAGCACTCTCCCCCAGACGAGGGAAATTTCTCCGGATTTAGGTTGAGTACCTAGTGATTGATATAGTATGTAGTAGTACATGCAGTATAGGAGTTTATGTCCTCTCGTGAAGATGCTGAGGTGAATCAGCGAGAGACTGGGACAGGGTTTTTGTAGTCTGGGAAAAGAAAGATTGGACGTGGTGTGAAGAGGGGAAAGCTTCTTGAAGAAAAAGAGCTGTAGACCGGAATAGCGACGAACTCAAGCATCTTGCAAGTAGGTAGTCCTGAGTCACGAGTCCGTATCGATAAATCTTCCTTCAAGCCATCTCATGACTGCAAGCACATCGCCCTCTTTTCAAAAGAAGGTGCTTCTACTATTCTGGGACTTTCATCCGCATCATCTTTGTCCTTGACTGCTCTCTCGCTCTCCAATTTCGCAATGGTGATTGTTTCCGGTGGTTTATACGCTTGACGATGCTTCACGTCAAGCATGAAATACGCAATTGAGCTCCCATGCGTACCTAGGTAGGTAAGGAACAGCAAGCTGATGCAATACACCTAGCTTGATTTCTTTGCCCTGGGGTCGTCTCAAACCAAGCATGCCTTCCTCTTCCACTGACAGACGGGAATTTCCTCGACAGCTAGTGAGGTGCGCCATACTATTGTTACAAAAACACAGACGTCTATAATTAGGTACTAGGTAGGTATATGCGTCATTCATCATGTCATCCTCCAGCGCCGGCCTCACTTATTCATACATGTACAGACATACACGGCTCCTTTTACCGCACCTCGATATGCTGCACCGCAGTCATCCACTTCTTCTCATCAGACCTATACCGAATCTGTTAGCCTCTTGTTGGGTCAATGGTCAAGATAGCAAAACGTCAGACTCACTTGTCAAACTTGAGAATCTTGCCCAGTACGGGAACAAGCTGAGCCCTCAGACGGCTGTCCTTTTGCTCCAAGAACTGTAGCAGAATCGTCTTGAGATACAGCATGTCAGACAGCTCCCCTGCGCCAGTGGTACGGTTCGAGTCCACCGAGGTCCGAGATGTCGAGACGCCCGACGACGACCCCGACTGTCCCACCGATGCTGCCGCAGCCTTGGCCTGAGCCGCCTTGAGCTCCTTGGAGATCTTGTCATACATCAGCTGCAGCGATTCGTAGTCCTTGCGCAGGTTTGCCTTGACCTTTTCGCCGTCTCGAACCTGCAGCTCTGACGCGTCCAGCGCGGCTCTCAGCGATGAGATGGTGTTGCGCATCTCGGTCGTTTCCGTCTCCATCCTCAGCTCGAGGGCCTCAAGCTCCTCTCGCCGACGCCGCCAGCTCCGTTCTCGCCCTTCCAGCTCGTCACGCTCTTCGCGCAGCTCCTTGACCTCTCCCTCCAGCTCGCGGACCCGAGACTTGAGCTCCCCCGTCAGCTTGACATTCTTCCTCACCACGGCGCTGGTCTCTTCTTCCAGCCGCTCTCGCTCGGCAGTGACCGTCTCAACGCGGTTCCGCATCTCTCGGAGCTTGGACTCTGCCTGCTGCTCTGCGTCTGCGAGCAACCGCCGCATCGTCTCGCCCTCGCGGGTGCGTTCCTGCAGCAGATGCTGCACTTCGCCGAGCTCCTCCTCCAGCGACCTCGCCTGGGACTGTGCCTCCTTCAGCTGGACCGTCATCTCGGATGCCTGGTCTCGCATGCTGCTCAGCAGGCCCTGGGCTGTCGTGTACTGCTTCGCCTTGAACTCGGCTTCTTCTTGCGCCGCCGCCTTCTCGCGCCTCAGCTTGTGCATCTGCTCCTCGAGCTCGCCCACGCGCGGCGACACTCTGGAGAGCTCCTCCTGGACCTTCTGCAGCTCTCGCTCCATCTTCTCCGCCTTTGCGCTCAGCTCAACCTTCTCGGCCGTGGCCCGCCTGAGGTCCCGGCCCGCGACGCGCTGGGCTTCCTCCAGCTTGGCCTTGTCCTCCGCCTCGGCGGCCAATCTGCTCTTGAGAGTCCCAATCTCCGAGTTGCGCATGTCAATCTCCTGTCTGGCACTCGCCAGGCTTCGCTCAAGCTCCTTTTCCTTCTTCTCCAGGTTGGCGAGCTCCTTGTTTTTGGCGGCCAGCTCCTCCCTCGCCGCCTTGAGATCCTCAGAGTCTTTGCGCAAGCGCTTGAGCTCTGGCTGGGCCTTTTGCAGAACCTCGCGCAGCTCGGTCAGATCCTTGAAGCGGCTCTGCGCCAGCTGCTGTGCGGCACCGAGGTCGGACTGCAGCGTGGCCGATTTGTCCTTTAGTTCCTGGTAGTCTTTCTGGAGAGCCTGCATCTCCTCCTGCAACTTCGAGTTGGCCTCCGTGTTGGAAGAGAGCGAGGACATCTTCTCCTCCAAAGCGGTGATTTGTGCCTCCAACTCTGCCTTCTCTCCAACCAGCTCCTTCATGCGGGCCTTATCCTCGACGTGATCCTGGGCAATGTTGAGATAGTTTTCTTGCAGATTCTCAATCTCTTCGCGGAGGTCGTCTTCCGTCTTTCTCCTCTTCGACAATCGCTCGATTTCCTTATCCTTAGTTTCAATTTCCTCCTTCAGTTTGGTGATTTCTGCTTCCAGAGCTGAAGTATCCGGCCCCTGACTGGCATCAGGAGCACTGGAAGCAACGGAGGGCGCGATCGGAGAAGAAGGGGTGGCCGGGGGAACAGGACTAGGAGCACCGCCGCCGCGGCCCTTCTTCTTCTTGTTTCTCTTGTTTCCTCCACCACCGGCCGTGGGCGGCGCAAGAGTTGATGGGGGCTCAGCAGGGGCGGGGGCAGGAGGCTGCTTGGCCGCTTCATCCAGCTTCTTCACTGCTTCATCAAGCTTGCTCTGCATCTCGGACTTTTCCTTCTTCAGCTTATCGAGTTGGGAGTTGAGCTCGTCAATCAGGTTCTTGGACATTGCCCTGGCAGCCATCGCTCTGGCAAGCTCTGCAGCCGCATCGCTGGCCTGCTTCGTAGACTTTGCAAGTAAATCCTCCACCTCTTGTGCCTTGGCCGCCGCTTGTTGCTTCTCTGCCTCGAGTTGGCTCTCGCGCTCCTTGTGCTGCTTCTCCGCCTCGTCGAGTCTCTCAGTCAAGCTCTCGATTTCCGTCTTTCGGGCCTCCAACTGGGTCTGCAAGGAGTCCTGTGATGCAGAGGATTCGCGGGTCTCGCTCAGCTCCAGGGCTGAGTTCTCCAACTTCTCTACTAGACCTGCGCTATCCTGCTTAAGGGTAGAGATTTCCTTCTGGAGGCTGTCCACTTCAGCCTTGAGTGAATCAATCTCTTCCGTCTTCGCAGCAAGCTCGGCCTGGAGCTGAGGGATCTCTTCATCGTAGGAAAAGAAGTCCTCGCCATCTCTTCCTGGCTTCTCCGGTGCTGTGCCGTTTGTCTCTGGCTTCCTTGTGTCTGACGACTTTTCTGCCTTGAGGGTGTCGAGTTCGTCTTGCAGCTTCTTGATCTTGTCTTCGTTCTCGTCATTCTTCTTCTTCAGCTCGTCCTTGTCGGCAGAGACTCGCTTCAGCTCATCCATGACCATGTCGCCTTTCAGCTTCAGCTGGTTGAGATACTCAATCAGAGCCTCCGGATCGCCAATCGAGGCCAACGGCGTGTTCTCGCGGAGGGCTCTTTCAAACGGCTCGATGGCAGTAGCACGTCGATGCGCAACACGGTAGGAGCGCAGGAGCTCTAACAAAAACCATGATCAGTCTTTCGCCATCTTCCTCCCACCCCAAGGTATCAGCACAGATTCTGTGAGGAGGACCTACCGGGATATGTCGCCTCGAGCTTCTCCAGCTTGCGGAGCTTTTGCCGCAGCTCCGGAGTCAGCGCCGGCTTGGTCGCATTCGCAGCCCCATCGTGTGACGACGCATCTTTGCCATCGGCATTGGCGCTTGAGGGGCCCGAATCCTGTCCAGCCTCCGCATTGCCGTCTGGCTCTCCGGCAGGCGCGTCCTTTTCAGGAGGCACCGGCTTGGGTGTTCCGGCTCGGCTCGGCTCCTCGCTGTCGTCGATCACGAAGGCGGCCTCGAATACGGCAGGGTCGGGGTTCGGCGCGGAATCGCCAGCATCGGAGCCCGGGTTCTTCGGTCGAGATCGTCTGCCGGAGACGCTCTCGTTTCTCCGCGACGACGTCGAGGCGGATCTGTTGACGGAGGAGCCGACTTCGAGCGCCCGCTGTTGGCGGGCTTGTTCCTCGGCGATGGTGCGGTCGATGGCACCTTTGATTCTCTATGGTTCCGTCCAAAGAAGCGTCAGTAATCGCCATGCTTTCTTGAACAAGAGTTTGAGCCTCAACAAAGTGCCCGCGCATCCACAGGAGACTGACTTGGAACATGATGGTGGGAGGGAGGGGAGGCGCCTTTGGACCAGTTGTGGACAGAAATCAGCAATTAAAAGGTATAGATCATAAGAGGCTTTGCATTAAAGCACTGCGAGATAAAGAGTGCAGGAGAAAAGAAACATGAGGATATCGTCGACAAGGACAGCAATGGGAGGGAAAAGATGCGACCCTCTCGAGGCTTTATCATGCAGGTAGCCTCGTGGCGTAATAAGGCTTCTGGTTGAGTGTCGAATTGTTGGACGACAAGAAGCTCAGCCTCGCTCGCATACAGAGAGCGCATTTATCGGTTTAGGCTTAGCGGCGGTCAATCGATTGTGCCCGTGATTGTACGTACCTTCAATGATGGAACCGTAGGCAGGAGCGAGCAATTGATGTACCTTCTGGGTGTTGAAACGCTGTCCCAGGTACTTCCTCGCCTTTGTGCTTTCTGAAAGCGAAGCGAAGCGATTGCCTCGCAAGAACGAAAGGAAGGAAAGATTGAATCGTTCGCTGACACACTTTTTCGGTTCACCGACTCTTCCTCTTTCTCTTCGTCTCTCACCTCCTTTGAAATTCAAAGCGGCCAGGCGTCTTCATTTTCCAATTCACTCACAAGCTACCGCTGCAAAAAGATACACATTTCCCGCAGAGACGATGCGCAGCGCCTGGGCCTTGAAAGTGCAGCAATTCAACGCCAATCCCGTGTGAGTGATCTGGGCAGTTCCCTCTCGATCCCACCCAAATCCGCGTTGTTCTTTTTACTGACTGATATTACCTACCATCAGATACACTACTGATGCCCCCCCCTACTTGTTGTCGAATCTTGCAGTCGCCTGTCAAGTCTTGCCATAGGTAATTTCGTTGTATGGCAGCCACTCTACGCCTTCGCTGCTTGCCAATCTGGATCAGGGAGCCAATGGCCCAACCCTACCCGAGCCCCGAAGCCGACGAACACCTGCCAGCTCCCACCTCACTGCGGTCGACAGCTCATGGATCGACGGAATCTACTTTCCCCCGTCGTTGTTTCCTCAGGAGTCTCCAGCTCTGATGTCTGCAGGGTAGATGAGGACACACCTCACGACGTTGCGCTTACTGACGGTAGCATTGCTGACAGACGCCGACATGAGGCCATCTCATTCTCTATCCGTCTCCCCACCTCTCTATAACAGAGGCCGACGATTCCAAGCACAACCTGCTAGGACTGGCCGAAGACCGCTCATCCGCCAGACGACCCATAGCCGGCCATTGCCGTATCGTAACTCATAGCCGGCCGATGAGATGGAAAGAATCAGTAGAGGGCCCCCGAGTCCCTAATCATTCGCTTTACCTCATCAATGCAGCTAACAACGGCTCGTGTATCAGACGACCCTTACCTATTCAGGGCGATGTCATCTCCTTATTGACTGGGCCACGAGACTTTTCGCGGTGCTGTCTTGAGAGAAGCTTTGGCGGAAACCAGCTACTAGAAGGTGCAATTGGTCTCTCGCCCCCATGCCCATAATCGACGGTCGATTTGCACGTCGAAAACATTCGGGATACGACTCGATTCAGAACAAGAACGCTGAGAGAGATCAGGAACTCGGTCGCCTTCCCTATAGCCTCCGGGTGATGACACAGGATCGCCAGTGGCTTTCAAATGAGTGACACTCTCAAGGGTGTGGGTCGTTTGGGAAAAGGGTCATCCGCTTCCAATATGATCACATAGGCAGCTGAGGATGACCACAAACACAAGGCGTCACACATAGCTCACTGCAAAACATTGACACTCGTGTCTAGTATTCCATGGAGTCGCAACGTAAGTAATTCATACGGTTTCCATAGAACTTCAGGCTGCCCCTCTTGCTTCTGCCCAACCA
The DNA here is from genome assembly GCA_023628735.1 of Trichoderma sp. PF4103. Classification (NCBI taxonomy): domain Eukaryota; kingdom Fungi; phylum Ascomycota; class Sordariomycetes; order Hypocreales; family Hypocreaceae; genus Trichoderma; species Trichoderma sp. PF4103. The sequence continues at coordinate 545,668 of JAMAKC010000008.1, forward strand.
GCCAATTCCTTATCCTCTAGGGGGCCACCCGTAACCCCGCCGTCGTGCCTCGTCAGTAGAGGTTTTCTGGCGATGTTGTTCTCATGAAGCGTCCCGAATGGAGATACCTCTAACCACATGAGCTTGTTACATTTGGACATGAAAGAGGGGGAGGGGATCGAGCTGATGGCGTCCTATTGGGCGAGGCTGCGAAGAAGCATTCGCGGCCTCTTTCTGATTCATGCAATTACAAAGTAACCAGCGTCGGATACGGCTGTGATAGTGGTAGGAGATCCTGTACAGGTTCACAATGCCGATATCTACTGTAGCAAGTGGTTCGATCTTGTTGCTGCCACATTGAATCCTCCCGTTCTCATCATGGTCAGTTAACACCACGGAATACTTTTGGATGCAAATAAGTCACTCGTGGAAACATATTCTGATCTGAGAGTGTAAAACAATGAGGACGACCTCATCCACGTGCCTACTTACGGAATACATTGTCGATACTCGATTCTATCCCATTTTTCTGTGAAAAGCAAGCAAGTCATTCGCACGCGCTCTACGTTTGACGTGTAACGTTGGGCCCCCAGCTTGCATGGATTGGAGGTTACACAGAGAAGGCAGCCACCGCAACGGTTGATCAAGAAACACATGGCATGCTGCTCATCCGCTTCTCGTGGTCAGTTTGAACGGATCCCGGCATCGGTTCTTGTTGCCTGAGAACAAGCAGAAGCCAATGAGCCCATTGGGTTCATGTATGCCAGGGATGAACACGCAATGCCGTCTTCTTGGTGACTTTGTGTAATGGACTGAGTAGTTTAACAACTTGACCTGTATATCTCTGGGACTGGATGCACAAAAGGACTGACTGCAAGCGTCATCCAAATCGTCTACGCAACATTCTCATGCTCGAAGGAAAAATTGCCTTGTATATCTGGCCACTTTCCAGATCTGCTTGGCCTCTTGAATGACGTGCAAACTGCCTGGGAGACCGAGGAATACTTGACGAGCTCGGCGAGCTGGACTGCTGTGTCTCAGCCGAGCAAAAGCAACGCCAGGCCATCGTCAACGATTGAGGAGGTAAAGGAAAGACAGGCGTCGTATGAGATATGGCGAGGGGCATGTACGACGGCGCCAGTTGCATAACTCTGCTTCACAGTAGTATAGGTAGTCTGCCAACAAAGCAAGACCTGCCGGTCGAGCCAATGGATGGCCATGCGCGTACAGGGATCAACAGCCTCAGCGGAAAGACGAGCAGTCGTGGTTGGCGGTCCAGCAGGCTCACCGGTTCGTCTTGCAGCAATCTCGGTTAGCGACTATGAGTGTATGTGATAGCATGTCTATGACGGGCTGTGATGAATTGCCATGGGACTGGTGAGCGGGTTGGCCCATTTCGAGGCCTTGATTGGGGGCCAATTGGCCTGTGATTGTGCGGACACGCACGAGTCCTCAGTCGTTCACACTTCCATCATGCCCAGGCCGATGTTGTTTGGAGCGAGTCAATATGCAGACGACTGTACTTGCATAAACCAAAGAATAGACTGTGAATGCCGGCCGAGCTGTCATGCGATGCGAAGGAGCCTGAGGGCCTGTTGGTTGGGCATCTGGACATGACGGATCGACTCGAGTAGATTGGACCAGCTTGAGGGGAGTCCTAGGCCAAGTTAGCCGGCCAAGCGCAGCTCTCTGCAGGCAAGAACGAGGTGTCGCGTTACACGGGGTCCGGAGGAGGTGCTCTTTGTGGCTTGCAGTAAATACAAAAGCAGGGAGAGGGAGACCTTTGTCTGACCGCTCAAAGAGCAGAGATCTTGAAAGCAGCAGAGAAAGCTTTTGAGGTGCAAGTGGACGGCCAAAATTCGTGATTCTCAAGGGAGGGAGAGACATGGGCGATGGAGCCTCGGCGAGTCGATAGACAGGGAATTGGGCACTCAGTCAGCAGTGTAAAGATGAGAGGTCAATGGAAATTCAGAAGATGAGTACCAAGATAGGAGGGAAAATCTTCATAGATGGCGTGTGAGCTCTGGTTACCCAGCATTCGAGATCTGTATGTGAGCAGGAGGAGGAGGAGGAGGAGGAGGAGGGAAACAGAGACAAGGCCCGCAATGAGGAGAGACTCGAAGACAGAATTCAGAGAGTGATTGAACCAACAACGTAGCTGCGTAGGTACCTCGATGCCGACCTGGTACCGGGTTAAGTAGGTAGGTAGGTAGAGGCTCGTAAACTAGAAGGCCTGGAGCTCCCAAAATGAAGCTGCATGATGCATGAGAGACAACGTGCGCGCACACGTCACGAGCAGACTACAGTGATTGATAGACTACACACACTGTGCGGCTCCTTCCTGGCTCCCTTACCTCGAACTCCCCTTCTTGCCTTCCCGCACTTGCCACTTGCCAGCGTCTCCACTTCTTCCCGCCCAGCCCAGAGCCGGGCCTGATTCTCCGACCACAGTTCTGACCAATCAGGAGCCGCGTGGCTGCGGGGGGCTGAAACAGGGCCCACGCTGCTAAGGCAGGCGCAGAGCAGCAATCCAGGTAGCCAGGAAGATACATGGGTACTTACTTGGCTGAGGGACCGGGTTGCCGTAACCGCTTGTGTAAGGCAAGGCAATGCTCGAGGACGCCTCATGTGCCTGTCCGCCATTATTATGCTTGCTGCCGTCTGCCATATGAGATTGATCCCTTCCTTCTTAGCCGCCCAAGCCTTATTATGCCAAGTTTCGTATCGCCCGTCTCGTCTCGATGCTTCGGAACCGAAGAGTTGGGATTCCACCTGACGGATCGCTAATCTACCTTGGCTACCTTAGATGGACAGGCAAACATGGGGGAATCGGGGGCTTTACAACATGATATTGCAACCATTGCCGGAATAGGCGGGCATCGGATCTCGCTTCACCATGACCACTTCACTCTTGTGTTGTCGCTCATCCCCACCGTATATCTCTCCTGCTCAGAGCCATCCGCGCATGTGTTCCACCACCCATGGAGTGTATCGAGTCTTCTGCATGTCCCTCCTCGCGAACGTCCTCCTCACACCCCTCTCGCAACCGAGCGCCTACCTATCAGATACCTACCGATGGCAGCTAATACAGTACATACATGTCTAGCTTGGCGCTGAGGCTGAAGCGTTCTTGTGCAGCTGCAGCCAGCCACTTACTGACCGACGGCCTTGTTCATTCCCTTCCCTTTCCTTCTGTCTTATTGCTTTTCTAGTTTCCCTTTCTCTGGGGAGGTCATGCCGTCCTGACTATTAGTCTGGACTGTTGCCCTCAGCGTCTTGAGCTTCTTGTGCTCCCTCTCCTGGCGAGTTTCGATTCGGGTATATAAGTCTTCTCTTCCCTCCGTTACTCGGCTCCTCATCTAACATTGTGTGATTGACAGTTCTCTCTTTCGGCATACGGGCATCGACGTCTCTTGCTGCTTCAAGCTCTACATTTTCTGGCCCCTCTCGCCCCCTCAAGACATATGTGGACGAAGGCAACATCTCCACCATGGAAGCAAATAAGTCTCTCATCGAACAAGGTGGGAACATGATGCAGCAACACAGCAAGAGAACGGGCCTGCTCAGCATCCCCAACGAAATCATCAGCCATATCGGAGGCTACCTCACCAGCGATCACGACGTTGCCGCCTTTGCGAGGACATGCAAACTCTTCAACACAATGTTTGGCGATGTCTTATACCAGCGGAATGAAATGTATCACGGAGCTTCCTGCCTCACGTGGGCAGCCAGCCATGACCGAGTCGAGATATTAGAGAGAGCCATGAAGGCCGGCATCCTCCTGGAGGACCACGCCTATCTCATCTTTGTCGTTTCTTGCCACGGGAGCAGCGAGGCTGCCAGGCTGATACTGTCGATGCCAGGAATTGACCCCATGGCCGAGGACAGGAGAGGGTGGACGCCCATCACTCTTGCTGCCAGCTACGGACACGCCAGGGTCATCCAGGTGCTAGTAGACAACGGAGCGGACGTCAGGTCGCCCACCAGGAGTGGCTGGTCGCCGATCAACGTGGCTTGCAGCCATGGGAGCATCGATGTTGCGAGGCTCCTGCTGGAAGGCTACGGTGCCTCGATGGAGAGCGACGATGAAAACGGCTGGTCGGCGCTGCGATCCGCCGCCGTCTTCGGCCACGCCAACATATTATGCTATCTTATCCGGAGGGGGGCCGACATATCTGAGCGGTCGGCCACAGGCTGGACCTGCCTGCACTCGGCAGCCGAGGCCGGCCACACGAGGGCAGTGGCAGAGCTTCTTGACCACGGCTCGGATCCCATGGCTGTCACCGATATGGGGTGGACGCCCATGATCCTGGCGGCCGACAAGGGACACGACGACGTGGTTCGTCAACTGCTCGACCGAGGTGTCGACATCGAGCAGACGTGTAGCAGTCTCTGGACTCCTCTTTGTATGGCCGCAAGTCGGGGCGACTATAACATGTGCGGGCTCCTCATCAACCGCGGGGCCAACATCGCGGCCCGGGCAATGGGCGGGTGGTTTCCTCTCGCGCTGGCTGCGTCCAACGGCCACGATCCCGCCGTCAGTCTGTTGATTGGCTGTGGCGCCGACGTCCATATGACCAACGACAACGGCTGGACGCCTCTCATGGCTGCTGCAGACAATGGCCACAGCTCGACGGTCATGATACTCATCGACAAGGGGGCTGATGTAGGGGCCAGGAGCACAAACGGGTGGACGGCTCTCATGTGTGCTGCCGACGGCCGCCACCTGCATACTGCCAAGCTGCTCCTGGGCTACGGAGCCAACATCATGGCCACATCGGACGCCGGCTGCAATGCAGGCATCCGAGCCGCTCACTCAGGGGGCATCCGGCTGTTGAACATGTTCCGCAGGGTCCCTGGTTTCGAGCTGGACCACCTGGACAACCAAGGCCGCTCGGCTTTCTTCCACGCCGCCATGCGAGGCCACGCGCGGCTGGTCAAGAAACTGCTCCCCTTGGTGAGCACGGCCAACAAGAGAGACCAGTACGGGACGACGCCCATCTTCGCGGCCGCTAGAAACGGACATTGCAGCGTGGTCGAGATCCTCATCGGGGAGGGATATGCCGACTTTGAGGAGAGGGACTTCCTCGGCTGCACGCTGCTTGCCTGGGCGCAAAGGTCCAAGAGGCGGCAGTTTGTCCGCTTTCTCAAGAAATACGCGCACAAGGCCGGCATCCCCATCTGGCCGGAGGACCCGGCAGGCAAGCGGACGCAGTTCAAGTACGACTGCTCCATGTGCCTCTGCAGCATCTGCTGCCGGACCAGCCCGCATCTGGAGCAAGCGTACGTGTGCGAAGACTGCAACGGGGGCATGATCATCTGCGCCGAGTGCATCGACGCCGGCATGACATGCCAGGACACCTCTCACACGTGGAGGGCGCATGACTGTTTCTGGAACTACGACTATGACGGCGATGTTCCCGAGTATCTTGCTGCCAGCGCCAACATGAGAAGCAGGCGAGATGTCGATGCTGCTGGCGGTGTTGACGGCTTTGCTGCTGGCGTTGAAGGTCAATGAAAGGCATACAGGACTTGGCTTAGGAACTTGCAATTCTACCTACCAGGTAAGTACCTTAGAAACAAAACATTCGTTTCATATGCAGAATTCTATACACACTAGGTACACAAAATTAGATTGGATACAAGGGAAATGCCAGACATGAACTTTAACTTAATCGATTTGACTAGAACGGCGCGCGCCTTTTCAAGCCGATTTCGCTTCCTCGCTATTCACAGCCTGCGGGACTTGGTAACAAGTGATTTGGAAGGAGAAGATTTAAACTTGCAAAGGGGCTATAAGGTAGACAAGATCGTAGATACCATTTTCCCTTCTATCGAGAACTTGCAACGGGAGATCGGAGAAATCGTAGACACCATTTCCCCTTCTATCGGCTCGTCGTGTCAAGTCGCGTCAGAATTCATACCTTATGCAAGATCCAAAAAGTCCCTGAATCTTAGCGGCCGATCCGCCAAAACAGTGGTGCCTGTTTCAAGGGTTGCATTTTTAATATAGAACCTGAAAATCCGCCGGTAGAATACAGGAGGCTGCAACTTGTGGCGTGTGACTGTATCGCGGTCTAGCAAACTTGGCCATTTCCTTCTCCTCCTCACGAATTGCTTCATGCCTCAGGTCTGGCCAAGGTTGTGGCGATGATATCATCTCCATCAAAACAGCATCATACGTAAACTTGGACGGCTCCTTCTTCGCACCACTCTGTCATACCCTGCTCAGTACCTAGGCAACTGCCCACCCATCATCTGTGGCTCACCATCTGGGGTAGCTGCAAGGCGGCGCCTGCCGTGGCTGTGCGCCAGCCTCCCGCCCAATTAGCCACCGCGGATAAAGTGCAATCGCCCCACCTGCCTGTGGCGCCGCACTCCCACCTGCCCAATGAAGTCACCACGAGCTCATTCCTGCCTCTGTGTCCAGTCCAAAAAGGTACTTCTTCATCCTGCCGGAGCTACTCGCTAGGCGCAAGTCACTTGCGTTTGCCTTTGGTCCTGCCGCTCGCCTTCCAGATCGTCTCGTGCTCCTCCTCTGCGAGGGCTCACGAGGGCCTCAACCAGCCTCGACTCGTTTTGCCCTGCGGCTGCGCCGTTTCCAGAGCACCAGCTGCAGACTCTTGCTTACTTGCAGGGACCTTGCGCAACCCCCTTTTCGTCTCCAGTTCATACCAGTCGTCGTCCACCAACTTGCTCCTCCCTCTCAACCGCCAACTGCCTTACCTGGTATCCGGTGTACCAGTCCGCGACTCTGTACAGGGAGGGAGCTTCTGTACCTTACCTCTCTGCTCACTCGCCTTACGATCCCTCCATCCCTCCTCCAAAACAACGGCCCGTCATGGTGTCCTTTTGGCCGTGGAAGGTAAGCTTTCGCCCATCAGGATTGACACTGCTTCTACCGTCGATTCTCCTGCCTCTCCCACTCCTCCCTCTCCTCCTTTTCAAGTCTTGTCACTGACCAGCTGGCTTTGCGCGCGCAAACAGAGCGACGACTCCTCGCCGGCCTCGTTTGAAAAGGCTCTTTCGGCCCTCTCGAAAAAGATCACAACCACTCAGTCCCGCCTGGAATGGACCCGCCTGCGGTCCCGCAAGATCAAACTCCTGGGAACTCTTTACACCTCCTTTGCCTACCTCGTCAGCGTCATCGTCCTTCTCCTGGTTGTGGGATATCCGAATCTCGGGCCTTGGGAATGGACCGGAATGGCTGGAGGACCTGTCCTGTGAGCCTGAACTCCTTTTCCCCCTTCTTTCTCGTCAAACCTCTTGACGCAGTTCATGCTGGGGCTTGCGCACATACCGCATTCATACGCATGCACCGAGCATGCGCAGTTTACTTGCTCCCCTCCCCTCTTTCACTATGTGCTTGGCTGACGTCTTGTGCCCCTCCGCCTTTTGTCGTCGCACAGCATCTACACGACTCGCCTCGTCATCACGAGCTACTACAACTTCCGTATAGACAGCCTCGAAGCCAAGCTCAAGGCGCTGCAGGAAGAGCGCGGCAAGACGATCCAAAAGCTCAAGGATGCCACCAAATATGACTCCACCATGGAGCTCATTGAGAAGTACGGCGGCGCCGACGGAAGGCCGCGCAGCAGACAACAGGAGGCGCCTGAGGAAGCGCCAGATGCCAAAAAGCCGCAGCATGGCTCGTGGACGATGCCGGATCGCATTCACATCTCGCCTCCCCCGACAGCCAACGTTCCCCGACGAGATATCTCGCCCGCCTCGCTTGCTCCCAGCAGCCGACCCATGACGCCGCTGGCCCAGAGCGTCGGCTCCCTCGACACCACGGCCGAGTTTGCGCCCAACGCCTTTGGCCACGCTCCTCCTCCCCGCCCTCTGTCGGCGCAGAGCCAGCAGATGTACAGCATGCCGCCTCCGGCACCCTCCGAGCCTCATTGGTACGATCGCATCTTCGACGTCCTCCTGGGCGAAGACGAGACGGCCGCCAAGAACCGCATCGTGTTGATATGCCGCTCCTGTCGTCTGGTCAACGGGCAAGCCCCCCCTGGCACTAAGAGCCTGGGTGAAATGGGCATGTGGAAGTGCATGGCCTGCGGGACCCCCAACGGCGAAATGGACGAAGGGAAGCGCATCGTAAGAGAAGTCCTCAAATCGCACGAGAAAGAAAAGGACGCGAGCTCGAGCAAAGAGCCAACGACTCCGGAGACTGACGATGGTGCCAAACAAGTCGAGGACAGCGAGCTCTCAAGTTCCCATGCCGATGGCCCAGCAGCCTCAGTCAAGACCAGGCGATCGACGAGAAGTAAGAAATAAATGGCTGCGGATGGCTCTGCAACCCGGTAGGCGTATCGGCTTTTTGCAGGCTGAAATAAAGGCCTAAGGGAGAAAAGGGGAACGAGCATTCAAGAAGAGAAGAGAGAAGTCTCTTCAAGAGAGAAGTCTCTTCAAGAGAGAAGTCTCTTCAAGAGAGAAGTCTCTTCAAGAGAGAAGTCTCTTCACTGAAAGGAATGGCTAAAGTATAGAAGAAGAGTTTCGAAAGTCAGGAGAAAAAAAAACGCGCAAAGGGGGGAAGGGAGATATCCAAAAAGATGATTATGGGGGCTCGGTGGGAGGCGTCATTTTGTTTGCAGCGATATCTCACCGCATGGTTTTCATCCGGGGTCTTGTCGGCTTTTCCTTTCCATTTTCGCATCCATCTTGCCATTTGTCTTTCCACTGCGGCAGGCAATTTCTCTACGCAACCTTCCCTTTGTATGGGCGCCGCCTATCTGATGTCTGGCTCTGGCTTTTGCTCTCTAGCACACAAAAGCTCGACCTCCCTAGGCTGCCCGAGGTGTTATCTTTGACTATACCTATACCCCTTTCCTTTCCTTACTTTACCTTTGAGCTCTTCGCTACTATGTTTTCCAGCACCTACCCTCACATCTTACCTTTTGTTGCGTGGCAGCTTAGGTAGGTAAGACAAGAGAAAGATACGTGTGCTTGATATAAGCCTGTAGGCGGAGAGTCGGGGGCTCCAGGGTTGGGAAGCGCGAATGGTGAAGCCTCCGATTGATATCAGCGGGACAGGACATGCACTCGTCTGGTGGCTAGGGAAGGACTTTTAGGGATTGATGGCCACGGATCTCGAGGGATTCTAAACAGATCAGCGGGTTATAAGATGGAGCGAAATACCAACATGTAACGCAAATTTGTCACATTGCAAAGTCTATCTATCATGAACCCCCTTTCGAATCACGTTGAACATCGTAGCGACTCCAAAATCTTCACCTCCCTCCCAGCCTCTCAGTCTCTCTCCCGTGTGTACTTGGCTGTTTGTGTTTGTGTTTCCTTTTTCTTTTCTGCTTCGTAAGGGAATCATTTTTTCGTATCTACTTCGACATCTGCTGAAAGAACAAAGGCTACCCTGGGCGTCTTGAATCCGCCTGGGAACCCCAAAAACCTTCTACCGTCCACTCATCATTAACTGGCGGCGCAGTATGGTCCAAAAAAACAAACAAGAAAGCACACAGGCGCGGCATGGCCCTGATCCATGACTTCTGCTCCGTCTATAGGGCTCCCTCCCCTCGCAAACTCATCGCTTCCGCACCTCGCAGGCCCAGCCCTCGATGCCCTCGCCCCGGCTGCCGGGCTCGAGACCCTCGATCTTGATGCCCTTCATGCCCGGCGTGTCGTCCAGCCAGGGGTGAGCGGCCATGCCGCCGGCATTGGCCCGCTTCTCCGGCACCAGCTCGAGCATGGGAGTCAAAAAGGCCGAGATGCGCTTAGCCTCGTCCTCCTTGAAATGATATTTCTCGCGGAGAACATCGGGGAGAGCCCAGTGCCGCAGCCTATGAATGTTCCGAAGCTCTCCTTTCCTGTTGAATATTTCCTGGCTCCACTTGCCGCTGAGGCACAACGACCGCGGAAACGGGCCGAGCAGCTCTATGATCTGCGCGATGTGGTCGTCGTCCTTGCCATACTTGGTGCCAGACTGGGGGTCGAAGAGATAGTCGCCGGTAATCAGTTCAAAAACCTGTTGGTGGGGGCATTGTTAGCTTGACCGAGAGGTGTCAAGGAAAGGTGTAATACAAAAGACACTCACCATGGCCGACATGCTCCAGACATCCGTGCTGGCTCCCCATTTTGCGCCCAAAATCACCTCGGGGGATCGATACTGCCGCGTCTGGATATCGTTGGTGAAGTGGTGGTTCACCCAGCACGCGTTTCCCAAGTCCGCAATCTTGACGCTGATTATGTCGAATGCATGAGCATCGTCCGCCTTTCGCTTGTCGCTGGTCGAGGTTGACGACGGCGTGCTAGATTTATCTAGCGAGATGCCCGACACTTCGCGGGTCAAGAGGTCACTATGCGGTTGGGAAAAATCAAAGAGTGTCAGCAGGGAGGGCAGGCTGGGGAAAATCCAAGATGGAGAGGGAGGTTGTCGTAGTTGCACTTACGCGGACTTTTCTCTCTTGCTCTGAGCATCATCGGCCGTTGACGACTCATCCTTTTGCTTACCTAGACACAAGACCAAAGAAAAGCGCCCGAATGTTAGAGAATAGTCACAAAAAGGAAAAAAGAAAATAAGACAGCCAAGGAAGGTCATACCTTCTAGCATGCCACCGAGGCTGCCCTGAGAGGCAGAAGAGGGGAAGAGGTTGTTGTGGTTGAAGTCGGCGTTGAGAGGAGACGGCAACGGCTGGCTGCCGGTGATGAGCGTCCTACGTCTCCGGCGGCCGTTGCGGTTGTTTTCCTTGTCGGGCGTCTCGGGCTTGACGACCTTCTTGACAATCTGCTCCACGTCGCCAATCTCGATGAGGACGTTCTCCGGCTTGAGGTCCGTGTGGATGATGCCGCACTCCCTGTGCAGGTAGTCGAGGCCGAGCAGGACCTGCTTGGTGATTTGCTTGACGAGCGGCATGGGGATGCCGCGGTGGTTCCACCTCTTGATGAGGCCCAGCAGGTTCTCGCCCAGCACCTCAAAGACCATGCACATGTGGGTGCCGTTGGGGCCCTTGTGCTCAAACGAGTCGAGCAGGCTGACGACATGCTTGCGGCCGGGGTGGTTGGGGTTGGCCTGCACAATCTTATTGAGCAGCTTGATCTCGTCGACGGCCGTCTCGGTGTAGTGGGTGGCGGATCGCACCACCTTGAGCGCGACGTGTTTGCCGTTGGTGTTGTCCCGCGACAGCCAGACGGTCGAGAAGTGGCCCCAGCCCAGCTTGCGCACAACCGTGTACTTGCCGTCCTTGAACTTTTCGCCAATCTGGACGGGGTGATAGCCGCCCTTGCAGTAGTCTTCGGAATCTTCCTCGTCGGCCGTGTTTTCGGCGGGGTCGTCAGCGGCTGACGATGAGGACGGCGAGTGAGCCATGGCGGCGCTGGGGAATTGGCGGGTTCTAGATGGTAGGGAAAACGAGGGAGGCAGAACGGGTTAGCGATCGCGATTCAGGGCTCGTGGGAGCGCGTCTCAACAGGCGGGAGAGAGGGGTTTGCGGATGTGATGATGGCCAAGGAACGATCTGGCAGCAAGCCGACGGGAAACAAGAGAGAAAGGGTTGAAGTTGGAGAGGCGGGCGCCGGGATAGTCGCTCCTGATTGGGCGGTCTATCTGAGAAGGGGGGGGCAGCAGAGGGAAGAGAGAGGCTAGTGGGCAACTCGAACCAAAGAATCCTTTGCGGGGTGAACTGGCATCAACATTGGATCCATGTGCGTATACCGTAGTTGCGGTTTCTCTCGCCAGCTTAGCCTGCATCAACTGCCTCCTCTTGCCACATTGACGAGCCAGCACTTGCTAGCAGCAGCAATGGGGAAGTTCACGGCCGCAGCTGGAGATACTAGACGCATAGTAAGGCAAGTGGTAAGCACGCACGTAATACTGCTTGACGCTACATGGCAGCATAGTACAAGCCGCAGGTAGGAGCAGTTGTACGTGAGAAAGCGGGCCGCCCACTTGGGCATGAGAACCTCGAAAAGGGCCCCTTGCAGCACCTCAGCTACCGAGGAGCCCAGCGGCTTGAAAGGGGGGCTTTGGAAAGAAATGATGGCATCGGTGAAAGAAGCAAGGAAAGGTGAGGGGAACCTAGTCTTGAGGAAGCTCATGCTGCCTTTGACATTCTGCAGAGTCTCTCTGCGGCAGATGGCTGGGCAATGGTACTCGCGGCTGGCTTCGGGAGGGACGATGGGATAGCGCCCGTTGCGGCTAGCTAGCTAGGAAGGGGAAGAGCGGAAAAAAGATGCAAAACGAAGATGGGAACAGAAGAGAGAATCAAAGCAAGAAGAAAAACAGCAGAGTGGGCAAAGAAGACACAGGATAGGACCTGGGGCGTTGTCCCTCCTCCGCGAGGCAGCAAACCGAGCAGGGTAGACAAGGTGAGGGTTATTCTGGTAAAGGGCGGTATCGTGACAAGGTGACGGAGGGGAGAAGGGCAAGCAGGGCGTGGCAGCAGAGAGTGAGACTTGGCTGAGCTCACACACGCGCGCACACGCACATCGAGAGAGCCATTGGCTGGGCCCAATGATGAGGGCGAGCAGCTGAAAGCGGCAGCAGCACCCACCTGCAAAAAGTACTCGTACTTGGGCCGTGGCATGGAGAGCTGCTTGATTCATTACCCGCCTGAACCAGCCCCTCCAGCGGGGCAACTGACAGGCGCCGGAAGCAACTGCAAGCGGCGAAGCGCCCTGAAGCACAGCCTGTACGAGCACATTCTGTAACATTTCAGGTTCGTATGCGAGCCCAGGAGGAGGAGCAAACTGTGCACTGATGGAGGGGAGGCCAAGGAGTCTTGCGAGGAGGAAGCGTTCAGGGGATATTCAGTGCTTGAACGGCAGACAAAGCCAGGGAAAGGTCTGCCCGAGACCGAAGAGAAAGGAGACTGGGAACATGAAGACGGGAACGGGATGCCACCGCCGGAGCAGCCAACGGAGCCTTTGATGGGCAGCAGCACGGAACCCTAGCCACTCGGGCTGCAAGCAAACTTGTGCCCTCGAGGTGAGACGTCGTTGCCGTAGCAAGCAACGACGACACAGACGAGAAGATGGATTCAAACCGAAGGAAAGAAAATCAAACGCATGATCAAGCAAAACAAACACCGGCTCGGCGCAGCACTCGGCCCTCTTCAGCTTCGGCAGCGGCCTCCAAAGCTGGTCTCACTCGAGCGTTGTTCGCGGCCCCGCTGGTGCGAAGGGCATCCGTACAGAGAGAAAGCATCCTCACCACAGCCTCCCCCAAGGTAGTATCATGGGGCATCAGGGATGAAGGTACTCCGTACTCCGTACACATGAGGTAATCAGACTCGTCTGCCTTGTTTTTTTCTTCCCTCCTCCTGCAGCTTCTGGGGACCCTCTGGGCTCGACTGGAGCAAATGCCGGGCTCGGGACAGCCAAGATGGTGGAGCCGGTCATGTCATAGAGGGGGCATCAAGCAACGAGGGGCAGCGGCCAGAGCAAGTCGCCGTCCGCAGCGGGTGGAAGAGGCCATGCAGATGCCATGCAGAGAGCACAAAGGGGGGACAGAAGCGAACCTGCCAGATGCGAGGGGCATGTTGAGTGATGCGACGGTGGAGTTGAACAACAAGGTCAGCCAGGCACCCGGCCATGCCCTTGCCAATAGCAGCCCAGATACATCAACGATGACAGATGCACATCATGCTCATCCCGTCACTTTTGTGGCTCGCAGGGCTCCAAGAGGGGAGAAGAAGATGACAGAGACGGGAAAGGTAGGTGTAAAGGGAAAGGTAGAAGAGAGGCGCAACAGACAAAGTATAGAAAAGGCATCAACTCACTCGTGCACACCAGATGCATGCGGGTATCGCGCCAGGTCGGAATTCTCCATGGTGATTATGGGCTTGCGCTCCTTCTTGCGCTTCTTGACGCTGCCGGAGCCGTTGGACGATGGAGGGAGGGCGTCGTTCTTGGTACGATCTGCGTCCACTTCGCTGCCGCTCATAGCTGCAGACGGCGTTTGTTGCTTCAGGTACAAGAGAAGAAGAAGAAAAAGAAGAAGAAAAGAGCAGGCAGAAAGAGAAGCAAATAAAGAAAGCAATCCACCGAGTCGGGAGGCGAGGCGAGGCGAATGTGGCGAGACAGAAGCGGAGAGGAGGAGGAAAGTCGAGATGCGACAAGTACGAGGCTGACGGAGTTGGGTAGGTAATCGATAACGGCTGGCCGACGAGGAAAAAAAGTGCAGCAGCGGTGCGTGCGGTTGCTGTTTATCGGGCTGTCGTATCTTAGGTAGGCAGGCAGGTAAGGTATAGAGGAATATTTATGTCGTGGCAGGTGCCAGCGGTTCGTGGTGAGGGCAAAGAGTCACTGGACAGCTGTGGAAAACGAGGAGGGTTCAGAAGGGAAGGAAATTCCCTCTATTGACTGACTACCTACTAACTGCGGCTATCGTGGTGCTTGCGCTTCTCTTCGGTTCTATTCGTTCACATTCACGCCCTGCTACCTGATCACTGGGGGCAAAGAAAAGAAGATGATAAAGAATCTATATGGCGATCGAAATGCACATGAAAGAGTACTTGTTCCTGCTCTGTTTGGATATATAATAGAGGAAGGCACGGCGGGAAGCGATGGAAAGAAAGATAGTGGTGAATACCTTCCTCATGGTGACGAAGCCAAGAGCATGGGTGGAAGGTTCAGGAAGACACTGAGGGAGACTTGCGAGGTAAGGTAGTAAAATATGGTGCCTGTCATCAACAGAGCCCTCAAGGGTCCATCTCCAGTGCAAACAGCATGCCAAGCACGTCGTGATAGCATCAGCGAGAAAGTGGAAGCTGTCAAACCTCGGTCGATTCTAAGTATCTACATCATGGAAGGATAGAGTGTGGTGAACATCCTCCGGGCTGGATAGTGACAGGCAGACGCAGGTATCAAATGCATCGCATCGCCAGAGAAGCAGCCCCTACGGTGCGTCTGTCAGCTGAGACCGACCAGGCTGATTCAGGATAGCAGCAATATCCTTGAGGACCTCGCCGTAGGGCTGCTGCGCAATCTAGTAAAACCAACCAAGAAGCTAACAGGTCTGGTGTTGGATCACCGGCCCAGCTCAGCGCTAATGGAACACCAGGCTATCAATCTGTCACGATGCTGGCAAGATGTTGAATGCATCGACGATTTTTATCCATGATTCGGCCGAGAAACACCAAGCGCAGGCGATATATTACTCAAACAAGAACGCAAACGGAAGCCACAGACGAAACTGCCCTGTGGACTACGATAGAGTCTAGGAGCGGTCCGGTCCGGTTTGGATGTCGGTTGGCGGCAAGCCATGAGATCCAGAGTGTCGAGATCATTAAAGATCGATTCTCATCCGGCAGTTTATACGCCAAAAGGTCTGGGAAAAGCAGAGCCATTCCCGAAAGAACATGAGACCATACAGGGAGCGGGCCAGGGCAGGAAGACGGGGAGTGACATGTGAGAAAAGTGCGAATCTTATGATGTCGCTCTCGACTCCGACCTTGACGCACGCACGCCATCTCTGTGCAGAAACGAGGAGACCATGGGTGACGCCCCTCAGGCAACGCCCACCTCCACCCGATATGCCGTCCCTCCCGCCTTCTAGACTACTTCTTTTTTCCACTCTGTGCCTGTTCTCATCTGACCTCGGTGCAGTTGCCTCGACGCGGACAGAACCATGGGACCTCTCCACAGTCCGGATATTATAAAAGTTCGCGCTGAACCTCGGTTTCATGGTCTACTCGAACGACGCGATTTGGGCCCCGGCAACTCGGACATTGGCCTCTTGCTGCTCGATAACGGTCAAGCTCCTTATAGCATAAGCGATTCCCTCGAATTAGACTTGAGGAAGAATACCCAGTGCCGAAAGCAGGACATTCAGCAATAACAGGCATCACCAGACACGGCCCATCATCGGCCGTGTCTTTAGGTCCCTGTTACAGAGCACGAAATGCAACATGCTTCCAAAGCAAGACACTGGCTGGATACAACGCCTCAAACATGCGCCAAAAGCCATCTTCGTCATACAAGTATTACTTCTCTCCTGGGAAGCAGCGATGTCTACTCCGTATGGGCTTATAGAAAGAAAGCGCATTCGCCGTATTCTTTGCACATGGCGGCTCGCCGGATATGCAAAGAAGATTTCGAGGACAACTGCAGCAAGGTCATACACCTTAGACGGCATTCTCAGCGCAGTCCGCCGCCCGCCGGCGCACGGTTCCCTATGAAGACAATGTGAAGTTGCCCCGTTGCCCCTACAGGTACGATCTTCTTATACCATAGGTACGCAAGGCGGGACATGGGCGGGTTACAAGGTCCCAACTCGATCGATAGTCTGTGATGCTAGGAGAAATGCGTTGCAACTAACATGTCCTAGTCGATGAATGCATCCGCCACCAGACTGCGGCCCGCGATGCCACCGAAAGCGCTCGGACACGTACTGCACATGAAAAACTCCGTACTCTGGCTTCCCGGCCGAACCGTTTCCAGAGAACTTTGACGCTCGGCTACTATGAATGCTTTGGGGTGAGGAACCCATCATCACATGTAGTGACGCGACTGCTACTTGTATGCAGCTCCTCCGAATCGCGGGAACGCTGGCCAAAGTCTACGGGGCAGCAAAACCAGAGAAACCCTAAGCATCTCCCCGTCAACGATGGGATCTTGTGCCAAGCGGCCGATGATGAAGCCGTTTCCATTCGTCTTTTCCAGGCGTGATTGGCTGTCGTTGAACCCCCATTTCCCGGTCCACGGCAGACAGCACTGCATGTGCGCGCAGGAACGTGCCAGATAGCCGTCTGGTTAAGGATTTTTTTCCGTCTCTTTTTTTTCTTCTCTCTTCCTTTCCAGCTTGTGGCGTGTTTGCCGCAATCTCCATATTTTGTCGTTCGATATGCCAAGGGCCCAAGTCCACAATCTGCAAAGCCCCTGACGCAATCTACGGCCGGGCTCCGAGCGGCGAGATGCACAAGATGCCGGGCGTGGCTGCTCGCGTGCTTTGATTGCTCCAGCGTCCGCTTTCCCCCTTGTTTCCTGGATTCCGAGCCGGCGGCACCAGGGCAGGCATAGGCTTGCCATTCTAGAACGTGTTTGGAACTGGTCTCAGTCCGGCTCCATCCCTTGACCCATATCGTACGATTGGCCTTAGCCTCGTCAAACGCGATCTGGACGGCCCAAACGCCCGTGGCTTGTCGTAGTTGGCTGGGGTTATGGGAACACTAGCTTCCCTTTTCTCTTTCCTTTTCGGCTCCTCATGATCCAATATTTCCTCAGCCGCTGATACATACCGCTGGAGTGGACCTTGTGAAGCATGAGGCGGCACAATGCGGCCCATCCAATTCGTCACGGGAGACGGACAAATCGTCCCATGGAACTTTTTTCCCCGATGTTCGAGGAGTGAGGCTCAGATCCATTGATAAAGCTCCATCCCGCTCCAGAATGCTCAGTCTTCTTCTTCCGCATAGACCTTGATTGCTGTTGGTTCTTGCGACGTGCTGCGATTACCTACTATTCTGCTCTCTTCAACACGAGGAGTTGTTTGACTTTGATACCCTTTCTTAGCTTTTGTTCCTTGGTTCCCGAGCTCGATATACATTACGTCTCAACAAGGGGGATTGATCGTACACGTCTTATAACCGCCTTGTATACCCCTCGCAACTTCAGCAGTCAAGCATCTCCGTGGTCAAGCATCGGCTAAAACATGGCGTTGACTTTCCAGCAGGTCAAGCTGGTTAGGGATACGATCCCAGCCCTGACCGAGCATGGAGAGCGCATCACAACCACCTTCTACCGAAACATGCTTACGGACCATCCGGAGCTTCACAACTACTTCAACACCGTCAACCAGGCAAACGGCCGCCAGCCCCGTGCCCTGACTGCCATCATCCTCAGCTTCGCCAACAACATCAACCACATCACCGAGCTGATCCCCAAGATGGAGCGCATGTGCCAGAAGCACTGCTCCCTCGGCATCCGGCCCGAGCACTACGACATCGTGGGCAGGTACCTCATCGCCGCGTTCGGGGAAGTCCTGGGCCCGGCCATGACGCCCTCCGTCCAGATTGCCTGGAACAAGGCCTACTGGCTGCTCGCAAAGATGCTCATCGGGCGAGAGGCCCAGCTGTACCACGATTGGCAACACTGGCAGGGATGGAGGCGGTTCCGCATCGAGCAGAAGGTCGAGGAGTCGGACGACATCTTCTCCTTCTATCTCGTCCCCGAGGACGGCAAGCAGCTGCCGAGCTTCCTGCCCGGCCAGTACGTCTCTGTGCGAGTCCAGGTCCCGGACAAGGACTACAAACAGCTGAGGCAATACTCGCTCAGCGAACAGCCCAGGCCAGACTATTATCGCGTCACCGTCAAGCGGGATAGAGGTTCACAGACAGTCCGACACCCGAGCTATCTGACCAACTCGTTTGGCGCCAACCCGGGCGTCGTCTCCAACGTGCTCATTGACCAGAAGAAGGTCGGTGATATCATAGAGCTCACTCATCCCGCCGGAGAGTTCTTCCTCGACACTTACAACACCTCGAATTCGCCCCTTGTGCTCATCTCCGCCGGCGTTGGCGTCACCCCCATGGTGTCCATCCTCAACTCCGTCATTGAGAAGCAGCCCAACAGGCCGATATCGTGGGTCCAGGGATCCCGCGACTCGATCCCGTTCTTCCTCCATCTTCGCAAGATTGCCCGGGACAAGCCCAACGTCAAGACGAACATTTTCAAGACGCGCCTGGCCGAGTCCGATTTGGCGGGCGTCACGTACGACCACGACGCGCGGGTTGATCTGGACAAGGTGCAAGCGGAAGACCTATGGCTGGGCAACTCGTCGACGGAGTACTTCATCTGCGGACCGGAGCAGTTTATGATGGAGATGGCGAAGCGGCTGAGGGAGTATGGCGTCGGCAGTGAGAGGATCAAGCTTGAGCTTTTCAGCACGGGCGATACCGAGTTCCAGGTCGATGCTCTGAGTATTGCATCTGGACGGTCTCAGGGGGCGGCGGCACCTTCCAGTAAGAGCAATTGATGATGCTGCTCTGAGAAGCTAGAGACACGGAACCTTGGTGCGGAATTGAAAGGTATAATGATGGGAAGATAAAACAAGGTCATGGCACGGGGCATAGAGGTGGGACTGGGCAAATATTGCAGGTTCTATCGGCATATACTGGGTAGATAGGGCAAGACGTTTGATGATTATATACATTATGATAATGCGGCCGGTTCAAGAGGGAGAATAAACAGGGAGTTTCTTTGTTTGCCACAAACGAAGTCATCTGCAGCGCGAATACATCGTTCGAGCTTTGACTGGGCTTCTTACGCGGCCATCCAGCCATCTCCCATCTGCACCAGTTGTTCCTAATCCCGGCAGTATTCATTCATGATGTGAACCGCAAACTGCAATCGGATTCAGGGTATGCAGTATTACAAAGCCCATGTCCGGGGATTTAGTGGGAGAGCTGCCGCCCGCGGGACCTTGCGAGAGTTACGCGGGATCGCCGGGGCTATGCAGATCCAACAGACTTGCAGCTGAAGTGAAACATGGAAAAAGACGGGCCCTAGCGATGCTGATGCCTATTAGTACTAGAAAACGGTAGAAGACGTACGGTAACCTCGAGGGAAGCGTGTGTGTTTCTTGGCTTGGCTTCAGGATCGGCTTCGGAGCCCTCGCCGTTCTCCCAAGGGCACCAAGACGGTCGGCCAGTTCCCGAGTTTCGGGGCCTGAATGTGCGGGTTGTGTTTGGGTCGTCCCCTCGCGGCCACCCCCCTGTCGACGAGACTCAACTGCTGCCGTTAACGGCTTAGGCGGTGCCCATGGGGCGGTTCGTGACGCCTCTGCAGCGCCTCGGTCAGCACTTTCAGCGCGGTTGTCGGTAGTGGATGATTTGCGCTGCGGATTCCTGCGAGGTCTCCGGCAAACAACAAGCTACTACAAGGTTGCTGGCACGTCAGCGGTCAACGAAGTCGGCACCCAATCTCTGGTAGGGGGGAGGGGGGCCATCGTTCCGAGATAAGGTGCGAGATAGCGAGTATGTAGGGCCATCAATAGGCTGAAGCCAAGCAAACTGGGGGCCAGCAGGATGAATAGAGAAGAATAGCTCGCTAGGCGTCGCTGGCTGTTGCTAGTTGACCTTGATGGCTTGGGCTTGCTGCCGCCATCAGATCCCTCTAGTAGTAGTATTGCCCTTGACCCAACGATTTCGCAGCAGCAGTAAGGTAGTAGTGTCTGTTGTTTTGCGAGACTTCACCTCTTTCTATGATGAGCTCTTTTCGCTTTGCTTTGTCTTGTCTTGCCTTGCCTTGCCTCGTTGTTCAAGTGCGTCCAGCTTGGTACTAGTAGCTGTCAGATCCAGAGCTCTGGCTTGTTCTCGGCCCTTCCCCCTTTTCCGCTGCTCATGCTCCTCTCCCGAAGGTCCAGTCTCTGGCCCATATGGCTCCGGCCATGCTTGCTCCCTACTACTACTACCACCATCATGCTTTCATGCTCCCGCTCCCAGCTATCCCACCACCCCTAACCTTGCTCCCTCACGCAATGGCGAATTGGCCCTCCCCAAGCAATCGACAGCAACCCAACCCAGCCTCGACAGACCTACTATTCCAACGCGAGCGGTCCTCTTACCCCGCGTCTCCCGGCTTCCCTGTGGCTCCTTGCCTCTGGCCCCGACCCGGGTTTGATTTGCTCGTCTAGAAAGCTTCCATATCCATCCAAAAACCCATAATCCATCAACCCATGCTCGGCTCTTGGGGTCCTTTTTATTTTTTTTTCTTGCTCTTCCTTCATCAATCTCAAACCCCGGCACTAGGGCGATTTTAATTCTCCAGTGCTCAGTCCCAGGATCGCCTTTTGATTCTCGCGTCCTTCTTCTTTTTCTGGATACCGCCGTGTTGATTTCCACGGCGTCTTCCGCTTCTTCATTTCTTTGTATTTCGATCTCAGCTTTTTTTGTTTATTCTTACGTTACGAGCGATATTGACAATCGGTGGCTTTTCCGTCTGTTTGGTCTTGTCTTTTTCATGAATGATTTTCTTGTCCAGCCATGTCTTTCTGATTCTCGATACACGACTTGTCTTTGATTGAAACGATCTTCTTGACTGCTCGCTCCAAGCATCCGCCCACTCACTGGTGCAGCTCCTCGGGGATTCTCAGCTTACATGAGGAGCTTGTAAACCAAAGAAAGCTTCTCCTCGTTTCTGCATCGCTTGTTTCTGTTGTTTCTGAATGGCGCGCCGAATTCGGAAGACGCCGTGGAGCCGCACGGGTTGCAGTACGTGCAAGCGCAGAAGAAAGAAGTGTGAGTTGATACCTTTACCTTTGCGTTGTGCTTCGCTGTCCTTGTTCTTGGCTGGTGGCTTGGGGGCGGTTTATTTGTGCTCAAGGATGGCTTCGTGTCGCCTTGTCTGCTACGTGAGGATGAATACACGACTTACTGACGCTGGATACGACCAACAGGTGATGGCCAGAAGCCGAGGTAGGCGCTTTCGTGATGTTCAACCGTTGCCTTCACTCGGCATCGATATCGTAGTCTACAACGACGGGGAGTCCGCTGGCGGCTTGGCCCTTTGACAAGGTAGTCTCACTCGTCTTGTTCACGCTGACGGCTCGGCGACTTGCAGGTGCCAGACGTGCCTCCGGCTCGGCCTCGAATGCGTGCAGTTTGACATCTTCTGCCCCATCAACGTCATCACGCCGACACGCGACGCCCGGTCGTCGAGATCCGCGAGCGACGCCGACCCTGAACCGGATGTGGACGAATCGAACCTCTCGAGTCCGGCATCGACCTCGTCGGGGTCCTCCGGCGGCTCGGCAGAGGATGCGGAATCCAGCACCGGCCGCGAGCTGGTGCCGATGAAGGCGCGGAGGCTGTCGAGATCCTCGGCCCAGTCCCAGCCGGAGCTGCAGTTCCAGACGCAGTTCCAGCTCGTCCACCCGGGCCGCCGCCGCCGCGGCACTCGCGACAGCCAGGACCGGCAGGCCGTGGCGCTGCGGGCTGGCGGCGGCGGCTCGCACGAGATCCCGTCGCTCTCGGAGTTTTCCTATCTCTCTACGAGCGAATACTTCTACCTGCAGTACTACCTGGAGCGGCTGAGCAACGTGCTGGTCAACGCAAACAGCCGCGTCAACCCGCTCAAGTCGCTCATCCTGCCGCGCATCGCCTCGTCGAGTCTGCTGCTCGACGCCATCTGCGCCACGGCTGCCGTGCACCGCTCGAGCTCGTCCGACGTCGACCGCTCCGAGTACGCAACCATGGCGACGCGGTACTATGTCCGGGTGTTGTCGGCGGTGCGAGAGCTGATTCCTCGAGTGTCGAGTTCCGGCTCTGGTCCCGGCTCCGCCTCCGGCAGAGCAATAGACCTGATAACTGATGTGGAGGACCCGAAACCTGTTGACGACCGCAGCGACTTTGGGGAAGACGATGCCAGCAGTAGTAGCAAGGGCAAGGGCAAGGACAAGGGCAAGGGCAAGGGAAAAGCGAAGAACATGAGGAACCGGGTCATCGAGGACAAGGACACGGCTGAAATGGCCATCCTCGCCTCCATCTTCCTCTGCAAGTACGAGATTATCAAGGACGGCGTGGAGAACTGGCGCTTCCACCTGCGAGGGATCGAGTCCCTGTGCCAGTCGCTCGATGCGGATCAGGCTGCCTCCATGTCGGAGACGCTGGCCTACGTTAGAAGCTTGTGAGTGGTGCCCGGCTGTCTCGTCCCTTGACTGTGTCCCCTCTCTTCTCCCTCATCCCCTTGGCTGACGACGAAACGAAACAGCATGTCGTACCATAAGAACATTGCCCGCATCACCGAGTATTCACCGCAGCCGGTCGACGAGTTTGAGCACGAGCCCTTTGATCAGGATAGGCTGTTCCCGGTTGATCCCTACATGGGCTTCTCCCAGAGCCTCATCATTCTTCTCGGCCGGGTCAACGACCTTCTCGCAGTCAACGTGAGAGAAGAACCCGAGAAGCTGGAACAAGGAGTACGGGAACTGTATGTGAAAAGACTCTCCATGACTGGGCGCCCGGGTGAGACACAATGGATGACTGACTGAGCCCGTCTCTGTGATGCAATATAGGTTGCGCCTGCTCGCCCTGAGAAGCTGGGACGCGCGTCGATTCGCCATTCCGGAGGGCATGAAGCCGTCGACAATTGAAAACTCATCCTACATCGCCGAGGCGTATCGCTGTGCCGTCATTGCCTGCATCCATGCCGTGCTCGAGCTTCTGGCGGAGAGAGAGGGAAAAGGCACCGTTTCCTCGAATCCATCAGCCCGGACGCTGGTGGACTTGTCGTTGCAGTCGGAATCGCTGTCCCAGTTGTCCCTGTCACCACAAGCCCTGTCACAGACTCAAGTACAAGCTCAAGTGGAAGCTCAACTCATGGCCCAATTCCAGGCACAAGCCCAATTCCAGGCACAAGCCCAGTCCGTGAGGCCCATCAACTGGGTTTACCTGCACGCTCTGTTGCCCATGACAAAGGCCGACGCTCTGACAGAGTGCCTGGCGGCCGTGGCTCGGGTTCCGCTCGGGTGTCCGGAAGAGGCCGGTCTGCTGCCTCTCCTCTTCATCGTTGCCTGCGAGACCAACCGGCCGGACCAGGCACAGGAGGCGCTGCAGCGGGTGGAAGCGCTGGGCAGCCACATTGGGCTGGGCAACGTCAAGTGCGCGAGTGCCTTGTTGAACCAGGTCTGGAAGAGGAGGTCGGAGAAGGCAAACTTTTCCGACTGGAGGGGGTTGCTGGCAAAGGCGAAGTGGGATCTCATCATCACTTAGAGCTCACTTGAGAGGGATGAAGGCTGTCATGTCTTTATCACTGGAGATAGACGACATCTCACACCCCCAGAGGCGAATCACCAACCATCTGTACCATCATCATGACTTGTGATGGGGAACCCCTTTCACCACCAAAGAAAAAAGGACGGAAATGGCGCCTTTCCACTCCATGATGGTGTGTTGCTTCCCTCTTTTCTTTCTTCTTCCCTACCTTTTCCTTTGTCCCCGTTGTTCTGATTCCCATATTCCCTTGGTGCGGTTCTGTTCAATTTCCTTGGCCCGTTTGCGTTGTTGTCGGTTCGGTATGCCATTCGCTCTCTTGATGGTGTCATTTGTGTTTGGATATTCGTATGGGAAACATGACTGGAAGGGATGGCGTCTAGCTATAAGCACATAGCCAAAACTAGTAATTCTGTGAGAAAGACGTTTCCATCATCTTAGAAAAAAGAGCGACATGATGGGGAAAAGGACGGCCCTTGGCTTTAAATGCCATTGACTAGCCTCGACGAAGCAGAAGCTAGCAAGGGAGCTGCTCCATATAGCAGCACTGTAAAGTGAACCAGAAATAGTGTCGAAAGGCTGGGATGGGGCCAGAGCTGATGATGTGCTTTGCAACTCTGATAACCAAGGAACTGTTTGCTCTTTTTCTCTTTGCAAACCCCCCCGCTTCTCACTTACATGGAAAATACAGACGGGAAGCGAGGAAAAGCCAAGGGGAAGAAGCCTCCACAGCGGCTCTGTTATTTTCTTCTTTCTTTTTCTTTTTGCCCGTTTTGAGCGCGTATCTTTGGCCCAAATCGGAATCGGAATGACGGTTGCTGTAATAATGTACTGGAGGGCGTCCTTTAAGAGAAAGGGAAACACTTGGGCTAAGGCAGTGGTGCTTGGGGCCACCTCCGCATTTTATGGCGGTTGGTTGGGAAAAAAAAGCACGGTAGGCGATGGGATGTTGTTGGTTTGTTCTTTGGTTTCTTTTGCTTTTTCTTGATCTCGGTTTATTGCCTTGCTGGGCCCTTGCAACTTGGGTTAAATCCGCAAGGGGGGGTTCCTAAAGTGACCGTCGATAGATAGATTGGTGAGGGGGAGGGGGGAGGGGGAGGGTTCGGTATTCGGTTTTCCATCCGAATTGGAAGTTGAAGTTCAGCTTGTACATTACGCTGGCGCCGGTTTCCGAAGACTCGCATGCCTGTTGTGCCTCGCTACCTAATCTCGAGTGAGACGTGGAGAAAAAGCAGCGGCGTGATACCAAAGGGGACGGGGTCTATCTATATACCGGCACGAACGGGTGGTTGGGAACACGTCTGGACCCTGTATCTCGGTTCCATATCTGTGGATAAATCCCCAAAGTGTCGTGATGGCGAACGAATAGGCAAACCGGAACGGGGCCGTTGCCAAGCTGCGAGAGTTGTCGATGGGCTTGGAGGGAAGTGATACCGGGCATGGGTTACGACGTTAGTCTTGTGCTAGGTGAGAAGTGGTGGAAGTTGGAGGAGGAAAGATAAAAACGGCCTTCGCCCTCTCCCCCTCCCCTCCCCTTTCTTTTGCAACGATCATTGTTGTCCCGCATTCTATATATTATCAACTTGGGGAAAATACTTGACTGGTCAGCTTTGGGAGTCTCGGTTGGAAGAAGGAAACACGGCTGAAGAAGAGCCGTGTTTGGCCAATCCTTGCCGCTTGACCTGGGTGTTGCGAGTCTGACTACTGCGGGTGAGAGCTTTTGGATATTTTGGAGAGGTAACTCGGATACTATTGCGGATACTGGAACGGGTTCGCCGCTATTTCCGTACAACACCAAGGCACAGATTACATGCTCTGAGAGCCTGCTCACTGGTCGGTTGCCGCTTACACCCACGATATACAGCAGTCGGAAAGCCGGCACACGGCATATTCGATATTCAGCTCCTTATACATTCATTGACCGGCGGTACCATATATCAGACACATACACAAACACACACACACACACACACACACCCGGGATGCATCCCTTCGACCCCATCCGCCCCGAGGAAATCTCCCTCGCCACATCCATCCTCAAGGCGTCCCTTCCCGGCGTCAGCCTCCGCTTCAAGGTCATTGACGTCCAGGAGCCCATCAAGCAGCATGTGATTCCTTATATCGAGGCCGAGCGAACGGGCCAGCCGCTCCCCCAGCCGCCGGCCCGGCTCGTCTACAGCTACCTGCACCGCCTGGACACGCACGCCTTCCTCAAGGCCGTCATCAACCTCGACACAAAGGGCGTCGTCTCCCTCAAGGAGCTGCCCAAGCACGTCCAGGGCCCCGTGGACGTGGACGAGATGATTGGGCTCGAGACGGTCTGCCTCAAGCACCCCAAGGTGATTGCCGAGATCGAGAAGCTGCAGCTGCCCGAGGGCGTCACCGTCTGCACGGATCCGTGGATCTACGGCACCGACGACGAGGCCGAGCACCGCCGGCTGGTGCAGTTCTACATGTTCATCGTGCCCGTGGCGCATCCGCAGTCGAACCACTACTCGCTGCCGTGTGCCTTTTCGCCCGTGCTCGACGCAAACTCCAAGGAGCTCGTGCGGATCGACTACCTGCCCACGGGCCGGGGCCACGACGTCTCCGGGACCACTCAGCCGTGGAAGCCCGTCAAGGCCGTCGAGTACGCCCACGAGCTGCTGGAGACGCCGCTGAGGACCGACCTGAAGCCGCTGATTGTCCAGCAGCCCGAGGGGCCCTCCTTTTCGGTCGACGGACAGCTCGTCAACTGGCAGAAGTGGCGGTTCCGCGTCGGCTTCAACTACCGCGAGGGCCTCGTGCTGTACAACGTCACCTTTGACGGCCGCAACGTCTTTTACCGCCTCGCCCTCTCCGAGATGACCGTCCCGTACGGAGATCCCCGTCGGCCGTATCACAGGAAGCAGGCCTTCGACGTGGGAGACGTCGGCCTGGGCATCACCTGCAACCAGCTCAGCCTCGGATGCGACTGTCTGGGCCACATCAAGTACTTTGACGGCTTCCGCATCGACTCCGAGGGCCGGCCGGTGCATCTGCGCAACGTCGTCTGCCTGCACGAGCAGGACGCCGGGATCCTGCACAAGCACACAAACTACCGCAACGGAGAGGCGACGGTGGTGCGGAACCGGCAGCTGGTGGTGCAGATGATCTGCACCGTCTCCAACTACGAGTACATCTTCGCCTGGGTGCTGGATCAGGCGGGCGGCATCGAGTTCGAGGTCCGGGCCACGGGCGTCCTGTCGACGATCCCCATCGACGACGCCGAGGGGCTCAACCTCCCCTGGTCGACCCCTGTCGGGCCGGGCGTCTCGGCGCCGTACCACCAGCACATCTTCAACCTGCGCGTCGACCCGGCCGTCGACGGCTTCAACAACACAGTCGTCTACGAGGACAGCGTGCCGCTCGACCCGGAGGAGCACGGCGTCGAGGACCCCTACGGCGTGGGCTACGTGGCGCGGACGACGGTGCTGGAGGCTGCGGGCTTCGCCGACACAAACGTCGAGCTGGGCCGCGTCTTCAAGATCCGCAACGACGGCGTCGTCAACGCCATCAGCCGCCGGTCCGTGGCCTACAAGGTGCAGACCGTCGCCAGCCAGCGCATGCTCATGTCGTCGCGCTCCTTCAACGCCCGCCGCGCGCGCTTCCACGAGCACGCCGTGTGGGTGACGCGGTACC
Source organism: Trichoderma sp. PF4103 (assembly GCA_023628735.1). Taxonomy (NCBI): domain Eukaryota; kingdom Fungi; phylum Ascomycota; class Sordariomycetes; order Hypocreales; family Hypocreaceae; genus Trichoderma; species Trichoderma sp. PF4103. The sequence goes on from JAMAKC010000008.1 coordinate 572,970, forward strand.
GCGACGGCGAGCTGTTCGCCGCGGGCGAGTTCACCAACCAGAGCCGCGCGAGCACGGGGGTCGACACGTGGGCCGCCAGGGGCGACGACGTCGTCAACCAGGACGTGGTGTTTTGGCACACCTTTGCGCTGACGCACAACCCGCGGCCCGAGGACTTTCCCGTCATGCCCGTGGAGCGGCTGAGCGTGCACTTTAAGCCGGTGGGCTTCCACGAGAAGAACCCGGCGCTGGACGTGCCCCATTCGCAGCAGGGGGTGAATAAGTCGACGCTGGTGGAGGAGGTGGCCAAGGAGGCCAAGGAGGCCAAGGAGTGCTGCAAGCTGTGACGTCCGGGATGGGCAACATTATAGTTATTGCACGGAGTGTGCGTGTATGAGACGGATATCTGATATATCAAGGATTGTGGAAACGCCTGATTAGGCATTTGGATAGGATGGTATATTCTACTTGAACATCTGTAGATATGACATTACGCTTGATGAGAGGAGACGGATAATGACGATGATATGATGATGAAGAATGATGGGCGCTTCGAAGCCCCTTTGTGATATCCTTCAACTGTTGTCTAAATGACATTCTATATATTCAAGGCAGCTCCATCAAGCTCGTCACTCTTACTTCCCCAGCAACGCCTTTTCAATCACCCTCGCCGCCTGCAGCACCAGCCGCTCGTGATACCGCTTGCCCACGACCTGCACGCCAATCGGCAGTCCCTCGGCGTCCTCCGGGTTGTAAATCTCCCAGTAGTGCTTCTCGAGCTCGTTCTTGGGCTCGTACGCCTCCCTGAGCTCGGCCGCCGTCGCCGCGCCCACCAGCTTGTTCGCGGGCATGGCCACGGCCGGGTACTGCAGCAGGTTCCAGATGGCCGTGTACCCCCAGTACCTCGTCGCCCCGTGCGGCCCGGCCACGCTCGGGTAGATCGGGGCCAGCACCACGTCGACGTCGAACTGGTTCCAGTGGTCGCTGTACTGCTCGCGGAAAGCGTCGCGAGCCTCCTTGAGCCCTTCCTGCGACGGGGCCACCTCCGCCCGCCCCTTTTGGCACTCGTTGATGATCCATTCCGTCAGCGGCAGGACGGGCTCGCCTCCCTTTTCGCAGATGGCGCGGATGTTGGCGCCGCCGTCCTCAAAGTAGTTTGCGGCAATGATGCTCCAGCCCCTGGCGTGCTCCATCGGGGAGAAGGTCACGACCTGGACGTCGACGGCGCGGCCCAGCTTCTCGGCGATGCGGCGCATGGCGGTCCGGACGGGAGGCAGCGGCGAAACGACGCCGTCGTCCATCAGCAGTCCGACCTTGAGCGGCCGTGTCTCGTCCAGCTGGCGGCCCATGGCGGACGACAGGATGCTGCCGGGGATGAGCGAGACGTCGTCGATCCAGGGAAGCGTTGACGAGTAGGCCTTGCAGAAGAGCTCAATGTCGCGGAGGGAGCGCGCAAAGGGGCCCAGAGTGCCGGCGATGGCGTCGTGGCCCGGCGTGGGGACGATGACTCCCTTGCCGCTGAAGCGACTGGGTGAGGGCATGAAGCCGTAGAGCTGCATTTCACTGTCAGTAACCATCCTTTGACACAAACGTAGAGAACAACAAAGTGCCCTGGGCCGCTTACCCCGTTAAAGGCTGCGGGAATCCGGATGCTCCCTCCGATATCCCCCCCTATGCCCAGCACCGACGCATTCATGCCCATCAGCGCCGCCTCGCCTCCCGTGCTGCCCCCCGCCGTCAGCTGCCTGTTGCGCGGGTTCACCGTCGTGCCGTAGATGTTGTTGGACGTCTCCAGGTGCATGCCGGCCTGCGGCTGGTTCGTGCGGGCAAAGACGACGGCGCCCAGCTTGCGGAACGTCTTGACGATGGCGGCGTCGTGGCGGCTGGTGTTGTTGATCCAGGCGACGAAGCCGGCGTTGGTCAGGTGCGAGGCGACGCCGATCTGGTTCTTGAGCGAGAGGGGGATGCCGTGGAGGGGGCCGATGAGGCGGCCGGTGAGGGCGAGGTGCTGGTCGCAGGCTTCGGCGTCGTAGATGGCCTCGGGGAGGAGCTCCGTGAGGCAGTTGGTCTGATGATGATTAGCTTCAGAGCAGCACCCGGAGCGTGACAGGATAGAGAGGTGATGGTGATGTAAAGGGAACAGAGATGATAGGGCCTAAGGCAAAACATCATCATCGTCATCAACAACAACTCACACACTGCTGGGCTATCGTGGCCCTCTTGCGAAACGCCGACAGAAGCTCAACCGCCGTCACCTTCTTCGCCGCCAGCATCTCCAGCAGCGCCGTCGCATCGTACTCCTCCGTCAGCTGCAGCTCCGCGTCCGTCAGCAGGTCGCTGGACCGAGGCACCGACGTCACATCCTGGGGGAGGGATGTGATTTGCGACAGGGAGAAGAGGACGCTCTTGTCGAGGGAGCCGTCCCGCAGGGAGATGGCGAGGCGGATGTGGTCCTGCGATTCGGGCATTTTTGGTGGTTGGTGGTTTGTTTTGTTGACTTTTGTTTACCGGAGGAGCTCCCTTTGCAGGGTTGGGCTACAAGCTGGCAGACTCAGGGACCCAATTAGTCTGACCGATTGATTGATGCGAGACTATCACTTCAACTGCAGAGTTCCAGTCTCAGTCTGCCTGCTCAGGTCGCAGAGTCGTTGAACCCATCCTGCTCCTCCATCTTCTTCCAACCCCCCCAGCTTGCGTGGTTCGGCTCAACCCCTCATCAGTTTGCCTTCCCAAAGCAGCATCCAGCTACCCCATGGCTGCCCAACATGCATACCTAGCTATACAAAAACCGAATGGAGAAAAAGAGGATCAGGAAGAAAGTGCAAAAAGTGAATTAACCAATTATTCCACACACGACATCAAATACCATCTGCTAACGAACACCTACAGTATCTCAACGGAATAGAATGCACGCATCCCCCTCACCCCTCTAGCGTAGATATTGCCCCCTTTGGCATAGCCCTCGATGCGGGCAACAAGGAGCATGGAGCCGGAGGACGGTTCAGCGCAACTGGGGACGGGTTTCCGTTCGATTTGTTCCCGGCAACCAAGAGAACGCTGATACACGCTGCATCCTTGACCTGTCATGTCATGCCACCTTGAGCCTGTGTGTGTGTGTGTGTGCGTGTCTGCGTGTGGACGGGTTGACAGGGTAGATGCTAGACGAGAGAGTCCACTGGGAACGACGACCTTGTTCATCACATCACCCTCGTTGTTCCCGCGCGGGGTTTTGCGAATGTTAGGTAGACAGACTACATCATTGTAGAGCCGAGATCGGGGTTGTTGTTCCTTTTGTTACGTGTAGTAATAGCTTTCGAGTCAGAAGCGGCGGGATTGATGGAGCCCCGGGAGAAGCACATGGGTTCAAGTGTGCCGGCAGTCGCTTGGTGGAGCACGTCCAACTGCGACGCTGCGTTGGTTGTGATGAGAAATGCGAACCGACAAGGTGGTTTGACGGCAGCGGATGGCTGTAATAAGGTATCGTGTATTGTGCAAGGATCCGCTGGCCCGGATGCGACGGCCACGTTCATGTCACGAACAACGTGATGAACGACAACAACGGGCATGACGCTGAATGCTGGTGCTTCACAACTGCAACAACAACATAGTCCATCGACCTTCAAGAGATAGCATCACGATGATGGTTTGGCAACGTCTCATTGTGTCATTTCGTACCTAGTTAATGCTTCGAGACCGAGCTTTGGACATGCTGCAGTCGCATCATAATCACAGCCCATTAAATCCCCATTCCTGTTTCCGGTTTCCGATTTCCCATTTCCATGCCTGCTTTGAAAGACAGGCAGCCATTAGTTTGCATAGTATATAGTCGTCAAATCAAATCCCATCGGTAGCTCCAGACCTTTGGGTCAGTCATTACACGCTCAACCAGATTGCGAAAGAAGAAGAAGAAGAGAAAAAAGAGAAAAAGAGAGGCAGACAGAGAAACGGTCGTTTTACTCCTTCTGGGAGCCCGTCGTCTCGCTCTGGTCAAGCGACTTGTCGTGAGCCTCCTCGGTATGCTCCTCAACAACGTCCTCAAACGCTTCTGGAATCACCACGCCCTCCTCCTGTCCGTACTTGGTCTCCGTCGTGTAAAAGTAGATGCTGGTCATGGTCAGGATCAAACCCAGCATCATCATGCTGAAATAGGCGCCAGCCTCTCTGATGAACTGCACGCCATGAGTGTCGATTCCAAATGCCGTCGCCGTGCCAAACGCTTGGAACCCCTTAAAGTATCCGCTGTAGCGTCCCAGAACGTGCGGCTCGTTGGAAAAGGTGCTGTAGGTCCAGTGGTGGAAGTTTTGAAAGATGGGATAGCAGGCGCCAAACAGTATGTAGATGACAAAGGGGCCGGCAAACTTGGTCGTCTCAGTCCAGTCAATGGCTCTCGGGGTCTCGCTTCGGTCGATGTTGTTGACGGACAGGAAGGAAATCATGGCGATCCACGTTCCTCCAATAACAACGGCCACAAAGGTTCCGGCGGCAAAGGCTCGGCGCCGACGGGATCCCAAGATCGAGGCATCACAGATCCAGGCAATGGCGAGGGCTCCCAAAACTTGGAGGATCCAGTAACAAAACTACCATCACGGTTAGAACTCGAATGAATATGATTATCGACAGAGAGATGCTCACATTGGCCAGGGATCGTGTCCTGGCGTTAAAGTACCACGCGTTAAAGGCTCCCGTCAGCGACAAGTACATCTCGCTGCTGAAGATGGACAGCGTAATCAGTGCCATCTTGGGCTCCAGCAACGTCAGACCGAGAGCCTTGAGCTCCTGGTACCATGGGAGAGGCGCAAACGAGGCGATCGGGCGGCCGTCGTTGCGCCGGAGCTTGGAGGGGTCGAGCAGCAGACCGGCAAGGAGGAGACCGACGCACTCGAGGCAGATGAAGATGATGTAGACGGACGAGGGCACTCCTGAGACGGAGGTGTTGTTGATGGTGACGCCCAGGACAATGGCCGCTCCGACGACTGAGCCCATGGCGTTGAGAACCCAGGACGTGGCAATGTATTTGCCCTTGTCCGCTTCGGTAGGGTAGCATGTCGTGATGTAGCCTGGATGTCCTTGTATGAGTATGGAGTCTAAGCAACGGATGCTGATGCTTTAATCACCTTGCGTGGACCAGAGAAGACCCGCGGACAGTCCCAGCCAAGCACCGCCAAACAGAACAAACCAGGAACCTTCGCCTTTATCGATCCACCTTGAATCATTGTCAGCTTGGTTGAATACTTCAGTCCGCGGCATCATGTTGGCTGTAAACGTACCATAGCGAGCCAGCATACATGGGATAACCCGTGGCTCCAATCATCAGCGCCCATCGCGGTCCAATCTTATTGATGATGCTGCCTCCCAGAATGCCAGACGCTCCAAACAAGCAGTACAGAATGACATTGGCCTTGTTAACGATACCAATCAACTGCGGCTGCTTGCCGCCCGCACCCAGGCCGGTGATGGCGAGGTACGTTCCGGGATTGCAGAACAGCACGAAGCCGACAATGATGGTCTGGACAAAAGGCCTATCACGAGGTTGAGCACACAAGTCAGCTATCCTTGTTCAGAAACACCGCAGAAAGAAAGAAACAGTTGAAAAGACAGGCTCGGAGACGCACGAGTTGTATCGCCAGGTGGAAAGACGCTGATGCTGTGGCTGCGCCTCGACGATGGCGACCTCATCCTTTTCAGCCGCCATGATGGGAATGCTGAGAAGTGCTGCACTTATTTCAAAGCTGGCAGTCCTTTCTGTCTTGGCGAGTGGTTGATGAGGAAGACGATTGAGGGAAAAGGGATGAAAGTGGAAGAGGTGTCGATGGGGTGGGAGACTAATAAGGTAAGTACGTAGATAGTATTGCAGAAAGAGCGGACCGTCTTCGTCGTTATAACGGCATGCACTCGACAGAAACAATCTGGCTGGCAGCTTCCTGTCCGACGGTCTCCTCGCCTCCGCAGCTTCTACACGCGATCTCGGGTGTAGGCAGGCAGTCACAACCGGGGGCTCAAGTGATGAATCAGAAACCGGGGAGATACGTACAGTAGAATGCAGAGAAAAGAGGCAAAAGCTCCAGTCGCAAACTACCTTGCCTTACCTTACCTTACCTTACCTAGTATCGATTCCCCCCAGTCGACGCTTCATGTGGCGCCCGCAAGTCAAAGAGCCCAGAAAAAATAATCAACCGGCACCATCTGGCCGCCCCGGTCCGCAGCTTAAACTCTCGCGGGCCCAAGCGTATCTTTATCCCTGAAAGGGGGGCCGGGACGAAGGAGGAGAAAGAGCGGGAAAAGGCGAATTGTGACTGCCGACTGGGAGAAGCGGAGAGGCAGCCAGAGACGCAACGGGCGCCCTTTGTTCGCGGAGGAATGCCGATTCGCTTGTGTTTGACAGGGAGATGCATGGCGGCCTGCTGGAGGGTGGGAAGAGGAGGAAGAGAATATGCTGGGGTCATGTCACTGCAAGAAGCTGAGAAGAGGAATGGGAAGAGATGCGGCTAGTACAAGTACCTTATGAATCAGAGAGAGTTGCGGTAAGACGCTTGAAGAGCAGAGAGGTCTGGTGACCGATGTCAATTCGACAGAAATCGTGAGTGTCAATGATGGACCAGTATCTTATCCATCTCTTCCTTCATCAGGCCTTCACCCAACGAGCCAAGTAGCGGGTACGAGACCGACGGGAAAGCCTCGTTTGATCGGACACGAGTCCGGCCGTACAGCTACCGCCCCAGCAACAGCCAGACAATAGCTGCCAGGTCCAGGTACGCCAGCCACTCAGCGATGCTACCGACAGGCGGGTATGGGTTACATTCTGGCCCATGCGCATAAACTCATCGCTTGCGCATCAGCCGACGCGATCCAGGTTCAAGCAGACTGCGTGAAAATATCACTCGAGGCCATATGCGCTTTTGCCAACCGCCTGCTCTGAATCCAATGCGTTTTGCTGCCGGAAGGGATGCGAGGCCAGCTTCAGTCGAGCCAATCGAGAAGCTGGAGGATGAGGCTAGAAGAATGCTGTCAACATGAAATATGTGGTTCAACTCCAAGGCCGCAGTTCCCGGGACTATACAGACAAGCTCAACGTGGCCGTGCTGTTTGTGCTTCACACCGGTTCTTTTCTTGCAGGGCAAGCTAACGCATGGTTGCGGGCTCTCCCGTATTAACGCACGGGTCTCCATGTCTCCATAATCGACATCGATGGCCCTTGCAGAGGCCTCTCCAAGGCCCCTGCTCTCTTACTGCGTGTGCAGGCATCACCGGTCTGCTGAAGCATCACATCCTGGTGCCCCGTACAGTCGAGGCATCCATCTGGAGTCCATGCCTCCCAGGTCGAGGAGTGAGGCCAACAGCTGAGCCGCGCTGAGCTGGGAGTCGAAGCGAGCATTTCGTCACTTTTCAACCCTGCCTCTTCTCGTCCATCTGGCCAAGACCAATACCGCCTGGTGATGCTGCACGTTTCGCTAACCCTCACAACAAAATGCCCTTGTCTGAGTGATCCATGTCCCAATAGTCTCCAATTTCAGCCGTTGCCGCTCCGATGACCGAAAGGCGAAGACATCGAGAAATTGCCGAGCGAGCTGACTCGACTCTCGTCGCCCATCACAGGCGAACCGCGGAACGTGGTCGCCGAGTGGAGGAGTCCTGGCAAGTCTTCTGATGAGTTGGAGAAGCAACTCAATGATGTGTCGTGTTCGTCAGAAGATTATAGTGCAGTTGTTGAGAGGTTTACAGCGTGAATAGCGCTGTTACAAAAATGCCGGCTGGCTGGTGTAGGACGTTGACGTTCTTGAGGCGATCCATAGTCGGCCGGCAATGATGAGGAGCAAGCCACTCCGTCTCCGTTCTGATGGACTTCCCGCCTCAGCCTGCAACTCGAACAGAATTCCAATACCGCGGACTCCCTCGTCAGTCATTTCATCATCTTCAGGATTCTGATGTACTTTCCTACCTGGCTCTAGAACTGCATGTTCTTTGACCTCGTCTCGATTGATCACGGGTAGGAGTCATCCAACTTGGTCATATCTCTCCCGCAACAGTTTTTCGCATGTTTGAAAGAGCAGTTGTTCCGTCGTGTCCCTTCCTCGGCTCCTCATGAAGCGGAAACTGTAGAATAGATGGGAGAATCGGGGCTTTGATACCATAGAGTCTCGACCTGGTATTCTTAGGTGTCTTGGCTGCTAATGGGCCACTGCAGTAACTTGAGACCGGCAGTATCCCTATCGATACAATCAATGATATTGTCCGTGTTGACCGCCTTCTTCTTCCTTTCCACGCCGCACCTGCCTTGGGAATCTGAGAGGGGGGTAGGGCAGAACCCGCACGAACCGAGAATTTCATTCGGCAAGAGCCTCCAGAACGGCGTATGCCCACAGCGTGTCAAAGACTCTGCCGGAAGCAAACGTGGGACTTCAATCTTTTCTTCCACCTACCTATGCACTCGCCATACCTACATACGACACCGACACCATCAATCTATCCATTTCGAAGACAAGGAAGAGCACCCAGATCCATCCCATGTGCTGCCCCAGCCAAGCCCAGGCTTCTCACCTGGCAATGTCTTCAGCCCGTCTCAGCCTGCCAGAGACCTTGATGGCAGAAGATGGCGTTAGTCATGCCACATCTGATCGACTTGGAAAGGAAAGCTAACAAGAGCAGTGAGGATTCAGCCGTGCTTGGCCTTGCCGCACAGAAGCTCCCAGCAATGATGAGTTGGCCATGTTGCTACACCTGAAGAGGATCCGACTCAGCCATCGCCGAAGAGTCCCGAGAGTCTCAGCACAGGCAGACATAGAACACTGTGAGCACACCAACACTCCACCGGCTTCTTATCCTTCCATCAAAGGAGTGTATGCTAACTTGCTGCAGCCCTGCTTTGCAGTCGGGGTTGTTGCCACAGTACAACAACACTTACTGAAGAAGCCGACGCAAGAGTCCTTGAGTTTGAAAACGTCGCAGCGCATGGTGCTGGCAGATGGCGTTGTCATCGAGAAGGCAATGAAGACGCTCTTTCACGACTCGTCCTCTCGCGACCATCGACTCTTGCCAGCATTCACGGACATCAACGGAGCAAGGAGCATATGTCTCGAGCCTGATTCATTACACAAGATCAGCCATGATTTTCACAGACAAAGGCTCTTCTGACCTCACGTTGGAGCATTTCATCGCCGGCACAAGGCCTGTCGATTCGACTAGTTATCATGATTCCCCAGAGAGCCAAAGAGCCGATCCATTGGGGGCGGCGAGCAGAGCCAAAGGGCCGATCCATTGGGAGGGGGCCAGCCGCAGAGAGCCAAAGAGCCGATCCATTGGGGGCGGCGAGCAGAGCCAGAGAGCCCATCCATTGGGGGGGGGGGGGGCCAGCCGAGCAAAAGAACTAATCCATTGGGTTGGGGGTTCTGGCAGGAACATGATCCCTTTGGGGTTTGCTGCCGGTGAGTGACATTGCCGAATTTGTCAATCTTGCATCCTCAGAGTCACTGACGTGGATGAAGTCGGTTCCAACACACCAGATCAACACTCAGCAACTCATTGCCACTCAAAAATACAGAAAGACTCACCATCAACATGAGCATCATGTACTTCCCCCAGGCCGCCATCGATGGCGACATGTGGGTAGCCAAGTCGAGGTGCTGGCTAGCCACTTGTTTAGCAGAACGAGACGAGAAAGCAGCAGAGGCTGGCGAAGGGGAAGCCGAGGCAGAAACCTCGCCGGCCACCGCCGTATGAGACCTCTATTTCGACATAACAAATCCGCTCTCAACACCTCTATGCCACTCCCATGGCCTGGGAGCTGGCTGCCCCCTGTTGCTCAGCGAAGGCCGCATGCCACAGAGGGTCAGCAGTCCACCGAACCCCAGCCGTGTCCACGATTCACCATCGAGGCACACCTGGCAAATGTCAAGGAAGAGCGCAAGAAGGCAGAGAGTGGGCTGGGTGATCTCAGCCACGAGTGAGAAGACATTGATCGGTCTGGGTCTTGAGCATGACAAAATGGAGTGTTTTCAACCTTGAGGGTAATTTGGGAAGAAGATCAAGGAACCCAGATGTTGTTTCAGCGCAGTCTCAGGAATCTGTGAGATTATGGCCAAGCGGTCGGTCTCTTCTCGATCATTGCTAGCTTGTCATTACACCCTACCTACTAGGTAGTACATAATCACACATGTCCCTTTACGCCAGAATGTTTCAAATAACCGTGGGCATCAGTATTCAGTTGAGATGCTGGAAGTCCAGAGACATGTATATGAAATGTCAACCGCCTTTACCATCAGATGTGTTATCACCAACGTTCACCAATCAGATGTCGTGACTTTTCTTCATGCACGAGACCTCGCTTATACGCATTAGCACAGCCTTTTCCTGCCGCAGCCATGTTCTGCCGTTGTTGCTATCAAGCGTCGGGCAGCCGGCTGTCGGATTTCGGACTTTAAAGACGGCACGTCACACAAAGGAACATTCTTGCCGTCAGCTCAATATTACCTACCTAGGTAGTCAAGATCTCCTCTCTGCTCCTCCGGATTTAGTCTCTTGAGTATTTTGTCGCATGACCACTGGCATCGTCTGTCACAGATGCTGTGAGCAGCCACGCGATACCATTGTCCGACTCCTATCCACCAAATTCGCAGTACTGATCCCAGCAAGTTCAACATGTCGACCTGCAATCCGTCGCATCTCTCGTCGTCAATCATGTCTCGTGTACGACAGCACCCTATACTCTTCACTTCCGCCATAGCGATTGTGCCGCTGGCGGCTCTGATGATGCCTTCGTACCGTGGCTTCATCGACCTTGGTCCCGGCGGCCTCCCACACAACGTCTTTGGCTGGCTTCTCCAAGGTGCCTTGCGTCCATTTGCCCTGAAGAGCACTCGCGATCAGAGCGCCTTTCAAAAGCCTGGCATTTCTTCCACGTACGAACCTCACGGAACCACTCAATTTCTGCAGGGTGAGCTCCCAGCCCGTCGAGGAGATAGGCCGGTCATCCCGGATTATGTGGCACCACAGAGGCAGAAGACGGACAAGGGCGACGAAGCCCTTGTCAGCAGAATGAACAGCCATCTGAGAGACCTGGCGAGTCGTCGCTCCGAGACGCTGGCCGTGAAAGGATCTGGCCTGGAAGCAAGAGACAACCCTGCATTGTGGCTCGTCGGCACCCCGTTGCCCAAGTACCTGGCGAACAGCACAAAGGGAGAAATCGTCCACGTACACCCGGAAGCCAGCTCTCACATGGTCCTCAGCCTGAGTGATGCAGAAGAAGCGATGGCAAAAGGCTGGGCTGAATTCCACCCGCTTAGCGGCGTCCTGGGGTTCATTCCGTTGTCATATGTCATGGTGTATGCGCCACGAGATGAGGAGGAATTTGGCGTGTGGACGAGGTTCGTTGATGCAGCTGTGGCGTTTACCACGGCCGATATGCATTAGCATTCACGTTGAGGGGAGACGTCGTCTTTGTTCCACATCTGAACGGGGTTTCTTGGGTGAGTATTTATTATTGTGTTCACGACGCCTGATCATTCATTCAAACATCTCTGCAAACATGGCATTCACAGAGGTACCGGGCTCTGACCGGGTACTACCGAAGCACTGGGGGACTTTGGAGTATTGTATAAGATCGTTCCGCATGTACATATGACAGTTTCAAGGGCATAAAGAATGTCATCTCGCGAGTATACTGAGGATCGTCAGTAGCCATGCCTCCAACTTCAATTTACGTCTCTGCTCAAGTCACACGGCCTTTGGAAACGTGATTGCGAGTGATATTGACCATACCTTTGGCATGCCTATATGTTTGACCCGAGGTCCCTCAATAGAAGATGTTTCCGTCTGAGAGGATGAACCTGGGGCCTCCTGTCTCGACTCACTCAAATACCATACTTCCACCACACATGTATCCGGCATCGGTTCTCGGTTTATCCATCATGTAGAAAATTGATAGACACCGTAGTAAAAGCCCTTTGAAGAACGTTTCATGACTCATATGGCAATGCCAGATTGAAGAGCAGGGTCGTTTCAACTCCTGTAATGACCAATGGTGAACTTCATCAAACATGTCCGGTATTCCACGATCACGGTGTTGTGAAGGCACTACATATACAGTGTGAAAGGGGTGCGCTCCGCCACATAGGCTGCTGTACACCTTCTTGCATAATTGCTAAAACTCACTGCAACAGAGGAGCATACAGTGTCAACCTGTTCCCCACACTCACCTTGATGCAACATCAACACTACTTGCACGTTTATGTACGCATCTGAACTGGAAGAGTCATTCTCTGCATCTCATGATATATCGGAATCCGGCCTCACAAAATCAGTTCCAATTAATCGCTACTGGAGACAGAGTCTTGACCTCTAGATTCTCTGGGCTTGTAGTTCTTGTGAGGTCATCTCAGTGCTGTGTCTCAAGAGTACATACATGTATGTACAGCAGGCAAAGACGCTAACGGCGGCGATACAGAAGGTGGGGCGCTGTATCTGCACCTGCAGGCTTATCGATTGCTTGGTGGGGGACGACGGATGACTGCGAATCTCAAATTTTGTCTCCAGCCTCGTCCGAATTATCCCAGCCCTGCATCTGCCCGTCCATCGCAAATCAACCGAGTCCTCCCCGTCCGACGCCCCCGCGCACCGCCTCCTTACCGGGCCCCCAGAGTCGAGTCGAGTCGGATCGATATCATGTCTTCATGATCAAGCGGCGCAAGTTCAGACTCCGTCCGCGCAGGCGATCCTAATCCAAAAGAGGCGACAAGATGGCGCACGCCGCGTTCGTGGGCTCTACCAAGGAGCAGCTGGTTGACAACCTGCCAAAGCGCTTCAAGGGAATCAAGTTTGGCATCCAGTGAGTGTCTGACTGTCTGCTGCCTGATGTTGATGTTGGAAGCAAGTCTCGGCGTTCTAACCACTGCTCTCTTTGCCAGGTCCAACCAGGACATCGTCAACCAGGGCGTGCTGGAGGTTTCCCAGCGCATGCTCTATGATATCGACAACAACCGAGCACCCCTTACCAATGGAGCCCTTGATATCCGAATGGTGCGTACAAACGATTCGAGGCCATTCCAGTGTCGTCATGTTGACCTTTCTCCCAGGGCACGTCGAGCAAGTCTGGCAAATGCGGTACCTGTCAAGAGCCTCTCAAGTTCTGCATCGGCCACTTCGGTCACGTACGACTCGCGCTCCCTGCTTTCCACATCGGCTACCTCCGCTTCATCCAGACGATTCTCCAGAACGTGTGCAAGACATGCGCCAAGGTGCTCCTCACCGAGGAGGAGCGGCGGTCGTTCCTCCAGGACCTGCGCCGGCCCGGACTCGACAACATCCGCCGAACGCAGATCTGCAAGAGGATCAACGAGCAGTGCAGGAAATGTAGGCAGTGCCCGTACTGCGGCGAGATCAACGGCCAGATCCGAAAGGTCGGCGTCCTCAAGCTCACCCACGACAAGTTCTCCGCGTACAAGAAGTCGACTTCGCAGAAGAAGCTCCCTCCCGAGAGCAAACTCGCCTTCGACGCCTCGTTCGACGAAGCCAAGAAACTGAACCCAGACCTGGATAAGCACCTGGTGAGAGCCATGGAGGATCTGAATCCGCTCTGGGTTCTGAACCACTTCAAGATGATCACCCCTACGGACTGCGAGCTGCTGGGACTGGATCCCACCGAAGGCCGCCCCGAGATGTTCATATGGCAGTTTGTTCCCGCTCCTCCCGTGTGCATCCGGCCGTCGGTCGCGCAGGAGGGCGCCAGTACGGAAGACGACCTCACCGCAAAGCTGGCCGAGATTGTCTACATAAGCGGCCTGATACGGACGGCGCTCAACAAGGGCAAGCCCATGCAGACCATAATGGAGCAGTGGGAGTACCTCCAGCTGCAGATTGCCATGTATGTCAACAGTGATGTTCCCGGCCTTAACCAACCGGGCTTCGGGAAGAGCATCAGGGGCTTCTGCCAGCGTCTCAAGGGAAAGCAGGGCCGCTTCAGAGGCAACCTGTCGGGAAAGCGAGTCGACTTTTCGGGTCGAACCGTCATCTCGCCCGATCCCAACCTGGGCATCAACCAAGTCGCGGTTCCGCAGCTTGTCGCCAAGAACCTGACGTTCCCCGAACGGGTGCAGAGCCACAACATGGAGAAGCTGCGGCAGTGCATCCTGAACGGGCCAAAGGTCTGGCCCGGCGCCAATCACGTCATCAAGGACAACGGAAACTGGAAGCAGGACTTGCAGTTTGGTGATAGGGCACTCGTTGCGCGAGATCTCAGGATTGGCGACGTCGTGGAGCGCCATCTGGAGGATGGAGACGTGGTGCTCTTCAACCGACAGCCGTCGCTGCACAAGCTCAGTATCATGAGTCATTTGGCCAAGATCCGGCCGTGGAGGACGTTCCGTCTCAACGAGTGTGTCTGCGGCCCTTACAACGCCGATTTCGACGGAGACGAGATGAACCTCCACGTCCCACAGTCCGAAGAGGCCCGAGCCGAGGCTATCACCCTCATGGGTGTCAAGAACAATCTGGCCACGCCCAAGAACGGCGAGCCCATCATTGCAGCCACGCAGGACTTCATCACGGCCTCCTACCTCCTCAGCAGCAAAGACCGATTCTACAACCGAAAAGCCTTCACCTACATCTGCACCCACATGGTGGATGGCGTGACTCATATCGACCTCCCTCCCCCTTCCATCATCAAGCCCGAGGCCCTCTGGACGGGCAAGCAAATCTTCAACGTCCTGATGCGTCCGAACAAGCAATCGCCCGTCCTCGTCAACCTGGACGCAAGGTGTAGAGAATACTCGGCCAGGCCCGGGCAGTGTCCCGACATGGACCCCAACGACGCTTGGCTCGTGATTCGAAACTCGGAGGTGATGTGTGGTCGCATGGACAAGTCCATCATCGGATCTGGAAAGAAGAACTCCGTCTTTTACATCATCCTCCGAGATTTCGGCCCCGACCATGCCGTCTACGCCATGAACAGGCTGACGAAGCTGTGTGCGCGACAGCTGGGGAACCAGGGCTTCTCGCTCGGCGTCGGCGACGTGTTCCCCAGCACCGAGCTGACCAAGTCCCGAGATAGGCTCGTGCAGGACGCCTACGACAAGAGCGACGCGCTCATCGAGACGTTCAAGCAGGGCAAGCTGGAAAAGGCGGCCGGTTGCGACATGGAGCAGACGCTGGAGATTTCCATCTCGGGCATCCTCTCCAAGGTTCGACAGCAGGCCGGTCAGCAGTGTGTGGACGCGCTGAGCCGCAACAACGCGCCCCTGATCATGGCCAACTCCGGCTCCAAGGGTCTGCACATCAACGTCGCCCAGATGGTTGCCTGTGTCGGACAGCAGATCATCGGCGGCCAGCGTGTGCCCGACGGGTTCCAGGACCGCAGTCTGCCGCACTTCCACAAGAACGCCCGCCAGCCGGCCTCCAAGGGTTTCGTGCGCAACAGCTTCTACTCGGGACTCTTCCCGACCGAATTCTTCTTTCACGCCATCTCCGGACGAGAAGGTCTTATTGATACCGCAGTCAAGACGGCAGAAACGGGATACATGTCGCGACGACTGATGAAGTCGCTGGAGGACCTCTCCACGCAGTACGACAACACCGTCAGGACGTCGTCGGGGACCATTGTGCAGTTCCAGTTCGGCGCGGACAAGCTCGATCCCGTCGACATGGAGGGTTCGGCCGTGCCTGTGGCGTTTGACCGCACGTGGACCCACGCCGAGAGCACGACATGGGACAACAACGAGAGGTCCCTGCTCCCCCACGAGGTGCTCGAAGTGTGCTCCAGCATGCTGGACAAGGAGAAGCTCCGCTACAAGAGACGACGACTGGTGGACAACGCCCTGCTCGACTATTCCGACCCGACCGACGAAGCCCTGGACGAGCACGAGAGCGCACGAGGCTTCATCGACACAATCTACTCGTACGTAGCCGATCGGGCCCAGAAGATGTCCAAAGCCCGGGCCCTCGTCGGGCTGGACCCGGACCCGAGCCAGGACGAGGATCTTGCCAACGCCTCGGCGGACCTCAAGGCCCGGCTGGCCCGTGTCGAGCGGGTCTCCAAGATCTCCCTCACCACTCTGCAGAGGTTCGTCAAGGAGTGTCTGGAGCGGTACCACAAGGCCCACGTCGAGCCGGGCCACGCCGTGGGTGCCGTCGGAGCGCAGTCGATCGGAGAGCCCGGAACGCAGATGACGCTCAAGACGTTCCATTTCGCCGGTGTCGCCGGTATGAGTATCACCCAGGGTGTTCCCCGTATCAAGGAGATCATCAACGCGTCCAAGAACATCAGCACGCCCGTCATCACGTGCCCGCTGCTCAACGACAAGCAGATTGAGGCGGCGCGCATCGTCAAGGGGCGCATCGAGAAGACGTACGTCATCGACGTGCTCAAGGCGATCGAGGACGAGTGGGTGAGCGACCGCGGGACGATTGTGCTGTACATTGACATGGAGGCGCTGCAAAACATGCATCTCGGCATCGGCGTCGTGGACATTGCGGAGGCCATCCTGCGGTTCAAGAAGCTCAAGATCCAGCCAACCGACGTCTCGGTCGGCCCCAACTACATCAAGATCTACGTGCTCAACAGTTGGGTCGACCCGGACGCGGCCAAGAAGCGGCAGCGCGGCACCGCCTCCCTGACGCTGACGGAGGAGGCTTCCGACTTTTTGCTGCGCGTCAACCACCTGCGCCGCATGCTGCCCAAGGTGCCCATCTCGGGATACAACGAGGCGACGAGGGCCATTATCCAGACGTCGGAGCAGAACGAGCACACGGTGCTGGTGGAGGGATACGGCCTGCGGGCCTGCATGACGACGGAGGGCGTGATTGGCACCAAGTCGCGGTCCAACTCGGTCATGGAGGCGCGCGACGTGCTGGGTATCGAGGCCGCGCGGACGACGATTGTCGACGAGATCTCGAGCGTCATGGCGGGCATGGACATTGACCCGCGTCACATCCAGCTGCTGGCCGACGTCATGACGTTCAAGGGCGAGGTGCTGGGCATCACGCGCTTCGGCCTGTCCAAGATGCGCGAGAGCGTGCTGCAGCTGGCGTCATTTGAGAAGACGCCGGACCACTTGTTCGAGGCGGCCGCGGGGATGAAGACGGACCGCATCGAGGGCGTCTCGGAGTGCATCATCATGGGGCAGACGATGAGCGTCGGCACGGGCTCCTTCCAGGTCGTCCGGAGGCTCAACATCCAGGAGTGGGAGGTGAAGCCCAAGAAGACGCTCTTTGAGGATGCGTGGACGGAGACGGTCAAGGCCAAGAAGGAGCGGCGAAAGCTGCGAGGCATGGTCTAGGCATTTGTGGTGGGTGAATGTGTGTTGTTCTGGGGGATTTTCTTGCCCCCTTTTGGACCTGCTTTTGAATCTACGTGTATATACAGAGAAATATGGCTGGACGAAATGCTCTAGGAGGAATCTGGGATGGCAAAAAGCATATCATGAAACATTTATCAAGCGGATGGATAATAGAAGACTACAATGGTCAAATCATGCATCTCGTCCCATTGTGTGGCACTGTAGAGGCCGGATAAACTTTATGAGACCACCATGTGAAATAAAAAAAGAAAAAAAGAAAAAACGTTTAAGCATTCTTGCGTGGACTTGATATTATCCCCTAGCTCCGCAAACGCCAGTGTCCCTTGATGCCCCTGATTTCAGCAAATCTGGTAAAACAAAGAAGAAGAAAAACAAACAACGAGACAGGTCGAGCCCATGCCATCAGGCCCGCTGTACAAGCAGGGTAAGAAGTACGAGGAGAAACATGCTAACGGGCCCGACCCTAGGCAGCCCGCTTCTTGCTCTTCTGCGTCATCTTGCGGAAAGCCTCCATTCCGCCAGCACCGAGCGGCCGGTGGTCCTGGTTCCTGGTGCCGTCAAAAGTGCTCTTGGGGGCGATGGTGTAGCTGGCAGGGAGATTAACCATGCGAGCTCTGTTGCCACCGCCGACGGGAGCAAGCAGCCGCTCGCGCTCGGCGTCGCGGGCAGACTGGGCGGGTCGCTGGGAGAGGGTGAACTGGGAGCCCGTCTTGCGGCGTTGAGCCAGCTTGGCAGCCCTGGGGTCATCATGTCAGCGTATATCCCACAGAACGTATGCCAATGTCGGGAGAATGGGTAACAGCAAACGTACTCGTAGTCAAACTCGCGCGTCTCAATGTGGCGCTTCTTGTAGTCGTCGGTCCGCTTGAGGATGGGGCGGCTCCATTCTCCTAGCAGCCTCTCGGCCATGCGCTTGATGCTCGGCTCGGGCTTCTTGCTCCGCGTGTAGAACAAGACGACCTTGCCGATGCCGCTGCTCAGGAGAGCCTCCTTTTCGATGTTGAGACGCGTCAGGGCGGTGAAGATGTCGCGCTGGATGTTGTAGGCGGGCAGCGAGCCGTCGTTGAGCGGCTCGAGGAAGAACTTGACGTGCTGGAGGAAGTTGGTGTCGGGGTCGAGCACGGCGTGCTGCACGTTGTTACGGTTCAGCAGGCCGGCGACCTCGGGCAGCAGCTTGAGCTTGTGCAGGGCGGGCTGGCCAGACTCGCGCGCCTGGTTGTCTGCCTGACAGGCACGCTCCATCTGGACCTTGAGCGCGGCCAGCTGCTCGTCAATCTCGTCCTCGAGATCCTGGCATCATGCGGTGGTCAGTTTTCTACAGATCTGAACTGAATCTTCTCCTCCCCTGTCATGAATCTGCTCCTCCCTGTCATGAATCTTCTCCCCTGTCATGAATCTGCTCCTCCCCTGTCATGAATCTTCTCCCCTGTCATCAAGGAAACTCACAATCTCATCCTTTCTCCGGCGCTTGGGGGCAGACCCCCGGTTCTTCATGGCGGCGTCGAGAGCCCTGTCGATCTCGCGATTCTGTCGCTGCTCCGGCGTGAGGTTCTCGTCGTTGTCTTCGGCTTGGGGCGACGTGGGCTTGACCCGGGGCCGCCTCTCGCCCTCGGCCCGCTTCCTGCGCGGCTTCTTCTCCGCCTCGCCGCTGGAGCCGTCGTGCATGTCGGCATCCTCGTCCCGATCCCGGCGCTTCTCGCGGCGGGTCTCTCTGGGCTTCTTGGCGGCCTTGTCGCCCTCGGCGCGCTTGCGCTTGGTGGCCTTGAGCGTGCGGGCAATGTCCTCGTCAATCTCGACGGGTCGGTCCTCGATGTTGGCCGTCTCGGGATCGTAGTCTTCGAACTGGTTCTCGTCGATTTCGGACAGCAGATCCGAGTCGCGGTCCGAGTCTGCTTCGGCCAGCTCGTCAAGGTATTCCTGCTCCTGGCCGTCGTCGACTGGCCGGTCGGCCGGCGAATCGAGGTCAGACATGGCGGGAGGCGTGTGCTGTCGGTCGGGAGACGGGGTGAGAGGGAGGGAACTGG
This sequence comes from Trichoderma sp. PF4103, assembly GCA_023628735.1. Classification (NCBI taxonomy): domain Eukaryota; kingdom Fungi; phylum Ascomycota; class Sordariomycetes; order Hypocreales; family Hypocreaceae; genus Trichoderma; species Trichoderma sp. PF4103. The sequence continues at coordinate 592,255 of JAMAKC010000008.1, forward strand.
AAGGGATTGATGGCGGAAATGAGTCTGACAGTTCGAGAGGAATTCGCCGCAACCGCAGATCGAGGGGGCCGGGGAATGCAAAGTGAGGAAAAGGTGAGACAGGTCGTTGCGTTGGGAGAAAAAGATTCATTCCATCTGGCTTCCCTCGAAGCCTTGTCCAGCAGCTGCGTGGCTGACATAAGCACAGCACACCGTTGTTGGGCGGAACAACGTTGTTGCTTGCTGCCGCTAAGAAGGCACCAAGCTTGAACCGGACTGGTGCTCCGGCTTTTGTTTACTTGTACCCCGGTTGCCACTGACGATGTGGATAAGGTAAGCAACATACAGACAGACAGAGTGCTAGTACTAGTAGCATTACCTGTACGGTTAGGTAGGCCGACCCAGAATAATGCCCGGCATTTCGAACAAGGGTGTTTGTTTCGTCCAAGTCACTTATCCGCTACCTTGGATCAGCATTTCTGAATCAACACACACCAGCCGGACCAGGGCAAAACGACTACCTACATATTGCTTGCAGGAGCACGCCTGGAAACTCGGATCATGCATTGTTGCGCCAGCCATCTTTACGTCTGATAGTAGCACCTACCTACTCGCTCGCTTGACATCGCCATCGCTATACGAATACCGACCAGACCAGACACGAAGAAGCTCTCTCCGCCATGGAGCGCCGCACCTTTGAAGCGCCCATGGAGTGGGAGTACCAGAACTCCGGGCCCGTCGATCTGACCAGCCCGTTTGCGCAGGTGGCCAAGAAAAGATCAGAAAACTGTTGGTGCTTTCCGTTGACAGGGGGGCGGTTTGGTTGAGAAGAGAAAACTCGGTGCGACGACAGACTGCTGACCGCGACGTGCGTCGTTGCTTTTTTTTTGCAAACATTCAGTGTTCAACTCGCCGCTCAAGTCGTCGACGACACAGAACACTCCGTTTTCCGCCTTTGGCACGCCGTCGAACCCGCCGTCGAGATCCTTCTTCACCCCCCAGCTTGCGCCCCGGGTCGTGGCGCCACCGTTTCGCAACCCGGCATTCACGACGCCGAGGAACCTCGACGACGCGACCACCGCCGATTCCTCCTTCGCCGAAGCGTCCTTCTCCACCGCCGAGGCCTCCTTCACCACGGCCCTCGAGGGCAGTCCGGCGCGCACCGAAGTCTCGTCGTTTGCCAACGATACCCCCGAGTCGGAGCGCATGAGCGATGTAACGGTAGCCAACAGCCCGACGCCGACCAAGATCGACAAGAACTCTCGCTACAGCAGCAACAGGGCCTCGCCTCGAAAGCACGTGACCGGCAGAGGAGAGATTCGGCCTGCGAGGGATGCGCTGCAGATGCTCAGGAAGAGGAAGAGGCACAATCTCGACAAGGACGTTAGCAGCGTGATCCGACACCTGCCGCGGGACTGGGAGGGCGATGCGTCGGATTCGGACAGTAGCATCGTCTCGTACCAAGGCGCGTCGCCGAGCAGGTTCGCGCCGCCGTCCTCTTCATCCCAGCACAAGAGCCAGAGGTCGGCGACTCCCCCGAGCCGCGAGAGCTGGTTCGTCTCGGCGCTGGGCACAATGGACCGATACCCCGGGGCGCCCGACCACATCTACAGGTGGCTGCAGCTGGGGCTCAACTGCTTCGTCATGGGCATCGTCATCTTCTGCGGCTGGTCCGTGGTCGAGGCTGTGCGGTCCGACATTCGCAACGCCAACGAGATGGCGCGGATGGAAATCATGAGCCGCATCTCGGAGTGCCAGAACCACTACACCAGCAACGAGTGCACCAAGAGGGACCGGCCGGCGCTGCGTGCGCTGTGTGACGAGTGGTATGACTGCATGACGCAAGACTCGGAAGCCATCATGCGCGTCAAGGTCACCATCAAGCAGGTTGCCGAGGTGATTAACGAGTTTGCGGACGCGATGAACTTTAAGGCATGGGTAAGTGAATGATCAGGCATACATCGTCTTCAGCTCGGGATCTTTGGTTACTGACAGATATACTACAGGTCATGTTTGGCACGATCGCCGTCTTCATCATCTTTTCCAACGTCATGCTGCAATGGGGACGGTCCAAGGCACAGCCGGCTCCCGTGCGCGCGGCCGCCTTCTCGCATGTCCCCGTGATGGGCGCCGACGCCACGCCAGCGCACTTCAGGGGCCGGTTCGAGACGCCCAGATCGCAGCGGTACGCCTACCTCGAGGACGACGTTGTGAGGGACGCCGACATGTCGCCTTCCAGGAGGGCGCTGGGGCCGGGCTTCATGTACACGCCCTCGGGCCGGCGAAGCCCAGGCAAGGGAGAGCGGCCGCTCAGTCCTATCAAGTATCACAGCTCGGGCAAGGGTGTCGAGAGATCCGGGGGGGCTCTGCGCTGGCAGTGAAGGATTGTGGCGGCCGGGGTTGTGGGCTTGATTGCATGTTTCACAAGGGGTGTATGCGAAAATGGATTTCGGTTGGTCTTGCAAGGCTTTTTTTCTCTTCTTTCTCTTCTTCTTTGTTGCTTTGCCTTGTTTTACATGGGGATGGCACTCATTCATTCACATTGTGTGGCGTTTGCGGAAACCGGAAAGGAAGGCTTTATTTGATAAGGGGAGTCCACGACAAAGGGCTCTGAATCACTTTGTACCATCAGGATTGCGCATCAGGGATATGGCAAGGGAAGAGGAAAAAAGACAAGCAGCAGTGGTGCAGTGAGAATTTGACATTGATCATGACTCGTGGTGACTGGTGGTGATGTGCATTGAGTGTCTGTGATCTTCTGCTAGTGTGTTTCTTGCTGCAGTTGAGGTAGGTACATGTGCGTCCCGGCATTCTTCACCCTGCAGCCGCATAGAAGAGCGAGATCGAGATTGTGTGGCTTCCAGCTGCTAATGTCAGTGGATTCTGGATACTAGGTGATTAGGTAGCCTCCTCCTAAAAAAAAGAGCCTTTTGACTCAAGTGGTGTGATTCAGGTAGTCTCTCTCAGGAACTCTGCATTATTATAAGGGCATTCCTGTCGGTTGTCTCGTCTTTCTTTTTCTTTTCTTTTCTTTTTTTTTTTTCTCTTTCTTCTTCTGGTTCTCTGGAGCATGTGTCAGTTCCCCTCGGAAAGGAATACCTGGCAGTACCTGGCGGGACTTGAGCGGAGAGGCCTGTGCGGCGGCACAGCTGGTGCAAGCAAGTTGGACGCGGCAGGTTCCGGTTGGTACCGAACGGGTAGCGCGCACGTTTTGCGATGACCTCATGGCTCATCATAATTGAATCAGTGCCCTTTGGGACGTCGGAGGGGTTCCGACGACAGGTCTGGGACTCGGCTTTGCTCCAATGACTACCTTTCCTGTCTCACTACTATATAAACGAAGATGCCAAGGTAATATAGCAAACATCAACTGCATCGGCACTTACGGAGTACATACATACAGTACAGCACAGCGCTCTGCACTAAAGCAGTAAGATAATCACAGGTACCTACTGAGATGCAGATGGCCAGATGCGAGATGCAGGTGACACGTCAAGTCGGGCCTGACGCTGGGCGAGGACGAGAATGAGCAAAAAAAGCAGACCAGAACGTGGTTGGATCATGCTCCCTCCGTTGTTGTCCCCCTCGTCTCCTGGCTTTGGCTTTTCCAGCTCCAGTCCCAGCTCCAAACAAGGGGGCCCCATCCAATGCAATCTGCAAATTCGCGTTCAGCCGAGTGCCGCGCCTGTGAAACGGATTCATGGATCTCCTCTTGTCTCTCTTACATACATACATATGTCAGTTATTACTGACCTTTTCCCAGTTCGCTCCCCCCACTCCAAGTCGAGTGGGCACAGGCTTGCAGCAAGGCACCGCATCGCATCGCATCGCATCAGCCGTTGTCTTCTATCACTACTACCGAGGCATTACATGTAGATAGTACTAGAGCCAGCACGCATCAAATGCATGGATCCATGCGAATTGGGCTGGATTCAGTTGTCAATGGCAACTCAGCCTCTCAGACATGTAAGTAGTGCATCTTCAGGTAAGGTTAGGTATTTCTGCTCAATGTCTCTCGCCTGCATACCGCCCCCGTCCATCCCGCCCGCTTCACTCTTAATTCGCGAGGCCACCAATCGCGGGGCTGCCAGCTGTCGGCCGAGATGCCAAAAAAGCAGGCAAGCGGTCAAGTTGAGCTGCTCGTCGGGTTGCAGACGCCTCATTGTCATCCAATGGATCCTACGGGCATACCTAGGTAGTCACATACATGTACGATATGCCCCCGGCTTGCCCAGCATCCGCCTCTCCCTGCGTTGCCTTGCCTTGCCTTGCCTTGCCTTGCTTCCAGTCAGTCGAGGCGTCTGGCTGGCGCTCGTTGCTCATCCATCGTCGGCCCTGACTGGACGGGATCTTGAATTCTCGAGTACATGCACCTCGACGCGCTACTACGTGCTGTCCCAGCTGATGCATCCCCTGCGTCAATGTCTCTCCATCCTCGACTACTTGTCGCCCTCCCTCGCGGCGCGCAACATGTACTTCCATGGATTCTACTAACCCAGCCGCAAAACGTGAGCGCACCACCCCCTCGGGTGCTGTAGCGTTGCGCCCACGTCATCCTGCCTGCAAGCTACCTACATGTAGGTACAGCGCTGGACTCTCGCACGTTGAGGGTGGAATCTAAGGCAAGGCAAGGCAGGCAATGCCATGTGCCGGGAATCGCAATCGCATGCGCCGGCGCCGCCCATCTGGACGCGGCCACAGCTGGACGCCCTCACCTCTGGGCTTGGTTAGGTGAGCTGTTCCCAGCCGGCCGGGCGCGCATCCAATCTGAGGCATCCCTAGCGGCTGCTGGGCCCGCGGTGGTGGTGAAGCGGCCCCGAGCTCTAGTGGTCGAATAGCGCCCTCGGCTGCCCAGCCCACAGCTCTAGCGGCTGATGGCACCTGTGCTCTGACGTGCTGGGGGGGGCGGTTAACTGGAGCTCTCCCAGGCTCTCGCTAACTGGTTCCCCCCCCCCGCCCCGCTAGCAGCGGCTGGGCCTTTGCTGTTGCGGGTGCCGTGCGGTGCTGCGGATTGGATGGATGGATTGCATGGGGATCGATGGATTGCACGGATTGCCATCCGCGACTCTGGGACCATCGCGACGCTTCCATTGATTCTCGTTTTTTTTTCTTCTCTTCTCTGTGCCCTCCCTTGCCTCACGCCTCCGCGCCTCCAGCCTCAGAGCCTCTGCCGCTGCTGGAGCTGCTCCTTGCTTCTGCTTCTGCTCCTTGCCGCCGCCGCTGCGAAACCTGCAGATATCGCCCGCTCGCCTCCGCGTCGATCTCCCGGTGCATCACCATATAAAACTGTCTCGTCTGGCCATCCGATGCCTTGCCGACGTTGATATCCAGCCGCGCGACCGCCCGCGAACCGCGAACCCTTTCGCACGAGCTCCCCAAGGCCCAAGACGGATTGCTTCCTTGAACCCCCCCGCAGCATGTCTATCCCACCACGAGGCTGCAGCTACCGCATCTCAAGCCCAGGAACCGCCGCGCTGGTTCCGCACCGCTGAAGCGATCGAACGAAACTTCTTCAGTCTCTCTCTGTCACTCCTCTCTCTCGCTATACTCCTCCTCTTCTTTGTGCTCCTCCTCCTTCTCCTCCTACTCCTCCTCCTCTCTGTCAGTCTCCCTCGATAGGCCTCCGTCAGCCTCCGACCTCAGCATCGCCATCACCACCCGACTCGCGGCTCGACCGCCTTCGATGGAAGAGGACGCGGGCAACCAGACGCCGGGCCCTGGGAGCGGCCCTGGAAGCGGCCCTGGGAGCGGCCCCGGGAGCGGCCATGGGAGCACCAGCGCCGGCACTGGCAGCGGCACGACGCCGCAAACCCTGTCCCAGCAGCCGCAGGTCGGGGCGTCCACGTCCAACTCGCTGCTACAGCTGTCCAAGCGCAGGCGCGGCCTGGGCGTCGTCACGCCCAATGCCTGCACGGAATGCCGCAAGAAGCGAGCCAAGGTGAGCCTTGCTGCCGTCTGGAGACCGGCCGGGAGAGACGCTTTGGCCTCGTGCGTGTAGGTAAGGCATGGCTTGGACTACATGTACCTTACACGTGCACGGCGAAGTCATGGCTTCTTCCGCCGCCGCTCACCGTCCCCCTCCTGCTGCCTGTGCCTTTTTGTTTGTACCCTGGGCACGGAAAACGAAGCAATTGCTGACAGCTCGGCGCGTGCGTCTGTTGTGTAGTGCGACGGCCAGAAACCCTGCGGGCGCTGCAAGGCGCAAAAGGACGTCGAGTGCATATACGAAATCCCCATCCGCCAGTCCAAAGAACACCTCCGCAACGAAATCGAGAACCTGCGCCTGCGGCAGCGCTCCTCCGACCAGGTCTTTGCCGCCCTGATACAGCCCCAGCTGTGGGAGGAGGTGCTGGCGCGCCTGCGCGGCGGCCAGTCCGTCGAGACCATCTCCGAGTGGCTGGCCAACGTCCCCCATCCCGCCGCGCCTCCTCCGGGGGCCTCGGGCTACGACCCTACCATGGGCCACGACCTGGCCTCCATGGCCGCCTTTGGCGACGCCTCGGTGGCGCCGCTCCCGGGCATGGCCCTCGGCATCGGGCCGGGGCCCCTCTCCATACCGGGCCTGTCCGGCGAGCTGGCGGGCAGCGCGGCCAGCCCCTGGCAGTTCTCGTCGCAGAGCCAGGCCGGCTCGACCCGGAGCGGCTCCCACCCGGACCTGATGAGCTGGGCCGCCACCGACATGGGCGCGCCGCCGTCGCGCGTCGGCTCCTGGGCCGAGAGCATGCAGACGGACCACCTGGGGCCCGGCAGCGGCGGCGGCGGCGGCGGCGGTGGTGGTGACGGCATGCCGCGCTACCGCGGGCTCGAGCAGGTGTTGTCGCCGCTCAACGAGACGCAGGCCATGAAGCCGCCCAGCGGCACCTGGACCACCATCACCGACGACGTCAACCTGGTGCAGCACCTGCTGGCCCTCTACTTCTGCTGGGAGTATCCCACCTTTGCCTCGCTCAGCAAGGAGCATTTCCTGCGCGACTTCCAGGCCGGCAGGCACCGCTACTGCTCCCCCATACTCGTCAACGCCCTGCTCGCCCTCGGCTGCCGCTTCTCCACCCAGCCCATGACGAGGGCCAACCCCAACGACCCCTACTCCTCCGGCGACCACTTCTTCAAGGAGTGCCAGCGCCTCTTCCACGAGGAGACGGACCACCACTCCCTCACCACCATCCAGGCCCTGGGCATCATGTCCATCCGCGAGGCCAGCTGCGGCCGAGACTCGGAGAGCTGGTACTACGCCGGGCAGAGCATACGCCTGGCCGTCGAGATGGGCCTGCATCGCATCCACGACGACGACGACGAGGACGAGCTTGCCGTCCAGTCCGCCACCTTCTGGGGCGCCTTTGCCCTCGATCAGTGAGTACAAGACCGCGTGTATCCAAAACGCGCCTCCCTTGCCAGAAGAAGCACCTCGCTAACCCGCCCTCGTCCCCTCTCTCAGCGCATGGTCTCTAGCCACCGGATCGCTGCCGCAGTGCTCGTGCTTCCCTCACCTGCCGCCCAAGCCGGCCATCATCAATGACATTGAAGCCTCGCTATGGGTACCGTATACCGACGACAGTGAGGACCGCACGACTACCTTTGGCATTGATTCGAAGGGGCTGCCTACTAACGTGTCAGAAGGCGCGCCGTTGCAGCGGTCGTGCGAGCAGCCATCTAACGTGCGGTCAGTATACAAGTGCTTCTGCGAGCTGAGCGAGCTTGTCCACCAGTCCCTCTACGTGCTCCATTCTCCGGGAAGACCGCTCACCGCCCGGGATCTGTTGAACATTTACACCCAGTACCTGAACTGGTACGACCGGATACCCGAGGTCCTGAGGCTGGGCCACAACTTTACGCCCGCCGTCTTGTTTGCGCAGTGAGTAAAGCCATCGAATTGGCCTTGTCCTTTGCTTCCCCTCTTCTGCCATTGTTTCCGGTTGACTCTTCTTCTCCCCTTCTCCCCCTTTTCTCTCTTCCCCCTTTTTTCTTTTCATTTTTTCCTTCTTCCCCCCTTCTCCCCCTTTGCTCTCTTCCCCCTTTTTTTTTTTCTTTTCATTTTTTCCTCCTTGGACGCTGACCTTTGCCACTCTCTTGTTCGCAACACGAATAGCATGTACTACCACTTCGCCATATTACTGCTCTTCAGGCCCCTGATCAAGCTACGCATCATCGGATCCAAGGTGTCGCCGCGAGACGTCTGCTCGCAGGCTGCCGACGCGATCCAGGGCCTGCTGACGTCGTACGCGCAGCTGTACACGCTGCGCAGGACGCCGTCGTTTGTCCCCTACTTCGTCCTGACGTCCGCCATCATGCACCTGGCCATCGGGGCCGCGTCGGTCAAGAGCGACGGCCACGAGACGAGCGACGAGAAGATGAAGAAGGCCGCCAAGATGGACCCGCGCGTGTCCGAGGCCCTCAGCAAGGGCATCGCCGACCTGACGGAGATGGCGCCGTGCCACCACTTTGCCGAGCAGGCGCTCAACATCCTGCGGTACCTGGCCAAGAAGTGGAACATTGAGGTCAACGTCGACGGCGACAAGACGCCGCCCGAGGACCCCGACAAGCTGGTGCGGCCCTACTCGAGCAGCCTCAACTTCTTCGCGCCCAACGTCCAGGAGAGCGACTACATGTGCGGCTGGGGGCCCGGCGCCGAGATCGTCGAGACGCTGCAGCCGCCCAGCGTCAAGAAGACGGCCGAGCTGGTGGAGAACCCGCTCTTCTGGCCGTTCCCCATGCAGGGCAGACCCCTGCTGCCCACGGGCGAGGAGCTGGAGCGGGCGGGCTTCAGCAGGCTCTGACAGGGACGGCGCGCCCTTTCGCTCGTCGCCCTGTGCTGGCGGCGATGAATCCCTGGTACGCATCTTTGCTTGCTCGTCGTCTTCCCTTGCCTTTGATTTCTGATGATTCCGCGGGGGGGACGGTTGGCGAAGAGGGGGACACACTCAAAGGGGATTCTGGTGTTTTGTAAAGGAAGCGATGCGCCTCACGGACGCTGGTTTGGGAGTCGGAATGACATGGGGGAAACACACACTTTGGGCAGCTTCACGGCAATGAGGCTTTTTGTACATATTATAATGATTCATCCATGTAGCCTACTGATTCAGCGCCGGTAATGATGACGGGAGATGTAGTATCTCGGGTTTAGGTAGACAGGGCAGGTAAAAATTGCAATAGAATGTACTATATATCAGAGCAGGTATTTAATGGCACTTCTCCTTTTTGTGTACTGTAGCTTGATTACGGTTTCAGTGGTCGTGTCTGGCTTGCCATGTAAGTGGCTGTTTCAACGGCTCTATGTCTATATCACGAGCTACCTAGGTAGGTATATGTCTATACGACCTGAGTAGACCGTACCAGTCCATTCAGCTTCTTTGTTGCGATGTCAATATATTGAAATTGGGAGATGCTCCATTGCACGTATATTGGTTAACAGCTTTACGAATCCTCGTTCTTCACGGATTCAGGGTAGAAGGCGCATCAAGTCCATCAAGCACAGCCACGGCTTCACGAGGTTGCGCCACAAAGGGGCGTCCCTTGTATCTTATGTACGAGTATGTACCGACTGTACCTCGGCTTGCGCCAAAAGCGTCATCTCGCTCCATCATTGGACCTTTCCGCTTTCCCTGTGCCGCAGCAGCTGAAAACCGAGCCTTGACAACAACAAGCGACAAGCGACAGGGCAGCAAACGAAGACCGACGATCCGACCTCTGCCTCCCAATTGCCGCGACGAGTCATCAGGCAGCTGAACAATCGACTCATAGGCGACGCGCGGACGTTATACGACTTGGAGCGGACGAACAGAGCGAACCGTCACGGCGAACACTGCGAAAGAAGTGACGCGATAAAGGGAGCTTCGTAGCGACTCTCCACGACAACTATCCCCTCGACAAGCGGCAAAAGGAGCAGACAACAAGACACGCACGGGAAAAAGAAAAGGCAGATGCAATGCCGGCAAACGCAACAAAGCCGGCGCCCAACCGGCCGCAGCGGCGCGTGACGGTCGGCCAGGTGCTGGCGATGCCGCCCAAGTGGCTGGGCATGTACGACGACTTCATCACAAAGAACGCCGGCCAGGTGTCGCAGATTGAGAGCGCGCTGAGGAGCCTGACGTACATCATTCCCGGTTTGTGACCTCTCTATTCGTCACCCATCTGGGAGTAGCAAGCTAACATTCTCCCCTGCCAAAAGGCCGCTTTCGCGATGCCGAAATTGCGTCCGAGTCGATCCATTCGGGCGTCCAGCTGCTGTCGCTCTACCACGACGGCATCCTCTCGCAGGCCGTCTCCAAGCTGCCGACGCCGCTCGCCCGCTCCGCCCACGCGCGCTACACGCGGTACTGGACGCAGAAGAGCAAGACGTACCGCCGCGTCGCCATGGTCCTGCAGATGGTCGTCTACACGGAGCTGCTGTGCGAGATGAGCGCCAAGCGCCGCGGCGGCGAAAAGGCCCGCTGGAACGTCATTGTCCTGCTCGAGGCCATCAAGGCCTTCTGTCGCCTCATCCTCATGCGCGTCACGCGCTCGCGCCCCCTCGTCACCCCCGTGCTGCCCGAGCGCGAGCCCATCCCCGACGACAGCGAGGATGGCGACGAGGATCAGGCGACGGCCAGGAGCGAGAGCGAGCTGATGGACGAGACGTCGCCCAACGGATCCGTCGTCCTGGCCAGCGGCAGCGGCAGCCCGCAGAAGCCGCCGTACGAAAAGGAGTGGACGATGCCTCGGACCGGCATGAGCCTGCCGTCGCTGCCAAACCCCGGCGACGTCGGCTCCTACCTGCTCGGACGCGTCCTGACGGCGGACGACATCAAGCCGGCCAACAAGCTGCTCAGCACGCTGCAAGGGGGCGGCCAGTTTGCCGAGATTCTGCACATCCTGACGCCCTTGGTCTACGCGGTGTCGCTGGCCCGCAGCAGGAACAAGAAGTCGTGGACGCCGTGGCTGGTAGGCGTGACGCTCGAGTATGCCGCTCGCCAGCTCCGGCAGCGCAGCATGCGGACGTCGACGCTGGAGCGCGACGAGTGGAACAAGCGAGGCTGGGCCATGATCTGGTGGATGATGCGCGGCGCCTTTTACGAGAACGTCACCAAGGGGGCTGTCAACGGGGTGACGAGCAGGATGCCGAGCTTCATCGCGGGGATCCTGCAGGACTATGAATATCTGTGGGAGAATTACTACTTTAGCACGAGTGGTTGATGCTCCTCACACTTGCCGATATATTTTCGTCCATATATCCATCTATATATTGGTGCTACCGAAGCACATTCGCGTCTATTCAGCACCTTGGCGAGTATATTGATGTTGCTCTGCCGCGGATCTGGTCTCGGAGCGGAGCGAATCTCACAAGATGGACTGGATCGGACTGGAGCGGTCTGGACTCATGGAAAAAAAAAAGGCGTCTCGGCTGATGTTCTTTTGCTATTTTCGAGAAAGGGGATGAGGGCGGAAGGAATCTGATTTCCAAAACCTGGCGGTTCAACCTTGCCGTAATCACGACCTTGGACAAGAGGCGTCGTCGAGGCCGGCATCACGATGGAGGCAGTGCATTTACGGGTAACAGCTCCGACGAATCCGACCCATTACGCGGATATGCCAGTGGAGAGACGATATCTGCCCGGGCTCACATTCGGACCTTTTTCTGCAAATGCGTGGCATCATCATTTGCGTCTTGTTCTCCGCCGTCGTTCTGTTTCCTAGACGACAAGCAAGGATTGGACAAGAGGATTCGACACTATTATAATATACCCAGCATTTCCGGCTTGCTTCTAAGCTTCCCGTGCCCCTTGTCCCGGTCAGAACGGAGATGACGGGTGAAAAGGCTATGGGAATACCGAGGCAAATTTATTGTTTATGCTCTCATGCACCTGTTTAGTTTATGGGGAACGCGCGGGAAGAGCCTTTCCCGTCATAGAGGCGAGGTGTCATCTCGGCTCCAGCACGATTTTCTTAACAAGGCTTTCGGTGATTGTATTTATGGGACGATGCGAAGAGGCTGTGGTTTGGTATAGGCGGTTGGCGCGTTTTTTCTCATTTGCTTCTTCTTGACATGTCATTAATTCTTCTCCTTCTTCTTTCCCCTTTACTTCTTCTCCTCGTTACATCATCTGCTGCCCCCCTTGACGAGACGGGTCTTCCTTGCGTTGGTGTACGATTCTGTTGCCATCTTTCCGTTTGTACGAACATTGTACCATCTCTTCATGTCTCTTGTGTGGTATTTTCTGTGTAATTCAGGGGGCGGCGGTGCTGGTCCATAAAACATGTCGGAGGATATACTACGCCTGTTCACTTTACACTCGCATGCTGGAACGACTCCGAACTGACCTGGTTCGACGTGGGTGTGAATTCATGACGTTATTCTGTTTATCGAGCCCGAGTCTTTTGCTGTACTGTTTCATATCGCAGCGCCCATCTCCCTTCATCATGATGGAGAGATCCCGGGCATTGCCATGTGGTCCGATTATCAATGCCTTACCAAGCCGTGCTCTATCATGTCTACAGCATTACTAAATCGTCTTCCTTGAAGGAGTCCCATGTCACTTCATCTCCTCGCTTCATAATCCCCGTTTATTCAGGGTCTGCCCTTTTTCCACTATCAAGGGTTTCCTCGTGGGGGAAGCCCCCATTGTCCCCTGGCGTCCAGGAGCGGGAAGTGGATCGTTTTCATTTCTATTTTTGTAAGATTTTTTCTTCTTTTTTTCAGATTAGATGTTTTCATGCGTTGACATTGAATGGTCTTTGGCAGTTTGACGGATTTGTTTGACAGAGTGAAGAGTGTAAGGAATTGCGTTGGGTCCTTACATAGATCTGCCGTCTTTTGCGTTATGAAGGATGACGGAGGAATGGGTCATGGTTTGAAGCGGGATGGGATGATGCGGCAGTATCTTATGTGTCTATGCACGCTTCCTGTTCATACCTTGTCATGCCTTACTTTGTACAAGATCATGATCTATCGGATCGGAGAAGAAGAGCAAATGCGTTCAATCCTTCTTGCGTTTCCTTCAGTATCCGTGCTTCATTCTCTGCGACGATGATGAGAGATGACAGGAGGAGCCGACAGCCTGGACTCTTCCTCCACTAGGCCCTGGGCAGGGGTATGTCGATAGGGGGAAAGCTCGCCAAGGGAAACGTGCCGGTTGGCGGTTCCCGTTGCGACAGAGTGGAGAGAATGAGGAAGAACCAATCTGGATAGCCACGTTTTTTTCTGTCTCGTCTTGCCTCACTTTTGTTGACGTGCTCTCTCTCGGTCAGGGGGGGGGGTGGTCAGGGTGTATCTTATCAGGGGTGCAGCCTCGTGGGAATGTCTGGATGTTTTTTCTGGAGTTTCTGTTGATGATGGGGAGAAGTGAGAATGCAAGGCAACGGCTTGATGCGTGTAAGATGCTTGTGGTGTGCGTGCGCCGTGCAAAAATGTTCAGATGAGCTTCCTTTTTCTTGTGAACTGGAGTTCTGGGATGGCCTGAGATTTTTGCATCTTTTGTTGTTTGTGACCCCCACTAACAAGAAAGATGTTTTTGGCACATCCTGTCACTTTTCGTCTTGCTACATGCGTCTAGGACCATCAAGGAACTCTGAAAGGGATTCCCTGGAAAGCTTCGGCCGTTACTAAATCTGAAAGGAACGCGAACGAGCAGTGGCCCCCTCCCCCTTCCATCTATCTCTGACAGATTGATAGCACCAGGGGTCGTTGATGAAGATGGTCCGAAGGATTGGAACAGCGCGGGCTTGGAGGCTGTGCAGAAGATGCAGTCTTGGGGCAAGCATCTTGAGGCCATGCTGATGTGATTGTAGTACGTACGGCCTGGCTGGCTGGCTTCTGAGGGCATTAGAAGGGTCGTAGGAGTCAGAGTTGGTCTCTGAATACGGATGCAACACAAGACAACCGTTGCACGAGCACGAGCAATTGACTATTACTAGTTCTTCAACGGGTGACCGTAATACATACAGGGACTCGCTATTAAGCCCCCCCCTTCTGGCTAGCAAGCCCCCCCTAAGTATAGCTTCTATAGCTAGGAGTCCGATTACAGCATTACCATATAAATTTAGCTATAATTAACATAGTCACGCTCTTTATTTAAAAAATATAATATATATAAAGATTAAATAAAGTTATAAATTAAAGCTTATAATATTATAAAATTATCTATTCCTTAGTATTATTATAGGCAACCTTTTTTACTTTAGCTAGGGCTAAAGCCTTATTTAATGCATCTTTAAAGTCTAGGTTAATCTTATTATTAACCTACTTACCTAAGGCATTTATATTTAACTATTATAACTCCTGCTCTTTAAATTAAAGCAGCCAGGCTTCTTAAATAAAAAGCTATAATATTATTCCTTATATTTTCTTAATTATAAAGTTATCTCTAAGGTTATAGTTATCTTTAAAGTTATAGTTATTAAGGCATTAGATTATCTATTAGTATAACCTTTATATCTTAATACCTAGCTTATATATATTATAGGTTATTAAGAAGCCTATTCCTTAAGCAGTTATTAAAGTTATTATAGCTAGTGCTATTAATAGCAGCAGCTACTACTACTAGTATTAATAATCTTCCCTGCCTTTATTATCCTTAATTAGGATAACTGTTTTAAAAAGACTTAGCTTTTATTTAATTATCTTATCCTTTTTAAGATTAAGACTTCTTTTTAAATAACCTTTTCCCTTAATAACTAAGGGTTTAAATAGTATAAAAGAGGTTAGTTTATTACTAATTAGGACTTTCTCCTAATACTAAAATTAATTAACTTTATTAAGTTAAATTAGCTAATAGTTTATAAGCTGCCTAGCTATATTATAATAATAAAGAAGGCTATAAATTATCTTAAATATATAAGGTTTATAAAGCTTAATAAGGTCTTATTTAATTAATATCTCTATAGTCTAGTATTTTTATTATATAAGAAGTAAAGTATTAAAACTAAATTATTTATATATAGTAAGATAAAAAAGTTAATAGAATAAATTTAATATCTTATTTATCTTTATAGCCTAAAGATTTTAAATCTTTTATTATTAATTAAGCTAAAAGCGCTTAAGCTAGTAAAAAAGGGTTAAGAGATTACTATAGCTATTACTAATATATTTTTTTATTACTAAGTATAATAACTTTATAACTAATATTATTATATAGCTAAAATAATAGCTATAATTAACCTAGCAGTAAATAACCTTCTTCTTTTAAGGCATAAGCTAGGTATTATATATATACTTAATAGTAGCTTTTAAAAAGATAGATTAATAAGGCTAGGCTTACTTAAGGCAGGCATACTCCTTAATTAGGGCTTTAAATTAATTATTATATTTATCCTTTATAAGACTTATAATAAGGCTATTTTAAGCCTTTAAAAATACTTTAAATTTAGCTGCTTATTTAATCCTCTTTATAGCTAGATTATATTAAGCTTTTAAGAAGTAGCACTTTATTTTTACTAATATATTTATATTAATATACAACTAGTAAAGAATATATATAGTAGTATAAGTAAATAAGTAGAATTTTAAAGCCTTTATTAAGGCAAGGTCTTAGTTTATAATAATAATTTATAGTCTTAAAAGTTTAAGCTTTTATAAAAAACTATTAAAAATATTAATAGCCTACTTATAATAAGGCTATAACTTACTAATTAGGAGGATAGTAGTAATATAAAAGGTCTTCTTTATTAATATAATACTGCAGATATTAAAAAGCAGTATATTAAAGCAGTTAGTCTTATAAGTAAAGTTTATTAATAACACTAAGGGATACTGCTAAAGGAGGTTAATTAAAGCCCTAAGGTATATAAAAAGTCCTATTAAATAATTCTCCTTATTATAATAATACTAGTAATAGTAATTTTTATTATCTATAAGCTTATTAAAAAGCTACTGCATTTTTAAACATTTACTAAGTTTAGTCTTATAATACTTTTATAAGGCATTATAAATATTATAAGCAGTTAATGCTTTAACATTAGCTTTATTATTAATTTATAATATACTAAGAACTTATATAAGTCTAATACTAGTTTTATATATAGTAAGAATCTTACTTTTTCTTTTTTAAATAGTATAACTTTAATACTAAAAAAAGGCTATTTAAGGGAGTAAGTTATAATTATATTAATTAGTATTATTATTATTAAAATCTTATATTTACTAAACCTTATTATACTACTTAGTAATAGTAACCTTATAAAGACAGCTAGTTATTTAAAAGCTTATTACCTAGCAGCAAGACTTAATAAAGTCGCTATTTAATTATAATTTAAACTTCCTTTTTTTACTATAATAAAGCTTAATAATAATTAGCTTAGTCTTATAAATAATAAGGCTAAAGCCAGCCTTTTTACTAATAGCATTAATAACAGCCCTAGCTACCTTAATATTATTAAATTCCTTATTAAAAAAAGACTTTATTATAATAGTTACTTATATATAAAGTCAGGTTATAAATAGCTTTAAGTTATAGCAGTAATAATAATATAGCTAAATAATTATTATAATACTTATTAATAAATAAAGAACTAGTAAAGATTATAAGTATTATAAAACACTAGTAAAAGCCAGTATTAGAGATCTTTATCAGTTAGTGCGATACCCAGCCACACAGGGGGCTTACTAGCTAAAGGGGGGGGGGCTTAATAGCGAGTCCCTACATACATGCTTCTAGTGTCTGGATGAACGATTTCCAACCGGAACGCTGCTCGGTACGGAAATAGAAGCAGAGAAGCAGAGAAGCGAGCCGTGATGCTGGGATTTTGTTTTGGCACATCTCGATCCGGCGTAGCCTTTACGGGGGGGAGATGGTGATACGGGAACGACTCCGTATTGCTCCAGGAGAAGCAGGGGTTAACCCCGTTTATGACGCGAAGAGGGACGTGTTGGATGATGGAGATCTGTTTACATAGTACGAATGGACTTTGCGCTTGCTCTCTATCAGATTAGTAGTAGTAGTAGCATTCTCTGAAGAAATCTATGACGAGTTTCGACCTTGGTGGTGTTTCAATTTGATCTGTTTCCTGATCCTTTGGGCTTACGCCTATCACCGCCCGAAACCAAACAAGGCGTCTTGAAACGGTCAACATTGTCCTCTGTACGAGCCATCCACTGGGTACATCGACTCTACCTACATTGAAGCAAAGTAATGATTTTCCACGATGAGGGTTCGCCGATGCTAAGAACGAGCAGCAGCAGTAGTGGTGATGGCTCCAAACTCAGCCGCAGCTCGAGTGTTTCAGGACCATTGATGTGCGGCAGCCCTTTTTCCGGGTCTGCGGCTTACTGAGTACTACTGCTAGTGGGATCTTTGTGTCTGTATGTACGAGGGCGATGTTTCGTTTGTATGTTTGTTTTCCGCCCCCTGAGCTCCCGTGGGAGTTGGAGCAGATGTCACCATGACTACACACATACGAGGTATGGAGAAGGAGAGGGAGTGGAAGCTTAAAGTGAGAGCGTGGTGTTTATCGTGCATTAGTCGAGCGAGGGTCTGGAAAGAAACAAGGAACAAAGAAAAATCCAGAACAGAAAAAAAGACGGCAGAGATAGCGTCCAGATGGTGCCTGACTCGCGCCGCGTCTGGTCTGTGATCGACGTAGCGAGGTTTCAGCTCATGAAACTGATGCTCAAGGGCGTCAAATGAAGAGATTTTCTTTTCTTTGGCAAACACTTCTTCTCTTCTGTCATTAATGTACATAGTTTTAGGTAGTCATACTACATACTCGTACCAGGAAACAAGCTGAGACACGGACTCACCTCGTCCGCTGATCTCAGACCGACCAACAATCTGTTGACAAGGGCATCCCCGTTTAGTATGGTACACACACATGGGAAGAGAAGCATGACGGGATCAATACGGTACAGAGCGCAAACATGGCCAGGTCAGCTCCGTCCAGTCCAGCTCGAGCGTAACGCTTGCCAGGCACGGCATGGATGAGATGCATATGGGCATCGGCCATCGCGCGAGAAGCAAGGGAGAAAGGGAACCCGAACACCTTTCGGTCTTGGCTGGGGCGCGGCTTTCGCGAGCCTACAGCAGGCACTGTAATACTGTATGTGCTGAGCCAGGGGGGGGCTTGTTTTCCTCTGCCTCTCTTCCTTTGCCTCTTGTTCGCTACGCCTTTCTCCTTCTCGCTCTTTTCCAGCTCCTCTCATCGTAATTTGAGTTGGCGCAAAACGAGGGCTAGGGGGCGGCAGCATCTCGTCATTGGCTCGACCATGATGCTCCCTTTAGTGCCAATCTAAAATCAATGTGCCTTGATGCTCGGTTCTTGTTGCGTCGTGACGACAAGGCATGGCTATCCCTGCTGCCACACTGCTCGCTCTCCCACACCCGCACACACGATTCTCCCCTCTTGCACGCACAAGCCCAGGCACACGCGCACCCCTGAGCTAAACGAGAACAAGAAAACAATACATAGAGGAACAGGGTCAAAATGACAAAAAGGTACCCAAAGAGAGTGTAGGGATGAGGGCTCGATATCACCTTACCCGAACCAGTCATTTCACTCCATTCCCAGCCGTTCAGCAGGTCAAGGTTTCTTGGGCTGCGGAGTCATCGGCGATGGGCTTTGATGGAGAGACGTAAAGACACCGCATGACGACAGAGTCCATGAGGAGCATCACTTATCAGGGCGAGGATGGCTGGCCCTTTGAGGGGCCGCAGCCGCGTCTCGCGGATTCTTGAGCGCTACCTCAGTAGACCTCTTGACCTCTCAGCTCGTGCAGTTTGTATGCACATGTACATATGCATCATCCCTCTGCTTGCTCCGTATCGAATGCCACCTCGCGTTGGCTTGCCTCGCGAGCATACCCGCATGGGCAACAGGGAAGAAGATCAAGCAAATCCATGGACTGCAAGCTGCAGCAGCAACAAACATGGCGTTGATCACGTCCACTTTGGCTGCTGATTTCGGAATAGCAATCCTACCTGACGCATGCTGGAGAGCGGAGATCCAATGGAAAATGGAGACGGCAAAATGCCCGTGAGAGGGCCGCTAAGAGGGTGCACGGATTGCCTGATGCTGGTAACACGGGGGGGATTATCGCGACCGGAGTGGGCACGCATCGTTGGGGCTTTGCTTCTCACTACGTATGTACTGTCTTTCGCTTCTTCTTCTCTTGACGTCTGTTTGTCTGTGACCTTGGATGCTGGATGTCCCTGTCGTTGTTTTGATCGATGGAGATGTAGCTGATTGATGGAGGAGCAGGAGAAGGACAGAGAGAGCCACCACGCCAATGCCGCATAGACAGATGCTTACGAGTAAGTAACAGTCCAGATGGATATGAAGACGCTGTTGGAAGTGCTCTCTGGGATGAACGCAGAAGCAACTGAGACAAGGCTGTGTCTGGACGAGAGCAGCTGCATGAATGTTGGTCGCACACACGAGCTCCTCCTTTGCACACGTCCATGCAATCACACGTCGCGATGCATCCGCATACACTGCCATTCCAGCCCAAAGAAACAAAGAAAAACGGCAACGAGGCCATCCGCGACGCTGCTCAGACGCGAGATACCGAGCGTTGCGGCGAGAGCGTCACACGGATCCAGGTACCGTAGCATCATCTCACTTGTCTCTCTCTCTCCGTCTCTCTGTCTCTCTGCCTCTCTCTATCTCTTTCCCCGTGTCTGTCTGTGGTTTCTCCCATTTCCTCTTCCTCGTTTCTGCTGCTGCTTTCTTCTCCGATCCATCCATCTGCCGTGTCTTCCCCCTCCCCCCTCCCAGTCCATGTCGATCGAGACGTGCAGCAACAGCAGCAGCATCATGATAAGAGAGGACCTCAAAATCCAAGACATTCGGTTGGGTCCGGCCATCCTCCTAACAAGGCCCCGCTGGACTGGCCACAGCCTGGTCCTATGTACCAGCGCCTCGAAAACCTCGCAGACGAGAGGAAAACACATGCAGTGATACATGTACTGGAGGTGATATTACCGCTACTACTACCCTTCTCTTATGAGGAGCTGCGAGCAATTTACCCCGATTCGAATGCTAGTGCAACTCCAAGATTGCATTCGCACTTTGCCCAGACCAGCAATACTACTACTGTCTGTACTGCTCTAGGACGCCCATCTGCTATCTCGGGGTGGACGTTATGAGGTCAAAAAGCAAGACACGGGAGAGCACAACGGAGTTCCCCGGGGCTGACTGGGTGAAATACAATTTCAAAGCACGGATTTTTGTTGATTCATTCACGAGTATGAACCCTGGCAGGTTTCCAGAAGACAAATATCATCCATCCATTTCATCATGAGGTCCTAGCACGAGTGACGGGAGCAGAGATCAGAAGGAGGGCGCGGTGCCTGGATTAGCTCTGGAGTAGCGCCCCCTCCTCCCCCCGCCTCATCTGGCTTTATTTCCGTTGGATTTCACCCTCTTCGTCTTATTTTCTCCCACCTCTTGGGCGTGTCCCTTCTTTGTCAGCTCCCGCCAATGACGGCGTGCTTTCAACAGGTAAAACGATCTATTGGGCAAGTACTCAGGCTTTGCAGCATGATGCGCCCAGTTGGCCTCCTCGCCTCTGCTCGTCTGCTTTCGCCTCGGCTCATGCCTTTTGGCGTTGCTCCAATAATCCTGCACTTGTACAAGGAGGACATGTCTTGCCCACTCATCTCGTGTTGGCTTCTTGACTCTGGCGTCTCCTCTTTCCATATCCTTCTCTTCTGCTGATCGGTCGGCTGTGCTGCAACATCAAGACAGCGTCGATGCGACGTATGTTATAGGTACACACATACACGTGGCCGAGTCCGTGACTCTTTGTCTAGGTACTGAGTCTTCATCCGTAACACCCGCATCTCCTGGTTGACTCTCTCACCACTTGCACCCCAACGCCGTAGAAGACTGCCATTCTTCTCCCCAGACACTTGCGAGTCTCGTGAGTCTTCCCGACTTGGTAAACTGCTGCCTCGGCATTGCTTCCGGGACCTTGTATCCATGAACAACCCGCCATCGCTAAGGTATCGGGATGCTACGCATTCTCCACGCGGAGCAAGCACGGCATGGCCTGGTCCCGGACTGGCCGTGGAGCAAATATAAGGTAGTGACTGGGCTTAGATTGTAGTATGTACCTACTGTGTGTTAATGAGAATCAGGCACTGATATTGGGTAACCCATGCCCTGCCAATGGCAGTGACAGCAGCAGCGCTCTGCATTCGCTGTGGATGTCCAGGTTCTTCCTTGCCCTGTACCTGGACAAACAAAAGACACCCCTGTTCTGCCCACCTCATCCTTTTTTCTCCCCTCTCCTTCTCCAGCTTCTCTCGTCTCGTCCCTTCTCCGCCATTCCGCCTCCGTCCCAGCACCGCTCTTCCTCCCCCCTCCCAACCTGGTTATACCAAGAAAAAAGACAAGAAAGAGAAAAAGTTACTTATCCTGTTCCTTTTGAAACCCCCCCAGCATCGTATCGGTGCTGCTAGTGCCAGCTTGGCGCTGTTTGCTACGACTCGGGGGGGAGTCTCACACTGTTTCAAGCGTTTGATTATCAATATTCCTCACTATAACCTCGACCACGACTTCTGCGATCTAGACTTGCGACGAATACGGATTAGGCAATCTTTGATTCTAATCACCATTGTGCCTTTTTCCTGCTCCCTTGCCTCCCTGCCCAGAGCCTGGTCCCCGGTGCTGGCGCCTTTTTAAGGTCCCCGACAGATTTGAGTCCTTTGAAGCTCGCTGCAGCAGTGCTTCCTGGTACCTTGGTAGTACTTCGGCCTCGGGTACCGTTTGTACCACGGCGATACGAGACATCTACAAGCCTAGCGAGTACCACCTCCCGCCTGGGCGCTACCTTTTGCAACCGCCAGCAGCCACGCTAGCCTTGATCCTGCTTCTGCCACTCTATCTGCTACGCTACCTAGCCTCCTCTTCGCTCTTCACTCTGCTAGTATTATTTGGCAGATGTTGATAGCATCGTTTGTTTTCATCGGCCTTGTCGACTCGATTTGATTTTCGCTCGCCTAATAATTCCGCTACAATTTCACGGGCTGTCCCGGGCGCTGCTCTTGCCCACTGGGAGCCGCCTGTGCGGCAGCCGCTCAGGCGCTAAGACAGCTGAGCTCGGACAGGTCCACGGGTGCTAAGCTTGCTAAGGTAGACGCTACCTGGGCCCTGCTAGAGGCCGCTAGCACGCGTGCGCCGCGCGAGCCTGGGCCAGGCGTTAGCACGTGTACCTGCGCCAAGGTACCAGCTTTGTACTCTGTACCCCGCCGTCGCCGTCCCCACACGCCGAGTGGCCCCATCAAAAGCCGCGGCAGGAGGTACCAGGTACCCCATTGCCGGTACTTGGTTACCTCTGCCCAGGTACTTCGCGCCTGGTACCTTCCGCACTCTCGTGCAGACGCCGTTCCTTCCTTTCTTCTCTTTCCCTCCCGCAGCCACAACCGCCGGCCTCACCTTCCCAATTGCTCGCGCGCTCACACGCACATTCTTCCTCCTAACTCTCCTCCTCCTCCCTTAAACCTTGCCTTGCCTTGCCTTGCCTTGTCCTTCGCCCTGCTTTTTTTTTTCTTCCGTCTTCTCGCCTCGCCCTCTTTGTTCTCTCTTTCCTCTTGTCTCGCCAAGAGTCTCACTCGCTCTTTTCTAATTAAAATTTGTATACTTGATTTGCTTTGATTCGTTGAGTCCATTCGTTTCTTGCCTCTGGCTTTCCCGCGCTGCCTCTCCCCTCGTTTATTGATTCTCTCCTCCTCGCCTCGCTCGCTTCTCCCAATTCGTCCCAATTCGTGTCTTGCGCCTATTCGAACAATTGCCGTCCGCTTCCCAATCCTTGAACTTTTTGCTCGAAAATCAAAGACCCGCATAACGCCACTCGCTTACTGTTCTGCCTGCCCGCGCCGAAACAAAGGGGGGGAAAAGAAGAGGAAGAACAGGACGAAGAAGCCCGGCAGAGCAAGCAAGCAAGCAAGGGATAGGGCGAAAACCACAAGGACGGAATCGAACAAAGGGGACAAGAGAGGAGGAAACAAGACCGATTCCGTGCTTGAGCAGGGCCGTCAGATGTGAGGCGCTTTTCTCAATGGACTCCAATCTTCAGTCTCACCCGCTCCACCAGCTGGGCCAGCCTCAGTCCCAACTGGTGTCTCAGTTTGAGCAGCCACATCTTCAGCAGCATCAGCATCAGCAGCATGTCCAGCGGCAAGATCAACAGCAACAGCAGCAACAGCAGCAACAACAGCAGCAGCAGCAGCAACGGCATCAGCAGCAACCGCTCGACTCGGCCAGCACCGCCCAGGATGTCCTCGTCGAGGCGCGCAAGAACCTCCAGGTCCTGATCGATTCCGGCATCTCCAAGGATCTCCTCCACCAATGGGTCGACGACGACAGCTTCTCTCTGCAGCTCTCCTTCCCCGGCCAGCAGTCGCCGCTCTCCCACAATCTCTCGCCATCCGCCTCCGCAACCACGCCTCCCGCCTCTGCCTCGACTCCCATCCCGTCGCCGTTGCTGTCCAACACCGTTTCCGCATCTCCCTCGCATCGCATCCATTCGTCTCAGTCATCCTCTCTCGCGCCGACTCTCCATTCCGCGACTCCGCAGAATCAAAATCAAATCCAAATCGCCCCTCCGCCGGCCGCTTCCGCCGTCCACGGCTCCCCCGTCGCCTCTCTCTCGGCCTCATCCGCCGCCACCTCTCCCGCCGCCGTCTCCAGCTCCGGCACCATTGGCACCTCGGCCTCTCCCGGAAATGGCGCGCCGCCGTCCATCGCCATCATCAAGACAGAGCCCTCGTCCTTCGCCGACGATGTGTCGAGGGCCTGGGCCGCAGCCGCCGTGCTTCCGCAGGCCCCGGCTTCCATGCCCGGAGGCCCTCCGGCGCAGGTTGCGCGCGTTGCCCCGGCCGCCAACATTGTCAAGTCGGATGCCGCGACCTTCATCTCGCCCTCGATGTCATACCTCCACCACCGTCCGCGCATCTCCGTCTCCTCCACCAGCTCGGGCTCTTCCGGCCATGCTTCCCTGTGGTCCGTCAACTCGGCGCGCTCGTCCATGTCCTGGGCGTCGGCTTCGTCTTCGCGCACTCAGGGATCGCTCCCCATGACGCCGGCCTCGTCCTCCTCGGCCAACAAGACCAACATCTACTGGTGCACGTCGTGCGAGACGAGCTTCAAGCGCAAGTATGACTGGAAGCGCCACGAGGACGAGTTCCACGAGCGCTGGAGGAAGTATCCCTGCCCCGAGCCGGGCTGCAACCGCAGCTTCTGGGGCTCCAACTCGTTCAACCAGCACCACAAGCAGTGCCACGGCTGCAAGACGTGCCCCCATGCCGAAAAGGTGGTCAAGTTCCTCCGCAAGCGCAAGTACTGGGCCTGCGGCTTCTGCTCTGCCCTTCACCCTGCGCGCGAGCGTCACGTTGAGCATGTGGCCCGGCATTTCGAGTCTGGCCTGGGCAAGGCCGAATGGATGCACTCGAGGGTCATCTACGGCCTCCTGCACCAGCCTCTCATCCACAACGCCTGGGATGCGCTCGTCTCGACCAAGCAAGCCGAGTTTGGCGGGCGCCGGCCCCAGTTCAGTTGGCATCCGAGCAAGACGGGGCGAGCTCAGGGATTCCTCGAGAAGGAGAACCCCGGTCAGCTGCAGGACCTGCTCGAGTTCTTCTCCGGCGACGAGGGCGAGGCCCAGTGGATCGTCAACATTGCCTTTGAGCTGTCCGACATGGCCTTTGCAACGCCGCAGCCGCAGTTTGCGCAAAACATGATGGCCGCTCCGACAAGCTTCCCCCAGCAGCAACAGCAGCAACAAGACACTCGCATGTCCTTCGCGGCGCTGCCGTCACAGGCGACGCAGCAGATGCTGTCGTCTTCCCCTTCGGCCACTTCCAACCCCTTTGGCACCTCGCCCTATCGAGCGTCGGCCTTTGTCCCCTCGCAGGCATTCCCCTCGCAGGTCCAGCAGCACTCGTCCGACATGTCAGCGTCCGCTCCGATGGCTGCCTCGCAGCTTCAACTCGACAAGCGGGAGCTTCCCCCTATTCCTCAGGGCCACACGCCCTCCCTCACAGATGGCATGATGGATTTTGAGTACTCTCCCGCCCCCGTCCTCTTCGAGGACTGGGAGAGCATTGCCAGCTCGACCTACCTCGACACGACGGCAAACCAGCAACAGCAACAGTCCAACCAGGCTGCCGACTGGGGAATTGCCCAATTCTACGGCAACCCAGGTGCCAACTGAGGAAGCGGCAACAGAGCGACGAACGACAACCAAGAAGTAAAAAGAAGACGAAATTACAATCCAACAAAACAAAAAACAAAACAAAGAAGCAAAGAGTGAGAGACGGAGAATGAAGAGAGGAAAAGGCCAAACCAAACAAACCCGATAAAAAAAAAGCCTCGATACTCTTCTCCCACTTATTGCCACCAGCATTTGTTGCCATATAGGCATCTGGTCTCTATCATGATGACGTTGCATCAAGCTATTTTTCCTTAATACTGTCCCATCTATTAGCGAATCTGCGCTACACCACGAACGGTTTTCCTTGATTGTCTTTTGCGTCTCGGTCACATTATCTCGTTTGTTTAAACTGGCATGGAGCGTCTTGGGGCAACAACGCTTGCGTTTTTTGGCTGTTTACCTCCCCCTCTATACATGTTGCCTCGAAATAATAATGATAATACCCCCTTTTACCGCAGCGGAAAGCGTGGGCGCCTATCTATCTATCTACCTTTGCTGTCTGGCTTGAGATGATGCTCACCTCAGTCTACACATACCTACGATCCCTCTACACCTCTTTTCCTTTTTCATTTCCTTTTCTATGTGTGTTAATACATCTTGCGCTTCCCAAAAAGGGGGGAAATTGGGAGGTAATCTACGCGTACCGAGCTGGCTAATGGTTCTATCTACTTGTCGTCATCTCGAAGCAAGCCTAGCATGGCGAGTTTCTGTTTCTTTTTGTCTCTGGAATGCTTGAAAACATATGTGCGCGGATGAAAATGGGAGGACCCGGGTTTTGCTTGTTGGGTTTTGTGTTTTTTGTTCCTCGTAGTTTAATCGGCATTGTACACTCGGGTATGATGGGGGAAAAGGACTCTGCAAGAGGGCAGGTATCTAGCTTAGTGCCGGGGAATAGACGGGCCAATGGATGATATACTGACGGACAACGCTGGTTCCCCCTGCTTGACTTGTCCAAGCCTTCCTGGTTGGGCCGTTACACACCTCCCATTTGGAGTTGTCCTTTGTGGCCTGTTTCAGGAGGCACGG
Source organism: Trichoderma sp. PF4103 (assembly GCA_023628735.1). NCBI lineage: Eukaryota > Fungi > Ascomycota > Sordariomycetes > Hypocreales > Hypocreaceae > Trichoderma > Trichoderma sp. PF4103. Next base: position 618,377 of record JAMAKC010000008.1, read on the forward strand.
ACTTGTCCGCTTCCCGACCCTGACCCTTTGGGTTTACACCATCTTGACATGCTCTTCACCAACCAGCACCTTTCGACAGTCTCCTCTCAAAGAGAAGACGTTTGCGAACAATGAACGGGTCACTTCGTGAAGGTGGTTTACCTTACAACATGACGATTTCGCCGTTCACCTCGCGGCAACCCCTTGTGCAGACGAATTCGGGACACCCGCGAACCTCGAATGCAGATGCAAGCCCATGCATGTTCAACTTTGTCCCGAATGGCACCGGAATTGTACACCGTCGAAACGGGAATGAGAGCTTGAATACGTACGAGATGATGTGCGTGTTCAAAAGATGGCGATGTCGGGAAGAGCTGCTTCTGGGATGATGGTGTTCGACCCGAATGAAGTCAGTTCTCCGGAGAGACTCCTAGAGTCTCGTCTATACATTCATAGTGTTCATTCTGACTAGAGAACAGGAAAACAATCGTCCCATTGTTCGAACCACTAATGAACGAACGTTGGGCAAGGCTTCGGTACGGGAAGGGCATTGCGATTCAGGCAATGTCGAGGTGCATTTAATCAGGGCTTTTCTCTCCCATCGACGAGCCTGGAGATTCAATCTTCATCACGCCCAAACTACAAACTCACAAACAGGCCTCAGACAAACTCACCAATCTCCCAATCAGTCACTCTGCCGGTACGCTGACATTCCCATCACAGACTCAGACTCTGTCGCCATTCACACAAGTTCACAATGGGCAACGGACACTCTTCGAGCAAAAAGGATGGCCGGAAGAACGCCAAGAAGGACTCCAGAAGGGAGCCCGGGCGGGATTCAAAGAAGGACTCGAGGAAGGACTCGTCCAGGCGAGATCACAAAAAGAGCTCCAAGGGTACGTCTTCTCGACATGAATCCTCCCACCGCCCCGATCGCCACCGCCATCGCCATTCTCACTCCGACTCTCGCTCCCACCACACTCACGGCGCTTCTCAGGGCACCTCTCAGGGCACCTCTCACGGCACCTCCCACAACAATCACCACCGCAACACCATCCACATGGCGAACACGCATGACGTCTCACAGGAGTATGCTCACCAGCGGATGGACTTTGTCCTCGAGCTGTTCCAGGACCCTTCCTTCGTCCCCCAGATCCACCCCATGTGGGAGAGGATGGGAGAAGAAGCCAGGAGGGCGGCCCTCAAGGTTCGGGACAGGGGCGCGGCCGTCACTGCGCCGGAGAGGGATGACTTTGTCCGGATGCTGTACACCGCGGCCCCTGTGGCCCCCGAGGCCATGGGCTACGGCTACGACGTCGAGGAGGACCGGCTCTATAGCCGGGAGGCCTCGCCCGTCGTCAACGCTCTCGGCATCATGAACAACGACGAGCCCGCCGGCGACCAAGACGCCGTGCGCCGCCACTCGACCTTCGTGCCGTCTAGTAGCGTTTACTCTACCGACGTGGAATCCGCGCCGCGAAGCCGTGGTCGATCCCTTTCTCCCCTCATTCCCCAGGCTGCTGCATTTCCCGCCCCTGAGCCTGCGCCTGCGCCTGCGCCTGCCCCTGAGTCTGCTCCTCCTCGGCAGCAGGAGGCTTCGATGGATCGCCGTGACGGACGCCACAGTCACTCGCGCTCGCAGGCTGGTCCCTCCTCGTCCGAGGGTGAGCGCCGCCATCGCCACCACTCGCACTCTCGCTCCCATGCTCGTGAGTCCTCGCGCGAGAGGGCCAGGAGGCGCCCTCGCCAGCCGTCGTCGTCGTCTCGCAGGAAGTGAGCACGCGGCTGGGATTCGCCTTATGAGAAGCGATCTTCTTTTTCTTCTTACTACAGTCACATCCTCCCTGCTTTTGATTGTCTGTCTGTCGTTTGACTGTGCTTTTGCTCTGCGAGTTGCTTTTGGATCTGATGTCCTGCGAGTGGGATAGGTGGGTTGATAGTTGGGGGGATCTGCCATGGAGGACACCGCACAATACACACAATGAGAGGAGATATGATACCAACGAGAATCAGTAGTTTGACATTCGTTTGAGCAGTATCGTAACTACTTATAGCAATCCTGGGACGGCTAGATATTGGGAACCTCGAGGATTCTGAATTAGAAAAGGTAGCTTGGTTTTATAGTACAATTGATCATTGATTGAGTTTTGGCCCCTCGACGTCACTAAACACTCAAGGAAGGTGCAACCGCATATCGCAACGTGACCATGATAATCAGGTACCCCGTACCTTAGGCGAGCCTGCAGACAAACCTCCTGCCTCGCACACTTTCTTCATCTCCTTTTATTCTTGTCAAGATGCTTTGAATCAAATCGCTTCTATCCATTCGCCGTCGACCTCGTCCCGACTATACCCTATATCAATATCCAGCTATTCGCTTGCCGGTCTAGCAATTCTTCTCCAGCTCTTCGCCTTTCGGGACACCCGTTGAGACCCATTGAGAACCATTGCGCCCTCAGCATCCTATATATCTTTTTCCCATTATCAATTCTCCAGCCAATTTCAATCTCCCCGGCATCTAGATCACATTACTCGAGCTTTTGCAGTCCGCCAGATTCTGTCCCTTGGGTATCACCCACTTCGATAAGAAACTCCCCATCCCAAACTCCTTCGCAAAGAAACACTCCCAATAACGCCGCTGTTGACCATTAGCTAATAACGTGTTTTCAAGGCCCATCGCCGTCGAATTCTAGAAGCGGCCCCTTCCCTCGTTACCTCACAGACATGGGCCGCATGTCTCATCAAGCGCCTGAAACGACATGAATCTCATACCCGATCAGAACCTCGGTGTTGGTCCCCTCCCATCCGCGGTTGCCCGCTGCGCTGAGCATGAATCTGCTCGTCGGATCGATGTACAGACTCGAGATGACACCTGCTCTAGGAGGCCCGGGGATGATGAGGAACGGGACGGTCGAGTGCTTGAAAGCGCGAGACTCGCGCAAATCATAAAGTCTGAGAATGTCGTGGGACGCACTGAATCGTGGGTTATTTCGTCAGCTTCTGCACAAAGGGGGGGCCGGACATGATCCCTGCCGCCTCTTCTCTGGATATTCTTCTCCTCATCTTTTTCTCGTTCCTTTGCCATATTCCAAGAAACACCGACAACAAACAAGGGCAGGAAAATCAACTCACCAGACCAAGTGCCGCCCGTTGACCATGGGCTTGATGGCACTCACTGCTCCGCTGCCTGCCGGGAACCGAAGCACCCTTTCTGGCTGCCATCCCCGCTTGGCTTTGGCAATGTCAAACTCCTCCACCGTCCCGTTGCGTCTGCCCGCATAGATCTTGTTGCCGTCTGGACTCCAACAGGCGCTCATGCACCAAGGCGGCACGCCTACCCTGTTTGAGATCCTGGCTACCGCGCTGGGAACTCGCCTGTCCCAGACGCGAATCGTGCCGTCAATGGCTGATGACAGGAAGGTTGTCTGCGATACCTGGGTGGGATCGAATTGTGTGGGCGGTGGCTGCGAGCTGACAATCATGGGAGACCGCGGCCTCTTGATGCCCTGGCGCTCAGGCGGCGCCTCAGCCGTGGACTCGCCCTCCAGTGGCTGCGTCCCCAGTGCCTGGCTGGAATCGCCGATCTTGGCTGCCTCGTTATCTGTAGCCAGTTCTGTCTGCTCAGTCATTCCAGAGAGAGTCGACACTTGGGTGTCTCCGAGATCGAGACCTGAGGCGGGAGCCGGTGCCGGCGCTGAGGCTGGCACCGTTGATTCTGGAGCTGGCGGTGCGCCTGAGTTTGATATCGGCGGATCAACGTCCATGGCATCGTCTGCAGACTGTGACTGCTTGAGTTGCTTGTCCGCCTCCATGCGGCCCTCGGTCTCCATTGCCTTGTCTGCCGAGTGGTCCATACCCGCTTCGTTGCCCTCCGCCATGTTCATGCCACCGCCAAACTCATCGTCATCATGGCCAAACGGCTGCTCTCCTGCCGTCTCACCAAAGAGACTCCCAGCATCATCGCTTCCCCCAAACAGACTCTCGTGGGCCGGAGAAGCCGCGGCCGCGGCGTCCGTCTCACCCCTCGTGGCGACGGTAATGGACTTGTCTAGTCCGTTGGGGCTTCTGACAGCCGCGCTTCCCGTGAAGCTCGCACCGGCCATGGGTGCTCCGTTGTTGGTGGATATCGTGCTGGAAGGCAGAGGCTCGTCGGCATCGGCTGGAATTGGGGCACCGCTCGCCGGCCGCAGCTCAATGGACGAGATTTGGCCTCCGCTGCCGTCAAAGCTCCGCTTGATGTGGCCCGTATCGAGGTCCCAGTCGAATATATTTTTATCCCAGGCGCCGCTGAGCACGCTTCGCTCGTCAGGGGCCAGAGTGAGCACGCTGACGGCGTTGGTGTGCTTTTGGAGGCAGCATATCCGCTTGCCCTCGTCGTGGCGAACGCTCTGCAGGTTGATTGCGCCAGACTCGAGGCCGGACAGCAACCAGAGAGCCTCTGAATGGACGGCCAGAGAGTAGACAGAGGACAGCACATGCTCCTGGTCGCTGCGTCCGGGGACAGCTGGCTCCTCGTTGGGCCAGTACGACATGAGGATGCCGGCCTTTGTGACGGAGTCGACAAAGGGGTGCCTCTGGGCGACAGTCAGGGGCAGCTTGCCGTTGATGGTGCCGGGACCGTCGTACTTGCGGATGTAGCCGTCGGCGCCGCCGGTGATCCAGTACCGCAGATCGGGCGTGATGGCCATGGCGTTGATGCTCGTCGACATGGGCGCCGCCATCGTGGGAACAATATCGTACAGGCGCGCCGTGTAGACCTCGGGCCGGATCTTGGGCCGCCACGTCCTGTAGAGAGACGGAAGTTGGTCCAGCTGCAGCGTGTCGGACTGCGTGCCGGGTGACTCGGGCTGCTTGCCGCGGACTCTGTCGTCGCCCTCGGCGCTCAGGTGGTCCGTTGCCTGGCCCTCGTTGGCGGCCACAGCGACGTTGGTGTTTTCGCCGCCGACATCGCCATTGTCGCGTCCTCCGTCTGCCGCCTGCTCGTTGTCGTTGTCGTTGTCGCCATCGCCATCGCCATCGCCCTCGTCGTCCCTCTCGCCATCTTCTTCCCTGTCACCTTCGGCCTCGGCCTCGGCGTCTATCTCAGCCTCAGCCTCAGCCTCGGCCTCGGGTTCCCCCTCGTCAACGTCCTCCATCACTTCGTCGGGCTCATTGTCGCGATCCGAGGCGGGCGAGCTGGCTCGTGACTGGTCTTCCTCGTCCATTTCCGCTGTCGCAAAGAGGCTGACGAGCCCACAGATTGGCCTTTCGAAGCAAAACGGCCCTCGGACAGCTGCGACAGCGTGACAGCGTGACCAAGATGCGCCACGACAGAGAGGAGGCAAGCAATTGGCCTCGGTCGTTTGGGGGTTTGTTGGGGACGGCCTTCGTCGGTTCGGGCGCTTGCGAGGAAGAGGCCAGCCAGAGCTACGTAATTGCTTACTAAGTGGTAGCAACGTTGGGACCTCTGCGGCAGCCTCGTCTCCACATCGCCAGTCTGCCAGCCTCGGCTGCCTGCCTTGAAGTACATAGATCTGTTTGTAGGTACCTATTTGATGAAAGTTGAATCTGTCAGAAGATATCAAATGTACCACCAGGATCAAGGCACAACAAACATGGTTCAAGAAGCTGTTTTACTATCTGGCCCTATTGCTACATGTACCTACACAGGCTGAGAAAGGAAAATCATGTCAAGTCCTACTACTGAGCAAATATCAAGAATCCTCTTCTCTCTAAATCAATTCCCTCGTCTCCTCCGACTCCCCCGACTCTCCCGACTCTCCTGACTCCTCCGTCTCCTCCGAATCCCCTGATTCCTCAGCCTGCGGAGCTGGAGGCCTGGGGAATGCGAGGTCCGATAACCAACGAGGCTGGATGTTGCCGGTCTCATGGAATGACTGCGCACGCTGCAGTTCCAGCCACTTTGGCCCTGGGGCATACCTAAAATCAAAATTTCTCCAATCTGCTGGCACCCGCCACAAAAGAGACGCAGTCCGGGGATCCATTCCATCAGTCTGTGCAGGAGTTGCAAAGCCACGCATCATGGTGCATCCCTGCGGGCATTTGCATGGCTCGCCGCACCGCTCTTCACACTTGTGGCGGCACCGAAGAGTCCTAGGGCAGGGCTCCCGGCAATTGCGATGCAAGATGCTGTTGGTGTGGCATTGGTAGCTGCACCTGTGGCCGTTGGGGCACTTTCGATTGCACGGCTTCAGACAGCCCCCCTCAAGGATGCGCCTCCACTCGCTGGCCGTCTTGATGACTGTGAGGTTGCCGTGGGTGCGACATGTGAGTGGCATGTAGTCCCCGGTCTGCGTTCCAAAGGCATTGAAGACCTTTTGCCAAGTCTCGTTGCTCCTCTGGCTGCTGCCGAGGATGTGCTGTGCGTTCCTAAACACATACATTCCCCGCCTGGCTCTGCTCATGGCAACCACAGCCCGATTCTCCTCTTCCACAAATCCCACAGTCTTGCGGCTGTTGCCATCCATCGGGTCAGAGGGGCTTCGAACCAGGGAGACTATGACGATATCGTTCTCCTCGCCCTGGAATCCATCGACGGTTCGCACTGACCAGACCGGATGCAGAAACCTGAGCATATCATCTTTATGGATCAGCTCCTTGATGAGCTCGACTTGGGCGCTGTAGTATGTCAGAACGGTGACCTGGGTAGGCTTGACGTCCTGCATCATCAAGTGGTGTATGAAGCCGACAAGCATCTCGGCTTCCATACGGTTCACATAGGACAGCTTCTTGCCCTGAGACTCGGGCCATCGGTGCTGGAACCACCAGAGATTCGTTCCGCCCATTCCTGGCACCGGCGGGCGCTTTTCAGTGTCCTTGACGGCCTTGTGATCCCGCAGCATAGGGTAGAACGTCTGGACTACCTCGCGGATCCGCGGAATCATGCGGCGCTGCACTTGGAGCGTCTTGTAGGGCAGGCCGAGTTTCACCAGCTTCTCAAACATGGATACCTTGAAATTGTACGGCGCGACACCAAGGAATGGGATGTCGACGTGGGGAGTCAGTTGCTGGTGATCCCCTACCAGGGCCAGCTGCTCCAGAGAGGGAAACATTGCCGCGGCAATGCTGGCTTCTCGGGTCTCGGCTGCCTCTTCGATAAGCATGACACGAGGCATCAAAGCAGCCAGCATGCCACGATACTTGGACAAGCCAGTGGTGGTGCAGCCGATGATGTCGATACGCTCGCAGTCAATGATATGGACTGTGTGGGCCAGCTGATGGACCCTGAGCGTATCGCAGACTTCCTTGTACGCCCGCAGCTGCTTCCGGATCGCCTTGATGGTGCAATCCCTCAGCCGCGTCTTCAGATAATAGTAAACCAAGGGTCTGGCCTTTGCATTGATCTTGTTGAGGTCCGGATTGCCCTTGACCAGCGCCCTGGCCTCCTGCCACCACCGACCAGTCCTCCGACAGCCGCGCGGCGCAGGGGCAACGGTGTGCTGAGGATCAAATGGAAGGTATAGACCGCGTAGTCGGAAGGCAGCGTCATCTGGGGCTTTGCCTCGTACAGCCTGGCCCTCCTCTTCCATGTCGTCATCCGGGGTGTCGTCAACTCGTCCCACTATGGGCTTCCTAGCCTTGCCCGGCAGCATGGCGCGAATTCCCTCTTCTGGATCCTGATTGGAAAAGCTGTAGAGCCAGCCAATGACCAAGCTGATCTCTTTTGGGTCTTCTGTGTCTTCGTCCTTGGCTACCTGCACAGCCGCTGGGCTGCCGTCCACGAGAGATTGATACTGATGGCCAGTGATGATGTTGGCTTCTAGAAGCTCCTGGGCGCCGACAAGGTCCCGGGTATAGGTCTCAACCAACTCTTCGATGCTACCGCAAATCCGTTTCCATGATGCCAGACCTCGATAGTCTTGTCTTCGGAACGTGGACTTGCGTTTGATATTGAACAAAGAATGTCGAGAAACAAACTCTGAGCGGGACTGGCCACCGAGGCGAAGGATCTTGCCAGCGTTGCGATCGAGACACAAGTCCAGCATCTAATCCAGTGCGTGATTTGTCTGTGCCGAGATGATAATGGGCGCTCGACGCGATCCCGGGCGCGTTGCTTTCTGTGTCTGAACAAAGCCCTGAATGGCCGCCAGAGAGGTAAATGTCTTGCCAGTCCCCGGAGGCCCCTGCACAATGGAGAGCGCTTCAGTCGACATCATGTCAAATGCTTCCCTCTGAGATTGGTCAAAGCGATCGGCAGCTTGGGGGATGACGACAGTTTCGCCCGCTGGGTTGATGGCCTTTGCTACCCGGCCTTCGTCGTCTTCCACGCAGATAGTCGAGCTGCCAGTTGCAGCAGCTGACAGTCTGCCGCTGGCTGCGGGATCCAGGATGAAACGATCAAGCGGAGTTCTGAAGTAGATGTTAGCATAGAGAAACATGACAAAACGGCTGTTCAGAGGTGTATCAGGCAGTGCTTACTGGTACATGGCAGCGTGCTGCAGGCCGAGCATCGTATGGCGGACATTCTCAAAGTAGCCTGTCTTGGCTTCGAGCATCACAAAGTCCTCGATCGGATCAATCAAAGTCTCACTGATGTTGGCGAAGAAGAGCTCAACGCGCGGAAGCTCAGTCGGGCTGTCGCCATCCTCGACGTCGGGTACCGCCTTGCCATTGAAGGAGCGGGTGGCGATGGTTGCGACGATGCACTTGGTCCGGAAATAGTCCCATTTCGGCGACAAGACCACCAGCGTGCCCGGAGTGAGCCGATCAGAGGCTGTCCAGTCGACGGGTGTGGCAGTCCTCCCTGTAGAATAACTGATGCGGCTGCAGGCTCCTAGCTTGCTGAGGAGGATGCCAGTGACTTTGACCTGAGGAGGGAGGGAGAGAGAGAAGGAGGGAAAGAGTGTTAGCCTAAGTGCTTGTTGTGACTTTGGTGAAGAATGGCAAGCCGTTGCAAGGGAGGGCAGAACGAGTTCGGGAAGAAGCGGCACATGACAAACCTTGGTATAAATATACGCCTTGCTCCCCTCATCTTCTACCATGTGTCGATCCTCTCGAAACTCGGCGACGGCCTCTCTCAGAGGCTCGGTGGCCTCGTAGCGGCACAGCTCGTAATGGACCCTAAGATACTCTACCTTGGAGTCTGGGTAAGAGTCGAGGCGGTTCTTGGGGGGCAATGGAGTGTGGTCGGCCAGCAGAGCGGAGGCGAGAATCATCTCGGGAGTCGATCGCCAAGCCTCGCGGAAGTCGTCACTGAACTTCTGGTCGAGCTGACCGTTTCGAACATGCAGCGATATCTTGGAGTGAGTCTCCAGACTGAAGAAATCCTGAAGTAAACGGTTAGGCCAAGTAAGAGAAAAAGAGAAGGTAGAAGGAAAACACAAGGATAGGACTTACAGAAGCTGGCGCTGGCACGTAACTCAGTGGCTCGTGGACTGGCTCTTCTATGAGCGGGCCTTCATCTGCAGGGCCGATAGGAGATGAGGGACCAGGACCTGGGCCGTCACCAGTCGCAGGTGCCGGATAGAGGGGCGCTTTTCCTTTGCCTTTATCCAGTAGAGGCTGAGGAAGGGAAGCTTCTTCCTGAGGAGTCTCAGAATCCAACTGGATGAGATCTTCATTTTCGCGGACAGGCTCAAGAGCGGCATAGGTCTGCCAGGCTCGACCCAAAGGCTCATCATCAAGGAGGCTCAGAAGTTGTAGATTCACAGACGCAGCAGGAGCAGGGCTGACAGTTCCCTGGTTGCCAACCGCGTCGTCAAAGACGATGAGATCCTGCTGACCGTGCGTTGTGGGCTCACGACCAGGCTCATGGCTGGCGTGTCCTTGGCCACTCCCGCTCGGGGCGTGCTACATGTGAGTAGAAGAGTCAGTCGGGGACAACAAAGACAAACAAAAGGCAAAAGCAGAAGCCAAGGTGGAAGACTTACGGAGACTGAGCCAGGCTCGGGATGCCCATGCCCCTGATGGCTATTCTGGCTCAACCAATCGTTGACATATGTGTAAACATTCGTGCCAGCCGACATGGCTGGCTGCCGCTCCTTCTTCAGCTAAAGGAAAGGAATCAGAGGAGCACAGTCATAGTGGCAAGAAGGAGGGAGACTCACGAGTTCGGAGAGCTGGCTCATTGTGAGGTCAATCTCGACGAAGAGGGGTATTGATGCAGGAGAGGCAAATAGAGATGGACAACAAGTGAAAGGGCGACGGACGAAACTTGATGAACAATCGCGGTAGACAAAGGCGACAGGAGGAGGCGATGGACGAAGACGATGAATGACGATACGAACCACTAGCCGTGATAACTGAGGGAGAGGCGAGTGCTTCAGTAAGGAATGACATAAAATCTCAGTGCAGGCTGGCGAAAAGTGATGATGAGAGGAGAAAGGGAAGTAGAGAGGAAAATGGAAGAGGGTGGAGGAAAGAAGTGAGAAAAGGAAAACAAAGAAAGAAATCGCGTATTGTGGTTGAATCCAAGGAAGGAGGCACCTGCCGGCAGGCGGTCTGCAGACGTGCACCTGAGGCATCAGCCCTTCTCGCGCCGGACAGGTGCACAGGTACTGTACCTTTGCCCCTACTAAGGTACCTTTGGTAGGTCAGTAGGTACTTATTCACTGCATCAGTGACGCATCGAGGAGCATGATTTCCGCTTGTGCCCTTTTGACGTGGCTCCTGAGAACCAGAGTGATTCAGTGAGAAAACACGGCATGCTCACCCCTGAAGCAGGACGCGTTCTTCCTCCCTAGGTATGCAGTAATTGGAATATTTTGCAGGCGTTAGCCAGGATTGCAAAGATTCAGGTAGATGATCAGACATATGAACAGTTGGTGATTGTTCTGCAATGCTTTTACAGAGTACCTCGAGGTCACCGAAAGGTCACTTGACTGCCATTTGCCAAGTAAGTATGCCGCGCTTCGTGGCAGTGACAGTGCTTGCCAGCTGATGCTTTGCGTCTTTGGCCTGACATGATGATCCTAAGGCTTTACGGCTTTCTCTTGTCAATCTTGCCTTGTACGATGTTCATAGAAGTTCAGCTTGTCAACCATCCCCGTTTCTGCTCCAGGGGCGATACTCTTTTCCCAGTATGTAGGCAGCGCAACTCCATCGTCTCCCGATTCAATCTTGGGCGCCTCCAAGGAACCACCGAGTCTGTTGCTGTAGATGCTCGCCTTGAAACCTCCGATAGCACATAATATTGACTTCTCTATCCCGGCACCTGTTCCTGACGTCTACATTGTCTGTCTGACAGAACGCCATATCCCGCTTCAAGCGAGCGATCAGCGACAAAACCCCCCTTTCAGAAGACACCCAACCGACGAGGAATCGAGAGAAAAGAGGCCATGGCGAGATTGGTTACTGGACGGAGATGTCAAATAGAAGGGGAACAGAAAGGACATGTTAAAGGGCACTCCAGACGTCATTTGAGGTCTTCCTCGGACACCATCTCCAATATGTCTGTTCCATCAACAAAGCTATAGATGACCCATCGCACCGATAAAGGTCCCCCTTATAGCGAAAGGACTTTCTGGCTGTAGTATAAAAGGAGTGAAGCACAGGGGAAAACAAGAAGAACGAATGACTGCATTGTTTTGTGTAAACTGGCTTCCCATTGACAGTCTCGAGCACCATCTCGACCTTGCCTGGGGCTGCTCATGAACTAAGGAAAAGCTGCTTTGCAGCGCTAGATATGAAATGCATAACGGGGGAACGTGGTATCTCGAAATCTTAGGCGTTCTGATTTAGTGGGTAGAGCAGTTATTATTTCCATATCAGTAGGTAGGTATAGAATGAGAGAGGCGTGGTTGATGGAGTCTTATCTACTACATTCGCTTTAGTATTTGCAGGTGAGGTTGTGGTCTCTAAATCAGAAGAACACACCTTCAGACAGCCACAAACGCAAAGTCTTCAAGTCGCACGGACAAATCACACATTACTGTAAGTGCCAAACAAAAAGAAAAAGAAAGTCTGGAAAAGAACCTCATGGCGAGTCTTTGGAAAAGAGAAAAAAAGAAGTTTGAGTGCGTAATCTGGGAATCGAACCCAGGGCTCCCCGACGTTGCGGATGGCAACGGAGAATTTTACCACTAAACCAATTACGCTTTGATTGATAGTCGGCGTTCATATTCCACACTAGAAGCCTTTCGCACTTCAGGGGTTTGTTCTCACAGCCTGAACATCTGTGTAGGAAAGGTTTGTATCATGAGATTCGGTAACATCATCGTCTAGGTAGGTACAAGGTAATATGGGCATTGCCCGAAGTAGGTATCTATAGCTGTTTATCCTATAAACCTCATGTGGCCGGAAGACGCTTTGATCGTTCAGGGGCAACAGAATGGGAACACTCTTAATGATATGAGCAAGTATAATATTTTACTCTTCTTTCATTGATCTACAATGTTGACAGTGCCGAGAAAAACGTACTCCAACATATGCAATACCATCCTGAGCGTTAAACAACAGAGTATCCCAGATCGATTCGCCAAAGACAGGGACCAGCTGCCAGGAATGAATCTCTCATGGACCGCGATTAGCAGACACCAGAGAGGATCGACTCTGATTCGGAGATTGGCTGCCTCTTCCAGCTCAGCCGACCGTCAGGCCGGACGCACCAGTCTGATGCCTCCTCCACCAGTTCCCAAATTCCAGTCACGGGATTCTTCTGCACAAAGCGGAAGATGATGCTGGAGCCAAAGTCCTCAAAGACGAGCTCGCGCCGCCTGAGGCGCATCCACTGCTCGTTCTCGTCTCCTTCGATCGCGTTCGTAATCTCTGTCTCGTTGTTCTTGATGGCAATGGCTCTGAAGATTCGGCTGTCTCTCAAGGCGTTTCGGATAGGATACTGGCCCAGGATTCGGATTGCGTCTTCTCTGACGGCTCGGTCTCGGCAGCCAAAGGAGACGACAAACAGGGGCCAGGTCCAGCCTGCGTCCATGGCAAAGCCGCAGTTGGGCCGGGACTTGAGCAGCATCTCTGCCAGCGTGTTGATCTCGCGATACTGTGGCGTGAGGCCCTTGACGGTGATGAGGCTGGAGTATCGTGGGACGGTGGTGTAGATGTAGAGGATGAGATACTCGATCCGAATGCTCATGGCCTGTAAATACCGGGCTCGGTCGGTTTCGGCGTCGCGGAGGACGGCTTGGTACATGGGCTCGTACGCCTCGGTCCAGCGCTGCAGCCAGTATCGAGACTCTGCAATGAATTTGGACAGGGTTGCGTTCGACTTGAGGCTCGCAAACTTACGGTCCAGTTCGGCTGGGTCGGTCGTCTTGTGAAGTGCAAGATCTGCCGTCACTCTGGTCAGCATCGGAACGTGGCGGACCATCTGCCGCTGTACCAGCCCCCAGTAGTCGCGCATCTCGTCCCAGGAGGTGAAGTGGCGTGGCATATCGTCCAGTGAGGAGATCCTCGTGAGCTTTGGTCGAAAGTACGGGGAATGCTTCGTGAAGGGGATGATCCCCGGAGGCCGACGAGGACTAGGAGCAGGGGGTCGGGGTGACCACGGGTCACTCTGGCTCTGGGGGCTAGGGAGGCCGGTTATCTGCACCTGAGGGCTCTGGGGAGACAGCATGGGTGGCGTTTCGGGCTGACTCGGGGGGCTCGGTGCCGCTGATGCAGAGGGATGCTTTGTGCCCGAGTAGTCGGTTGTTTCCTGGTATTGTCGATGAAAGTTGTGCGGCGGTATGGAAGAAGAGGAAGCGAATGATGATGGCGAGGATGCTGAGGGAGTTGGAGATGAAGATCCTTGGCCTGCAAGCTGGGCGGGTGGCGGTGGTGGTGGGAAGAAGGCCTTTCTGTATGACCCCATGAAGGACCGTGACTGCAGCTCCAGGGGCTTGTAGCAGTCCAGAATGTCCTGTACCAGGGCTGGTGGCGCGGGAGCAATGCTGACAAGATCCGGAGCTTTGTCGGTGCAGTTGGCGAGTTCGTTGAGCATGGAGAAGCCGTGGGTTATATGCTTTAGAGCTGCCGGTACGTTTCCTCGTTGGGTTTCGAAGCAGATGAAGAGCAAAGAAGAAAGCAGAGCAGTTCTCATGCCCTCCCTCGTAGGCTTCATCTCCGACTGCATACGCAGGGCTTCGCAATAGTAGACGACGGCGTTCAGATAGTGTCGATTGCTGCTGTCGAGCCCCAATTCCGACCCCTGGACTTGGTATGCCTTCCGCAGAGCTCCGACAGCCATGGCTCCGTATCGCAGCGTGTTCTCTTCCAGTGTGACTTGGGGCATGGTGGCTGTCCAGAGACGAGTCTGGTCGAGGAAGCCTCCGAGAAAGGTGACGGAGAGCCGTGACCATTCGACAAAGTAGTCTCGCTGGTCATTGTTGGCGAAGCGGATGGTGTTGACTAACGGTTCGATGATGAGCAGAGGTGCTTTTTTGGAGTGTATGAGTTTGCCCTTGGACGGCAGGGGACGAGATTGATGTTGTGAAGAGGAGGCGGAAGAGGAAGCTGAAGAGGAGGCGGAAGAGGTGCTGTCCGAGTAGGAGTCACAGTAGCCGCGCCACTTTATGCAGTTGAGGCACGCCGGTCGAGTCTCGTCGCACTTGACATGTCGTTTCCTGGGAGAGCACAAGAGAGTTTAGTCCCGGCTACCAGGGCAGCGTGTCCCAATGGAGAGTATGGAGAGAATGACAAGCGCCGGGTGCAGACGCAAGCAGCCAGTCTCTTGTTGAGCTCGAGGCAACTTACTTGCCTGAACGTCACCATCACAGCCGGTTAGCGAGAAACATTATATCAAGGCCCGGGTCATTATTGGTAAACATACAAGTGAGACAGCCAGTGCGGGCACGGGTTGAGCTGCGTCGAGTATGTCTTGCTCTGGAGTCTAGGGCGAAGCGATGAATTCTGGGCTGTCCGGTTGGCGCAGGCTCATCCTGTGGCTGAGCTGAACGTGCTGAGCGGCTGCTGTTCAGAAGACTCTCTCGTCAGATCCTGCTATACCTAGGTAGAATATTGGTGCTTGACAAGGCTCGGCCTGACAATGTCTGGCCAATGTCCGCCCTCACCTAGACAGGTGACATCTCGTGAGCTCACCTGGCAGAACCGCCGCTTTTGACGATGGGCAAAGTGAACTGAATCTCCATGATGTCGGCGTGATGCTCTTGGTCTTTCGGACGCCTCGTGCAGTAGCGTGGCGTTTGACAAAGCCCAGTGCCTGTGTTCAGTCTTTGTGTGTTGGGTCTGAGGCTGGTCAGCAGCTAGGTAGGTATGAAGACGAGGTCGGCTTTGGCGGAGGTCGTGCCGAAACTGTTTTGACGGCTTTGCTTTGATCGAAGTGCGGCAGAGATAACAGACAAAGACAAGTAGACGTAATAGCTGTCTCGGTCCCTCGCTCGGCAGTTTCTGACTACCGTTGTCTCATCTCATCCTCTTCATTCTCTCTTCAATCTCGGGTGTTGTCTCTTGGCCGCCTAGAAATCGCAATCGTCGCCGCTCAGACGCGAAGGGCGCAAAGCAGGTGGAGGGGAGAAAAGGGATCGAAAACCAGGCCGTTGCTGGCTTTGGGTAGCTCAAGATTCGTCTGTGCGTTTAGCCACACCAAGAGGATTCTGTGGTCAACGATGGGGCTCTTTGGCTTCGAAAGGCCGGTTCGGGAAGTGGCGCTTTGGAAACTGGAAATAAGATCGGAATATAGCGCAAGCCAGAGACAATCTGAGGGTGGGAAAATTAGCCCGACGACCAGGATCGGATCCGGAGAGATGCTACATTGGCGCTCGCCTCGGCACCAAGGGGAGACGATGGACGTCGGGCGAGGGGGAAAAACAAGGAATCAAAGAGTCAAGTATGAAAACAAAGAGGCAGCGAGAACAAATGGCCAGCTCGGGATCCCGTAGGCAAATATTGAAGAGCTAGGGGGGAACAGTCGAAGCAAGATGCCATTGCCGCTATCCCACACTCCGGACAAGGATGTTGAGTCGGAAAGGCAAACCGGAGCCTGGCAGGGATGCTTAAGCTGGGGGATGCGGAACCCATCTGTCCCTGTCTAGCCTCGCACATTGCTGGGTGCCGTTATCAGTCCGAACATGGGCGATGGAGATGGCGTGGGAAACGGGGTGAGATGGAGTAGGATTTGAAAGATGTCTCTTGGCCTTGATGGTACTTCTGCTGGATGATTGAGGCTGTCTTGGACACATGTCTTGGTGCTCCAATGGTTCAGTAACTGCTTCGCCTTTTATTGTGACTGTTTCAATTGCCGAGTATAAAAGGGAGTAGTCGAACCGCAGCCTACCTAGAATATCACAGAGACGCGTTTTTCTAGAGGCTTTCCATAGGTGTTTGTCATTGAAGGCATCGCAGCATTTGCAAGCACGAGATTGCTTCCGCTGTGCTATAATGACATGTCTTGAAGAGGACGGGAGTACAAGGTGGCGCTGCGTTCCAGTTCGAAAATGCGCCGTCGGGCAACAGTCTCGAGCCGGACACTGTCTGTCAACCACTTAGTGACGCCTCTTCCCCTTGCCTAACCTCGAGCAGCATGCCACCGTTGTACTAACTGTCTCCATTTACTCCATCCCCGCTGGGCTGCGAATGTCTGGGATCTGCCTAGGCCAGTCGATACTTTGCATGCCCGTGGATAGCGTTTGGCGAACAAGAGCCCTTTCTGGCATCAGTCAAGGATGTTCAAGTGACAGGGCCTCAGAGGAGTCTGAGAGGATGTGGTTGCCTGGAGCATCCTGGTCGAGGCAAGCAGAGGACATGGATTCACCGCTCGCTTTTGCCTTGCCCTGCTATCTTTTCACATGCTCTGCGATATCGCCAAATCCACGTGGCCGTAGAACAGCCCGGCTCGGTTTCCACCTCTCCCAATCTCGTACTATAGCCAAATTCACAATGCTGAACCATGGCTGAGCAATAGCTATACGATAGCTACCGGGTCGACATTGATCTTTGAGAGGCTCTACGAATATACGGAATGGTGAGTCGATTGAGCTGCTCCTTTGAGATGCTATGTCGCCTCCCGCTCCCCACCCGATTGATAAACGGACAAAATCTTGGAATTCGGCACCAAGAAACTACGTCTGCTGCAGGAACTCGCGGATTTACAAAGACTGAACGGGCAGAGCATGGATTGAAATGTGGACATGGAACAAACGAACAAGGGGGAAGACGTACATCAACACACGGCTTCTGAGATCTGCCACAGGATCCGAGAAAGAGTGTGCGCAGGGCCTTGTGGTGCTGACGAGAAGCTGAACGCAGGACAATCAAATTGCCAAACGATGCTACGAGAATCCTCCTCAGCAGCCCGTTGTTTCTGGGACGGGATTTGGTTACATCGTGCATAACAAGAGCACAAGGTTCCAGACCTAGATTGACGGCAAAGCCTTGGTTTGACTCGGCGGCTCCGGCCATGCTGAACAATCCTTGTGGATGCTATCTTGATGAGTACATTCAGTTCCTGAGGCCGCGCTGATACGAAGTGTTTCTCCTCTAGAACTTGGCGGGCCCAAAAAACCTACCCGAGTATAATATCGAGGGATGAGGAGGTGAAAGTATCCAAACCAGATGTCTGGAGTATAATGCGCCACCACTAAAAGCAGAACGTGGGAGTTCAGGGTGCGTGGCTTGGCGTGCTGCTTTATGTCACCCTACCTCTTCTGCTCCTGTTCTCCTCCCCTAGAATTTGTCTTACTCTACGTCTGTGAAGCTGATGAAGAAACTCTGCGAGCAGGAAACGCCTCAGCTTCGGATTGGCTCCCGCTGGCAGCCTGTGACCTGCCTCCCTTGCATGCCTGTGCCCCTGCCAAACATCGACGACCAGACTTCCCTTGCGCCGAGATCAGCAGTGCCGGAATATGCTGCTAGTACCTGGAACTGGCGATAGGATGTGCAGCCAGGGTGCTTCTCGATCTTTGGGCGGCATCCGTCGGGACCAAAGCGAGTGAGACACAATTGCCTCGTCTACGCCAAAGATTTTCGAACCACTAGGGACTGGTCGAAGCACCCTCGACAGATCCATGATCCAGGTACTCGGTCTCGGCTCGATGTACTATGATAGACATGAAGTGAAACCTGCTGGAATTGTACCGGGAAATCAGTGGGAGAACGCACTTCTAAGAATGGGTGTCGTTCCAGATCGCTTTGGCAAAACAGATACTATCACATCCAGGTTGCAAGGGACACGGCGGACTACGCCGAAGGCATGATGGACGACGCATGCAGGACGACGAATCGAGCTGAGCGAGGGCTTGACAGCAACACCAAAGCGGCATCGGTCAACCACATGAGCATGACAATGTCCCAAGGCAGTGGGCACTAAAAGGCCGAGCCTGTCCACATGCCGCTTCGCCGGGGGATCGCAGATTCGCAGCCAGTAGCGGCCTCGGCTGTGTGCTCTGGACGCCTCCTGCTGGGGGGCTCGTCAAGCGCTCTCTCTGTTAGTACGTGTAGATGCGGGCACTTGCATCTGGCGGGGGTGATTCCTTGTTGATTGGTGGTGGCTCCGACTCTTTGCTGCACTCGGTGCGTCGTCCAGAGCATGGGTTGATCCGATTGTGAGGGGGTAATTGATTGGCCATCTGTTTGGAGCTCGTCCTCTTGAACGAGGCCCTTTTGATGAGCTGCAGGGCGCTCTTAGGCGCCAGACCGGGGAATTGCTCGACGAATAGTACCTGGGTAGGTAGGACAGGCATCGAGTACTTGTATTTTGGATACAAGCAGACGCAAGAAGGTGGAAAGTGGTGGAGCTGTGGCAGCCGCCTTGCGATGGGCCTGATGTAGGGTGCTATCTCCTGCAGGTCGGTGGATTTGTTCTGTCTCGTCTTTATCATGTGTATTGTGTTACGTAGGTATGTACATGTATGCATCACGAATCACTGGAGGTATCTCGAAGCAATTCGCAGAGCATCATTTTGTATACAGCCGTTTTGCCGTGCAATGCTATCATGGGTTGTGCTGTTCTACATGTGTGCGATCTTCCTTTAGCCAATCCTGCCGTAGTGCCTCCGAGAGATCCTCGAGCCGGTCCAGCCAAGGCAGTCTTTGCCCTGCCAATGAACCTCGAAGCGCATGCCAAGAGCCTTCAATTGGCACTGAGTAGCAGTTCCGTTGCTTGCAGTTCTCCCAGGCTGTCATCGCGTGAGAGGCCATGCAATGTCAGAGGTCAAAGGCCAGAGTCGTCGGTCCATCAAGGGGGGCTACCCGAGTCAATGGCGCAGCTCTTGTCTCTCGGAAGGCAGCAAAGTTATTCTTAGTGTCGGCGTGCCGGTCAAGGTGCTGACAGACGTGCTCGTAATGCGGCAGACGTCGCAAGATTATGCTTTGGTCTGCGGGCATCACTCAAAGCCTCGTCGTCCGTCCCAGCGCCTGCCCATCCAGCCGTCGCCGGGGACTTCTCATCTCGGCCGTGACCCAACGGCTTCAACCTCTGAGCTTACTGGTCTTTTTTCGCAATACGAATGCTGAGATGAGCCATACGAGGACGAAGAAGAAAGAGAGAGGCAGAAAGCCTGGGGAGATGAGACGGGGGGGATGCCGGAGTGACCCACACTGGCCCAGACAGCACCAAAACATGGCAGCAACCGGCTTTGAAATTCGCACCTCGACCAACAGCCCAGGCGCCTCGAAAAGAGGGCTGCGGTAGATGGAATTGGCTGGAGATTATCGTCTGCATCTCAATTCATCGCGCAAAATTCGCTGGAGCAACTAGGACACGCCCGGATCGTCGCGCAATCCGAATCTCGCGTCTCGTCCATCCGTCTGGTTCTCGGATTTCCACCCCCTGGCCGCCACACTCATCCAGTCTCCAAGTGTCATCATCGTGCTTCCGCGTCTCCAAAAGGTGACGCTATAGCCGCTCTCAGTTAGCAGCTCAGGCGGGCGACCTGCGCCATTGGGGAATAGTTGGCAGCCGGTTTAGGGGGAGAAGGGGCCTCAGCCGCCGCCATAGTGGCATTCTGCTCCATCTCCTCGTTATTTGGGGGTGGCAGAGGCGCTCAGCTACAGCGGATCGTGTGCTGAAGCCACGCGGTTCTTACGAGGGGGGGAGGCTAACGGTCGTGTAGCTTCCAAGGTTCTGTGAGCTCGAGCTCGATGTGCTTCCACTAGTCTGGTCAATGACGAGTAACGCAATTTGCCGTGATCCCGATTTTCCGACACTCGACAACATTTTGAGCTGCGTCTCTCGCTCTCTTCGACACCCCATCATCTCCCCTCTGGAACCTGTCATTGTATAGAGGTGGGAGACAAAGGGAGAGCGAGCGTCGGCAGCTGCTGTTCTGGTGCTTCCGGCTTCTGATTTGCCTTTCTGTCGTCGCCTTTGCCGTAATATTTCTTTCGTGTTTCATCCGGATTCTCTCTCTCGGTCTCTCTCTCGACACTAGACTAACGATACGAGCGCCAAACCGTCAGCTCACAAAGGAGGCAAAGGGCAGAGGAGGAAGAGAGTCGCTCGCTTTTACGAAGAGTCTCACGATCGCTCAACCGCCTGCGACGCTTGCGTTCCCCGGTCTCGTCGTCGTCATCGTCGATATCTATTCGATTTTCCCAACCCCCTCCACAAGCAAGGACCTCTTTCGGTCCCGTCTTCTTCTGTGTCTGAATCTTGCAGACTGCAGCTCTCGGCATCTGCTTACCCGCATCGCATGGGTCTTTGACGATCCTGCGCCGCTGCTTTTTGCGAATCCCTGTCGACTAGTTGTTGCGTTTTTCTTTGATCCGTCCCATCGATCGGCCTTGTTGGCCCGCCAGTGAGTCGTCCTTTTTCCTGATAAACAAAATCGATCGATCTCCCCCCCGAGGGAATTCGATCTGAGCGAGCTCCATCTCTGCGGGCAATTGCAGCGCAAAACTGCCTCAAGCTGCGGCTCCTCTCCTCGATCGAGTCGCGAGCCGGAACCACGAGCCCACCGACGTCCTGTGTAGCCTGAGAGCGAACGCCCGTCATGCAGCGCTACGGTGACCACGGCGACTCTACCGAGAGAGAACCTCTGGATGGCTACGGGACGCAGTCGCAACGAGCAGCCTCTCCCGACAGCCACGCCTACTCGCCGCAGGAGTATCACGACCAGCATCAGCCGCCGCCGGTCCCCCAGCACCAGAGCCAGAATCACGACTACGATCAAGGTCAGGGTTACGACCACGGCTACGACCAGAACCAGAGCTATGCCTACGACCAAGGCTACGACCACGACTACCGTGACGACGCTCCTCCGCCGCCGCAGCATCAACAGGGCGGAAACCGGATGCAGAGTGACAGCGGCTACTTTGCTGGAGGCGGAGCACGCAATGACGGGTATGCGCAACCGAACAGAACCAACTCCCGCCGATATTCCCAACTCAACGTAACCCCTGGCGCTGACAACTTCAGCGACATGGCCTCCGGAGGAATGGCCGGCATCGCCTACGGCGTAGCAGAGCGCAATGCCCGCGAGAGCGGCATGCAAGCGGCTCACGGCGGACTGCCCCCTCCCCCCTCGCACCACCAGGGCCGCTACGACTACCACCCGGACCCCGAACGAGGCTCGCGAGCCGCCTTCAACCCCCTGGGCATGCCGGCGGCCGCCGCCGGCTCACGCTCGCCCTCCCGCAGCACGCGCGATCCCTACGCCGACGACTACTACCCGGCCATGTACGCGGCCAACTCGCGGAACAGCAATCCGATGCTGGGCATTGTCAATCCTAACGAGATTGTCGACGACGGCGACGACGGGCTGGACTATTCGCGACGCAGCCAGCGCAACTCGATGCTGAGCGCCTCCAACTCGGACCGAGCAGCCAAGGGAGCTGCTGCCGTGGCGGCGGTGGCAGTGGGAGGAGTGGGAGCTGCTGGCGCCATCAAGAGCGCCTTGGGACGAAGCGGTGAGTTTTCCTGCGATTATCCTGTGCTGTCCCTGGGCTTGTCGGTGCCATTGATCCTTGATCCCCCAACTCACCCATGCCCCCCCCTAATGGCCTCTCCCTTCTTGGTTGATGAAGCCAATGCATATTATATATTCCTCTTGGCTGTATCCATCCTTTGTGTCTTCGAATCCATGAATCGATGGGCACATATGCCATGATCAACGCTGACTTGTCTGAGCAGCAAAAGCAGCAACGACCACCACAGCAAATGCTGGCGATGGAGGAGGTGAAGGCGGAGGTGAAGGCGGAGGCGGAGGCGGAGGAGGCATATTCTTTGACAACGGTAGCAACGAGGAAAAGTCGGCCTGGATGGCCCAGCAAACGTCCAAGAGCAAGAAGTGGCGCTGGATCATTTCCATCCTTCTCGTCGTCATCATCGTCGGCGCTGTCGTTGGCGGCGTCGTTGGCGGCCGAGCCGCCAGCCACCACGGCAGCAAATCGAGCAACAGCAGCGGCGCTTCCAAGGGCGGCAGCGGCAGTGGTAGCGGCAAAGGTGGAAACCCGGACGACGATGAAGGCGACCTCGACATCAACAGCCAGGAGATCAAGGACCTGCTCAACAACCCGGACCTGCACAAGGTCTTCCCCGGCGTCGACTACACCCCCCTCAACACGCAGTACCCCGACTGCCTGTACAACCCCCCTTCTCAGAACAACATCACCCGCGACGTGGCCGTCCTCAGCCAGCTGACCAACAAGATCCGCCTCTACGGCACCGACTGCAACCAGACGCAGATGGTCCTCCATTCCATCTCGCAGCTTCAGATGAAGGACGACATCAAGGTCTGGTTGGGCGTCTGGCAAGACAACAACGCCACGACCAATGCCCGCCAGCTCGAGGAGATGTGGAACATTCTCGACGAGTACGGCGACGATCCCTTTGAGGGCATTATTGTTGCCAACGAGGTGCTCTTCCGCCAGCAGTTCACCGTCAGCAGCCTGGGCGACCTGCTCGACGACGTGCGCACTAACCTCACCAAGAAGAAGCTCAGCCTCCCCGTCGCTACGTCCGACCTGGGAGACGACTGGACCCAAGCCCTCGCCGACGAGAGCGACTACATCATGGCCAACGTGCACCCCTTTTTTAGTGGAACAAAGGCAAGCGAGGCCGCCGCCTGGACGTACAGCTTCTGGAGCGAGCACGACGGCCCCTTTTGGAAGAAGGACAAGTCCAAGAACATCATCTCCGAGACGGGCTGGCCGACGGGGGGCGGCAAAGACTGCGGAGGTCCGTCCAAGTGCCCGGATCCTGCCGTGGCGGGCATCGACGAGCTCAACACCTTTATGAACGACTGGGTGTGCCAGGCTCTGGAGAACGGCACCAACTACTTCTGGTTCGAGGCCTTTGACGAGCCGTGGAAGGTGATTTACAACACCCCGGGCGAGGAGTGGGAGGACAAATGGGGGCTGATGGACGCCAACCGGAAGCTCAAGGACGGAGTCAAGATTCCCGACTGCGGCGGCAAGACTGTTTCTTGAGGCCGCGGCATGGGTCTCTGTATATACTCCCGTTGGGGCTTTTTTCTTTGTTTTTGTTTTTATACGGGTTGATGAGGCATGATGGAAAGCGAAACGAGTTTCTGTGTTGTTATTACATACCCAACCCTTTTCAGCACCCACGTTTCCCCTTTTTCACCCCGATGTGCAGACCTCGAGGCTTTGCTCTCTGTTGATGGTCTCTACTGTCTATAAGTTGGTCTTTTAGTTCTTCACCAGTTGTGTCTCTTTTTCCCCTTTTTTGTCGTATACTACGCCAGATGATAGATCTGGCACGAGGAACATACAGACGGGGCTATAGCCACTTCTCCGGCGGCTTTGTGTTTGCTCTTGTTTTCTCTTTTGGCGGCAAGGAGGCATACTACATGTGGCGTTTGAGGATCCAGCATGCACATATACTCGTGCACAAATTAATAAACATAGTTGAAGCCGATACACGAATTCGACCCTCATGAGAAAGATCAACATCAATTTGAATCCACCTAGAAGACGTTGAGTCACTCGAGGGTGATGTATACAATAAAAAAAGTCATTCTTTGATAGAGAAACTGCGTATCATTGAATCTGATTAAAGCGCCCGAACCTGACTAAGAATAACAAAACTCCATTCCGTTCATCATGCGCCTATTGCTTGAAACCCATCACTAAAACTCCTCCAACAACCGACAGAGCTCAGCCTCCTAAGCAGCCTCCAGTTGAGCGTGAGGAGGGCGAAGGCAGATGTACGTGCCGTGAAAGACGTGGCCGTTCTTGACCTCGGGGAACTTGAACCGCTGGTACTGGGAAAAGATCTTTTTCAGGGGCGCAATCGTGGTTGGGAAGTTGCGCGGCAGTAAATGGGTACTAGGCAGGGGCCTCTGATTAGCACGATAGACGAAGCAAACAAGAAAAAAGAAATTAAAGAAAGAAAGAAAGAGAGAGAGAAAGACGAGGAGAAAACGTACTTCAACTCCCAGGAGTCGATGCCAGAGCCCACATAAACCACTGGCAGCTGGCCCTGGAGAGCCTCGGCGTACAGCTGGTAGTACAGGTGAGGGCCGTAGAAGAGCGTGTTGCAGTCGATAAAGTCGCTGCCCTTGGGCGCCTCTACGACCATGTGGCCAAGGGACTCGATGAATGCAACATCGTTGAGGTTGAAGGCGGGCTCCTGGAAGACGATTTGATACGGCTCCCTGTTTGCGTCGGTTGCTGCAGTTGTTACAAGATTGCCCGGTTAGCAAGTGTATGTGGTGCTTAGGAAGAGGGGGGAACTGATTCTCTTTCTTTTTTCTAAAGAAAAAAAGAGTGTTTTGCAGGGTAAGGAGAGAACAAGGTCAATACTCACCAAGCTGTTCGGCAATAATAAGCAGGGCCGCCAGCTGGCAGTACGAGGTGCGCTTGGCGTGCCAGTTGCCATCGGGATGGTCAAAGCAGCCAATGCCGAAGCAGACAATCTGGGAGACGGGGCCCTGGCCGTGCTCAGAGAAGGCGGCCGCATAAGCCGAGAAGATCCCACGGAGCTCGGCTTGGGGGAACCAGGCGTCGAGGTCGTCCCGGATCGTCTGCAGCTCCCTCTCCAGCTGCGCAACAACGGCGGGACTGACCGTGGTGGGCTTCGCACCGGGGTTGGCCAGATTGGCAGCAGCCTTGTAAGTGGATTGAAGACGGTTGGCCCACTTGCTAGGCTTCACGCGGGTCCAGCCTTCATCGTCGTCTGCCATGGTCGCCAAGTTTGGGGGGAACAGGGGGGAAAAGATATAGTAGAAGAGAGGACTGACAGGGGCTGAACAGGACAAGGGGCAAACAAGGGCTGGCTAAGACGCTCGCTAGAAGGCTGCTAGAAGCCAGCGGGCGGCGGGGTTGTCGACTGCTGCTGGTGCTTGCAAACACCCGACAATAGAGAAGAAAATGAGGCTGAAGCCAATCCAATGGGTTGGAGAAGAGTGTGAATCGGAGAAGAGGCTGAGGGTTGTGATTTGTGGGATGGATTTTGTGGTGGGCTCGCTTAGCCCCGCCCTGTGCGAATCACGTGCACACCCGTGCCAAACTTGTGCACTGTATTGCCCATGTTTCGGCTCGCTACAGCCTTACAGCGGTGCTCTAGGCGTCGAGGCGCTGTAGTTATAGCGCTGTTAGCTTGCAGGCACCTCGAGATGTTGCCATCAATATTCCAGGTTGGATTGAAGAAGACTGGAAACTCCGGGCAAGCCTGAACCTAGGGAGCGAATGTGAAGAGGTAATTCAGTTCAAGAGGGCTTTATTTATTCGAAATAAATCTGATGGAATATAGTAAGCCTGATCAAATCGATCGGAGTAATCGGATCTGATCGATCTTGTTTGAATTTCAAGAATGCAGTCAGAACTCGTGCGAACCATTACAAGTATCAACCTCTATACGAACCGATATAGGATTAGATTGGACCACAGGAGATGGAACCGCCACCATCTTCATCTTGTATTTGTATACACGATCTCTTGGCTTATTCTTGATTATATGATGGTCTCTTCAGCTGCATTGCGCAATCCGTCCGACTTGCCTCTCTCACATTGGCTTACACACATTCCCCTCATCGGCTCGGCAGATCACGCATCCCCCTCTCCAAGCAATCAATAACCCGAATGAAACCCCCTCTCCAAACCGCCCAGAAGAACCAATCGAATTTCTCTTCTTGCCGTCACTGCCTGCCCAATCCTGCCTTGACTTGCCGAGTCAATCATACCTACCTTAGAGGTATGGCAAGATTCGGCGGTGAGTCCAAGTCGAGGAAGGAAGTGCTTTCCTCCATTGGTATACACTTGTCGTCATACCTGTGATACCGAAGCGGAGGCTCTTTCCCAGCCGGCTACAGATCCGTGTGCTGCGCTCCTGCCTGCCCGCCATCTGTCTCATATAATATCTCGCGTCTCCCAAAAAGTCAATCGACAGATTTTCTTCTCTTCTGCATCCTCGTCCGCATTTCCGGCCTCGTCCTCGTCGTCGGCAATCACTCACCATGGCTGCTCCTCCGCCCCTTCACAGCCAGCTGGCCACCTCTGAGCGTGCAGCTCCTGGATCAATCAACATTCGTCCAGCCGAGATTCCCAGGTCTGCGTTTCACCCGCCTGCAGACTTCGATGTCAGCCAGACGGCCCTGGATGTGGTGACAGCATTGAACGCAGCACTCGCAAAAGGAGACTACGAAGGTGCCTCGAGGCTCTTCGTCGACCTCGGCTTCTGGCGTGACCATCTGGCCCTGACTTGGGAGTTTCAAACAGCTCAAGGACCCGAGGCCATTCGCGGTCTGTTGGAGACGAGTGATCAATCCAGGGATGGCTTTCGACTGAAGGAAATTGAGATTGACACGAGCTCTGATTTCAAGTCCCCTCGACTTGTCCCTCTCGACGGAGAAGACCAGGTTACTGGAATACACTTCTTCATCGAGTTCAGAACCGTCATCGGAGAGGGCAAAGGCGTAGCCCGGCTTGTGAATGAGAATGGAACGTGGAAATTCTTCACCCTCTACACAACACTTCGCAGCATCACTGGCCACGAGGAGCGCATCAACGACAGACGGCCCCTTGGAGTCGAGCATGGCGCGCAACCGGGCCGGCAGAACTGGGCACAAAGAAGGATGTTAGATCTCGAGTATGAGGATTCTGAGCCAACCGTCTTGGTCATAGGTACATTCTGTTCCCCTCCTTTGCTTGAGTAGACCTTGAAAGATTCCCGTCGCGCTATCAGCCCTGTTCTCCGACCCATATGCCTCCAGCTAACATCTTCCAGGTGCAGGACAAGCCGGACTCACGGCAGCGGCCAGGCTCGACCTTATTGGCGTCGATGCCTTGGTTATCGATCAGCATGCCAGAGTCGGAGACAATTGGGCACAGCGTTATGATCAACTGGTGCTCCACGATCCCGTCTGGTACGACCACTTGCCGTATGTCCCGTTCCCGGCGCTTTGGCCCATCTACGCTCCAAAGGACAAGATGGCAACGTTCCTCAGGATCTACGCCGAATTGCTTGAGCTCAACGTGTGGACTAGCACCTCACTCGGAGAAGCCACTTGGGACGATGACGCGGGCGAATGGACTGTGGACGTCATTCGACGACACGAAGATGGCTCGGAAGAGACTCGTACCCTGCATCCACGACACATCATCCAGGCAACGGGCCATTCTGGCGTCCCGAACGTGCCACGCTTCAAGGGAAGGGAGACGTTTCGAGGCGACCGCATCTGCCACTCTTCAGACTTTCCGGGAGCTTCGTGGGAGGGCCAAGGCAAGAAGGCAGTCATTGTCGGATCGTGCAATTCAGCCCACGACATTGCGCAGGACTTTTTCGAAAAGGGCTACGATGTCACAATGGTGCAGCGCTCCAGCACCTTCGTCACCTCTTCCAGATCTGTCAGGAATATTGTTCTACGCAGCTACTGCGAAGGTGGACCCCCTACGGACGACATCGATCTCGAGATCCAAAGTCACCCCTTGGCTGTGCTGAAGACGCTGCAGATTTCCACTACCCGACTCCAGGTAGAGAGCGACCGCGCGCTGCTTGAGGGCCTCACACGCGCCGGCTTCAAACTGGATTCTGGACCAAGCGGAGCTGGCCTTTTCTTCAAGTATTTCCAAACGGGAGGAGGGTATTACATCGACGTCGGGGCCTCGGAGCTCATTATAGGACGCGATATCAAGGTCAGGTCCGGCCAGGAGGTGGTCGAGATACTGCCTCATGGCTTGCGCCTCGCAGGTGGTGCTGAGCTAGAGGCGGACGAGATCGTTCTGGCAACGGGATATGGAAACATGCGTGAGAAGACGCGAGAGATCTTCGGGGATGCTGTTGCGGACAAGACCCACGATGTTTGGGGGATTGGCCGGGGGGGAGAGATTCGCACACTTTGGCAGCAGAGTGGACACCCTGGGTTCTGGTATCACGGGGGCAATCTGGCGCTGTGCCGTTACTACTCGATGGCATTGGCCTTGCAGATCAAGGGGATTGAGGAAGGCCTCTACCAGTATGGCGAGAAATGAGCAGAGCGCCCCCTTCATGGTTCTTTTTTTTTGGGGGGGAAGTGCGCATGAGACTGTAACTAGATAGTTACCTAATGACGATCGATTTCCACTGCTTCTCTCATTCCAAAATCGTATTCGTAGGAAATGCTTCTCATTGGAAGTTGTTCAATCCGGAGCACATACCTACATATACCTATGGTCAGTGCAAGCCTTGAAGTGACTGCCCGTGCCAGTATCGCGTGACGTATCTCCTGCTCGCAGTCAGGGGGAGGCAAACTACACCTGGGCAAGCAGGCGTACTCGAAGACAGAGGCTACCCGCTCAGTAGACGAGCAATCATCTTGCTACTGCCAGGTGTATATTCGATACCCATTGTTGGCCCTGGTAATTGTCGTGGGTGATAATGGGGAGGCAAGGGCGTATACGCAGGCGTCTCTGCCCCGTCTATCTGTCTCTGCCTGCCCATCGAGCGTCCAACCCTTCGAACTTGGTGCTTCCTGGGCTGTCGAGACTCGCAACTGATGCTCGCCATTGCTCGTGCCTTCGAAGCTCTGCGCCTTTGGCTTTCCCTGATCGCCATGTTGAGGCGTGAAGCCTTCTTGTTTGGCTGGTCTTGTTGAGTGTCCAAGCGAGACACCTTCTCCGCCGTCTTCCTTGGACCTTTGCCTGCGCTTTCCTTTGCTTCTTGATTGTTGAACTCTAGTTCTCCAGATTTACTATAAATTCCCTCTTCCCTCCTCGACTCTTCTCTGTCAACATCTTCTTTTCTTCATTCTCCTCTGCCCGAAGCATCACCACCACATCCATCGCCACCGCATGTATCGCCACTACAACCATCGTCACCACAACTATCGCCCAAAAACGTTCACTACAGTTCGTCAATATCGTCGTCGTCGTCGTCGTCATCAGAATCATCACCATCGGCATCACCGCCATATCATTTGTCGGTTTCACAAGGCCTAGGGCAACTCCCGATCATCTGGATCTCCCTTCATATTTATTTCATATATATCCAGCATCTTTTCGAATCATCCATATTCTGCATCTATTATACAGCATTTTTACATCAGGGGAGTCCAGCACTCCACTGCTTTAGGCGTGGGTGTGGGTTTGGCTGGTGAGTGTTTGGGAAGCAATTGTCTTGTGGCACTGAAAGTACTGACTTGTCCTCCTTTCCAGGCACGAGCTCTCGTATTTCCTTCTGGGAATGCCCTCAGTCTGACCAACCTCCATCTCCTTTTTTCCCACAAGTTTCCGGACAGACGTCTGCGGCCGAGACCAGCAACGACAAGGAAGACCAAATATCTTTATTCGACTTTTACTCATTATTCTTCGGCAACCATTCTTATCGAATATCCATTGTTTCCACTGCGATTGTTGTTTTGAAGGACGGTCCTGAAGCGATGATGCGATGGCATGGGAAGAGTTGGAAGCGATGATGCGATGGCATGGGAAGAGTTAGAAGCCATGATGATGGCATGGGAAGAGTTAGAAGCCATGATGATGGCATGGGAGGATCTATTGAGGCCTCAGGTCATATGGGTTCAGGCATGCGGTTGTGGGAATAGGTAACAGGGCATAATAGACAATACAATTTATTCTCTTGTTCAAATTTTGCGGGTTTTGCTCGTCTCGTGATGTTCTATGCCTTTTGTCGCCATATAATTGGCACTTTGATGTTCAAACGCAGAGATTGAACGCCTCCCGCGTTTGCATGTTTGTCGCTCAATGGCCGAGGCACACTCTTTGGATAGCTGAGGGAGATCCCGGTTGAAGCTACGGTTCAAGCTTATGGACACAGATGCTAGGTCCCGGGGATCGCCACCGCGCCGATTCCCCTCTCCTTGTCGCCACCCAGCTATTGTCGCGAACTACGAGTTGAACTACCAAGGCCTAGGCAGATGCGCTTCTCCGCCTCGAAGATCTAGCCGCCATCGGGCGGGATCTCGAATCGACGGGTCGCTGCAGTGCATGGTCATGATTACTAGGTTCCATTAGCAATCACTTGATTGGCATGAGCACTGCGCGGCGTCATGACTATCCAGTGCTGCAGACAGACCAAGCATTCCGTCTTACGGTCGAGGTGTCAAAATAACGTCACGACAGCATCAACATTTCCAATGGCCCTCGTCTCATTGGTTGACCTCAATAACACGAGCATCATATATCGTGATACCAAGAAGTTGCGTGCAATGAATGTTTTGGACAAGACGAAGGTATATAAAGTGAGGTGAATGGGCACAGTCTCAGCTCTTTCTCTCCATCATTCCCTCTCAATCTCGTTTCAACCCACGCCCTCGCCATTTCTTGAGCAAAAGAATGTTTAGTGTGCGCACTGCTCCTCTCACAATCCGCCAGTGCAGTAAATATTATTGTTCCCCATCCTTTGCCCGTCGAACTTTCGCCCAGGCCACCAAGATGTCGAGCATTTCCGAGGCCATCAAGAAGGACCACCGCGAGCTGGAGCAGTACTACAACGAGGTGATCAACAACCAGGGCGACCACGACCACCAGGAGCGGTACGGGAACCAGTTCGTCTGGGAGCTCGCCCGCCACTCCGTCGGCGAGGAGCTGGTCGTGTATCCGGCGTTTGAGAAGTACCTGGGGAGCAAGGGCAAGGAAATGGCCGAGAGCGATCGCGCAGACCACCACGTTGTGAGTACCATACCCGCCTATTTATCACCATTGACACATATGCCATGTCGTTACTGGATATTCAAGAAAAAAAAACTAATGGCGCAACGCAAATGCAGGTCAAGGAGCTGCTCAAGAAGTTCCAGAACATGAAGCCCTCAGATCCAGACTACGTCCCCCAGCTCAAGAACCTCTGGGCCCCTCTCTCGGAGCACATCAAGGAGGAGGAGGAGCGAGACCTGCCGACCCTGGAGCAGAAGCTGCAGGAGGTCGAGGGAGAGTCGGCGTCCATGGCCAAGTCCTTTGGCCGCACAAAGGCCTTTGTGCCCTCGCGCAGCCACCCCAGCGCGGGCGAGCACCCGCCGTTCGAGACGGCCATGGGCTTGCTTGCCGCGCCGATCGATCACATTGCGGATCTGTTCAGGAAGTTCCCCGATAACACCATTTCTCCCAACCCTTCGACCAAGTAGAGCGAGTTGTTCATTAGGATCTGTTTTCACAGTCAAGTCATGTAATCTACGCAGAGTGTCCGTTCGAGTTATGTATTATTAGTAGTATACGACTTATGAAAAGTGTCTATTTCAAGCATGCCTTGTAGTACGAGAGTATCTTTCCTTGTACGACTGTTTCTAATTCATGTGTATCTTTCCTTGTACGACTGTTTCTCCGAATTCATGTGGCGTCAAGTGCTTATAACTCATCATCTCGTCTTACTCATTGACCTTGTATACCTTGATGCTTCCGTGTGCTCGTTACTCATGACGACCCTCTTCGTGACTCTCTTTCTTGCTCTTTCTGTCTGGTACAAATACATACTTTTCTGTTGAGCGGCCCTAGCTACCTCTTATTTTCTCCCGACGAGCCCAACTCTTTATGCTTTTGCCAGATTCTCCTTGTTCCGATAGCTGCCGCTATCACCCAGCTTGAGCACGTCAATCAACCTCTTCATCATGTTGCTCACGCAGAGCTGCACATTTCCTTGGACCACACGCTGATATAAGGCCTTGTGCATCTGATTCCGTTCCTTCGGCGACATGGTCAACGCGTGGTGGATCTCGTCGGCCACCTGGCTCACGTCCCAGGGGTTGATGCGGATCGCCTCTTCCAGGCTGCTCGCCGTTGCGCTGAACTCGGAGATGATGAGCGGTCCATGAGTGTCGCGCTGGCAAGCGACATACTCCAGACTCGTCGTGCTCATGCCCTCTCGCACGCAGGTATTCACGGCCACATCTCCAAGGCGCAGGATGGCAAAGTACTCGTCTTGAGATAGCCTCTGGTTGTGTATCTGGACCGGGGTAAAGTCGAGAGAGCCGTAGGCCTGGTTGATGGAGCTGGCCAAGTCGTTGACCTGGCGAGCATAGACGATGTTATCGCCGTCGTCGTCTTCCATCGTCGCCGGGCTTGTGATTTGCACCAGCACGACGTGATGTCGCCACTCTGGATGTTTGTCGAGGAAGCGCTTGAAGCCCTGGAGCTTCTTCTCCACGCCTCCAAACCGGCTCAGGGGATCGCTGCCAATGATGACCTTTTTCCCTTTGTACAGCTTTTGCAGTTCGGCAAATGTCTTATCGACCGAAGGGGCGTAAGCCAGGGACGTGATCTTGGCAACGTTGATGCCGAATGGGAGGACGGTCAGATAAACCCGTGCTTTGGTCTCGGCCGTTTCTACCCATTCACTGGTGGCCTTGTAGCGAAGGATTCGGGAGCACGAGTTGGCAAAGTGCTGCAGATAATGGAAGGCCTGGAAGCAGACGAGATCAGAGGCAAGGACGCCCTTCAATATCTCCTCTCGTCGATGCAGACAGCGGATCAGCTCGCTGGTAGGAAAGGGAGATTCGAGGAAGAAGACGATGTGCATCCCGGGGTGGCGCTTCCGGAGGAGTTCTGGAACGAGCATCAGGTAATGGTCGTGGACGATGACAATGTCGCCCGGCTTGTAGGCTTCGCAGACACGCTCCGCGAATGCTTCGTTCATTTGGCGGTAGTCGTTCCATCGCACAATCGCCTGGTGGCCGTCTGTTGGGTCTCGTTGCTTGTAGTGGAACAATGCGCAGAGGTCGTGTTCTGCATAACGCCTCCATCTCGACTGGTTCTTTAGTTTGATTCCGGCATCCGTGATGTCGCTTTTATCGGCGAGCCACACGGGCAAGGTTCGTATCTGGTCGTTGTACAGCTTCTCTTCGAGAGCTGCTTTGCTTTTGCGGGAGATGAACGTCTCTCCAGATGCCACCTCTTCGTCTACAGGGCCGTGTCCGCCGAGCGAGGTCGTTGTCGAAGCCACGACCGATTCCTGAAGTCTTTCTTGCGAGGCGGACGCGCTCTCGTGATGTGATACGTTGCAGATCTCACCGGTCCATGCGATGACGGTGTGCTGCCACGGGCTCTCGGGCGAAGAAAGGTAATAGAGCGAGTCCAAGTGGGTTGAACTGTGGTACTTGTGCTCCAGCTCCTGTCAAGCTGTTAGTAACCGTCGTCTGCGCTCAAGTTTTGACGTTGGCTGATATTGCTTCTGGTTGAGAGACTGACCCATTTCCCTCCTCTCCGAGAACGCAGGAGCTGAGGCAGAGTATACTTAACCGACAGCACGTTTCCGCTCAAGGCAACATCGCCTCGTCGTGCTGCCAGCGTTATCTCGTTCAGAAAGGGTGACACAGCAGGTGGCGGAGCCGGCACCGGATGGGCTGGCCGTCGAGGAAAATAGTCCTGTCTCTCTTGTTGAGGTCGTCTCGAGCTTGGAAATCCATTGGGGCGTTCGAGGCCATATGTTCCCTGAGAGATGCCTGGAGTCACTGGAATGCTGGTGATGGCTTCTGATTCGTGAGGCGGCAGCGACGTATCGTTTCGCTGAGGCACGGCTGGCCGAGTCGGAAGGCCCCCGTGTGGCGTGAGTCTGTTGGCCATTTTGAGACGGGAGCGGCAGCAGCAGTTGATCGATAGCAACGCAATAATAGAACGCACGAACAACGAAGCTTCAAAGCTGGGTTGAGGTATGTAATCATTCACAGGACAGCGTTCATCATAAGGCACTGAAATCTGAACAGATACGCCCCAGTGCTAGTATTTGTCTGTTTTGTCCTCTATCAAGGTCGTAACCTAGTCAATGCACGGTCCAGGAGCGGTTCCAACTTCCAACAGCGTCTCGCCCCCTCGACAGATCTGACGGTTCTACTTGCCTCCCTCTGGAGAACGCATCTTCAGAAGGGACAATGCTGATAGGTCCGAATCATTGGCTTGGCGACATATCGGTACGATCCAAGAGGCAGCTTATGCCTTGTCTTACCTTGTTTTTTTCCTTTTTCTTTTGTTATTTTTTTCTCCGGAGCACTTGCGCCAGTAAAAAAAAAAAAATG